>JAGWCC010000390.1:600000-1154662 GCA_022651775.1 Drusus annulatus | reverse complement strand
GTGGGACAGATTTAATTAATCTATCCCTTCTCCTAAGCATCACCTTTAACCTCAACTTCTCCACACTCTTCCATCATTTTTTTATTAAGGTAAGAATAAACATTTTAAAACACAAGTACAAAAAGGGTGCCCGTTTTTTGGGCTAAAAATCTTAATTACTAACTTAGCCTAATAATTACATACTTAAATTAACATTGTTTTTGTAGCTGGGAGTCAGGCCTCTACGACGGTATAATTTATTGGGTCGTGTGATTGACCTGGCTCCCGTTATAAGGTCAGACAGATTGATTTCTCTCGCCTCGGTCCGCGCTGAGACTTGCAAGCTCGGTCGCGAGTGTCCGCTCTAGGCCGCTCGCGTTTGCGTTATTCGCAGCCTGGGTCTAGGGGATTTTGGCCTCAAGGTCAACCTCTTGTCTCATTTGAGGCCGAGCGAGCCGAGAGAAACATACATGAAATTATAGAATTTACAATTTGTATTGAGAAATCTTAGATCTAACTTATTTCCTACATTAGCGCCGCTGTCGGGGCATTCGCGTCCGACACACGTATGTACGAGTAATTCACTTAGGATACCTCCGAGCGTGAGGTGCTGTTTGGAGGGTTTTTAGCAGGAGATAAAGGAACAAACTTGTCGTGTCGAGACCCATATTGTAAGACGGAGGAAACACAATAGCCGACAGATCATTCCACATCCAATCTGTTGACCGCGAAAATGGTATATGGAAACTAGATACGAGTTAGACATAACCATATAGGTAACGCGGTCTGGTCGGTCGAGTGGTAAGACGCTCGACTACAAATCCAGAGGTCGTGGGTTCAAACCCGGCGTGCGAAGATAAACTTATTTAATCAATATGTGTTATAACACATATGATTCATATAAAATAATGCATGGTGTATTCGAAGCACGTTGCAGAGTTGTAGATACAATTGAAAGACTACCATTGATAGTGAAAGACTACCATTCAAAATCGAAACGTTGCTTGAAATGGCTTTAGCCGTGTGTGGTGACCAAATTTGAATAGCCAAGTACTTCTCAACCTTCTTCTCCTCCATCTTCTCCCATCCCTACTATATATAACCGAACAAAATACTCCGATTGGGGATGCCATAATCTCACTGGCTCTAGACGCTTGGGAGTAGTTGGGACTCTAGGAATTCACCATAAAAATAATAAAATTTAAAAACACAACAGCCATGTCACCCGAGCACAATTTTCTTACTTTCTTCTGCATTATTTTTATTTATTTTAAATCATTAACCATAGCTTCATTTCCATTTCAAAGCAAGTACGTTTAAAGTTTACCGTTTCGTCTCTGCCTCGTGTTGTAGAATTGCGGAGGGATGACAATTTGTCTGTTTTCTAGTACATTTAACCGCCCCATTGGGTCGTGACTGGCTCCACTGCCCACAAAGCAACAAGGGTTGAGACTGTCGACGGTAGAGCATTGTTTTGTCAGTAGTGAGGGTATTTACGTTTATGTATAACAGCCTCCAAGCTATGAAATAAAACATCTACGTTTCTGTTCAATCGTGATCAAAATATGGCAACCGGTATTCGTAGGTACCTACCTACTTCTTTCATGAGATTTTAATCTTTTATATATTAGGTTTTTCATTTATTTATAAAGTAGTGGGAGAAATTAGTTTTCTTTTAAGTTTTTATTTTTTAAAAATCATATTTTATAAGGTAATATCAAATTAAAATGAAATCATAACTTTTTACAAGACCACAGATATTATTTAAATGCTTATGACCTACTGGTTTCGCTTTTCTTGTTAAAGTTAAATTTTTTACCTTGATGATGCTTAGGCTAAGCGAAACCGATCGATCATAAAACTTAACATAAAATCTGTGGTCTTATACAATGTACTCGTAGTTACGTCGTTTCCATGAAATATTTCAAACCGCAAAGTGATTGCTTTCTACGAAATATACACATAATATTATTTTATTCTTTAACAAGTTTGGGTAGGTACGCTTTTCACTACATTTTGTCAACGAATAAATATAATTCAACACTTATACACACAGTATAGCCCTTTCGGTTAATACCGTTACTAATTAAATCGTGATATCGAACAGAAATTTAATAAAACAATATTTTTTACTAGGTAAGCACTATTTTTTTGTTAGACCAAACCGGTTTCAACCTGTTACAGTTAATTATCATTAAAAACACTACTTAATATTGGATATTTACACATTTTTGGGTGTCAGGAGAAGATAACATGTATTTATTTGTTTATAAGTATTGCTTTATCATGATTTTATATACTGTAAACCTTAAGTTTTTTTTTACATTGTTTCTAATTACGTAACTTGATTGAACTATCTGTTGTTTTTCACTATCTAAGGTGGGTTACATTTTATTTTAAAACATAACATCTTTTCATGAGTCAATTTAATAAAAGGTTATTTATATATATTATATATATATATATATATATATATATATATATATATATATATATATATATATATATATATATATATATATATATTATGGTCGTATATGAAATAAATTAATACATTTTAACGTAGTAACAAAAAAGTCAGCATCATAAAAAAATAATGGCCCGCACCCTTCAATGAAGCACTTTAAGCCCTGGCACTCTAGATATGTTGTGCATAAAAGCTCACATAAAAAAAAAACAAACGAGACATGTGGAAACACGCTTTAAACAAATAATATCATAAATATCATTTTTCCCCTAAATAACACAGGACGAAAATTTGTCTCCCCTTTACTCGTTATACGTGATTCGCAATCTCCCGCAGGGGTGCACTCTCCAAATAAAAATGACTTATTTGTAGCAGAACCATTTGTCAAACCCACCCCCGAAGGTTTAACCGCCATTGTGTGAAAGTACTGGATTCTGAATATACTGCGGAATCCAAAGCGCTCAATCGAAGTACGCTTTAAACAAAGCAATGCAATTTGTAGTCAAGTAACTAGGAGTTTAAAGCGATTAACTTTCATATGTGAATTATGCATTGCATTTGGTTTTTTAGTTGGCTTTACGTAGGGAAAGTTTCAAAATATTGCTTACCATTAATTTGGACTAGTATGAACTACAAAGTAATTTATTACATTTTCATAGTTTTATAAAAATTGTATTTGTGATATTTATTGCTCTGTGATAAATTTAATTGCATACTTAAGCTAATAGTTATGCATCAAAATCTTGAATGATGATAACATTTATTCACAAGTTAGTCAATTTATTTAATTGATTACTTAATAACTTAGTTTCATTCATTAATTGTAATATCGTTTATAAAAACTTTTTTATGCCTACTATTTTCATTACATGTGCACGACATCTACCAGGTACGTTAAGTAAATACCAAATAAAATTAATGTTAAACAATAAAATACTTATTTTTGTTTTCTATTTGCGTTACTTGCTCTCAACATGACGTGAACATGTGATTAAACTAAAAGGAAACAAAGAAAATAAAAATTATGGAATGAAAAATAAAATAAAAAGTGAATGAAATAAACTTTTTATAAACCAAAAATGAAAGCTTCCATTGATTTCATTTATTTATTAAATGCATAGAGCACCGTAGTAAATACTTTTTAAAAATGGTGAATCTCTTTTTTTAAGAAGACGATGGAACTCCCGATGCTTGGGTATCTCGACGATATTTACCTCTCAGTTAATTGATTAGACTAATTGTGTTTGCCACTATTCAAGTGTTTTAATCTTTTTATGTTAATACATCGATACATTTTTACTATACCAATACAGATAATTAGAATTTTATAAAGAAAACATATAGCTAAATATAATATGTATGCCGCACTGCATTTGACTAGATATAAGTTCAAGTAAAAATAATTTTGTGTGAGTAATATTATATTGTAATATCTCATTTAGCGCTCGCAGAGTGAGCAGTGTGCAGTCTTAAAAGAAAACCTGTTTTTTTAGGCTTTATGAAGGACGCAATGGTGTGATTTTTTTTTTTAATTCTCAAATAGTGGTCTTTAAACGAATCACTATAAAATCAACGAAAAAAATCATTTGTGATAATATAAGCTTTTCGGATCAAAATGCGAGTCCTAAATACTAAAAATACTTATTTCATTCATGCAGCAGTCAATGTAGACAGACAAAGCTTAAAAACAATGTTAAACACAGTGAAAAACACACAGTCAGTGTACATGTGACACTTCAGCAAAGGAAAGTGTAAATTTTTTAAGGTTAATTTCCGGAAAATTCTAGTAAAACGCTGACCTGTACAAATATTTAAAAAAATAAAAGGGTTAGCACACAATGGGTTGGGAAACATTGTGACAATTTATTGCATACTAAAATCAAGGCTTGAATTACTTTATCCTTCCGGCAGGCGGCAGGCTTATCAGTGTGCTTTGCATGGAAAATATTTATATTCCATCGATAAAATAAAAATGTTGGCGCAAGCACAGAATGTTGAAAAAATATGACTCCACGCCTATACGAATTTTAGTTTTTAAGATATCATAAGTATGTGAAGTACAAGAATATGTTTGCTTTATGAATTCACGACGCATTGTGATAGCGCAGAAAAGCGTAAAATGAGTTATACCTATAAAAAAGCGCCTAGTTGTATGCTACACGCTTAACTTGCAAGCAAAACGTTTGTGTAGATTATATTATGGTGGCGTTCACATCAATTATAGAAAATTTCCCAATTGGAAAAAGAAACAATCTAAAAATGAAGGAACTCTAAGGGATATTTCCTCATAGATTAGCCGTTGTATTCAATAACGATTTGTGATGATTATCTTGCTAGAGAAACTGATTATAACTTATAAATTTTAAGAAAAATATGCTTCATAAAAATTCTTTATTGTCTCGGCTACATTATTATTTGATTTTCATTAAATATGTCGAACCAAAATGTGATTGCTTTCTACAAAAACAAACATTATTAATTCCTAAATAAGTAATTAGTGTTTTTCAAAATTGTAGAGGAAGGTACTTTCAGCATCGGCCTGGTTAGATACCACTATCAGATATGTTGTTTGAAAAGACTTTGACTGTGCTTATTGAATAGTGCTGAATAGTTATCTATCACTTCCTTTAGCATGCGTCAAAAAATTTCTAAAAAAATAAACGTTATAAATCTGGTAATTAGTTTAATAATTTTAGAAGTTTTTTGTAAAAGCCCTTCAGCACTTAAAAGTCACCAGCTGCGGCCATCGAGCTAATAATTGTGGTATTTTATTGTTTCTCAAAATATGGACTGTATTGCATAACACAGCCACGTACAAATGTTTTAATCAGACGCCAGCGTATGCAAACAAGCGCATATTTCCTCTGTCATCAGAGAGAAAACATTTTAGCTTTTTTCTCATTTGACTGTGGGCATATTATGGACCTATTTTCCATTTACGTTTCGTTTCATCCGTCTAGTTCATTGAATGTGCATAATATTTCGCTTTTAAATGACGCCGGCTTTGAGCGCTCGCATTCCGTGACACGTTTCTGATTGCAAAAAAGAATTTCCGCGCCTAGATTGCAAAGACTACCGCTCTATGAATATGCAGCGCAGGCGACGGGGGAACAATGTGCGATGTTACAAAACATTTCATATTCCGCAATTCCACACATTGTATCGCGAGAATTCCACAAAGAACCGGCGGCAAGTAGTGGGAAGAGAAACTTCCCGGATTCCCCAAACGAACCCTAGAACACTGATTCATAAGATCCAATCACCGATTCATATATGCACAGCGGCATAGCCTCCGTCCCGCAGCCCTCGGCGGTGGAGCAAATAACCATCTGTGAACTACGGTATTTTGTGTTTGAATCAGATGGAGCCTAAACCTGGGTTCGTCTCGGTTTTATTATATTATTAACATTTATTTATGAAATCACCATTCTAGATGTTAGTACCATCAAAGTAAAATTTGATGGAATCAAATCATTGCGTACAATTATGAAGATACTTTTGTTTTCGAAAAAATACGTTTCCAGAAATATATATTTATAGGGGTTTGATTCCTTGAGATAAATTGTCTTTTTTTTGGATATTGCTAGTAGTATCAATAATAGCTCTTTCAGAATAAAAAGAGTTATCTGAATGTTATAAAAAATAATCTTCGTAACAGTACTAATTAGATCATGTTTTTAATCGAAACCTCAGGAGATAAAGCCGTGCAGCAGAAATTCAAACAAATATACCGTCGCTAAAAAGGCAAAAAGACTTAACCTCACTTTAGTCAAATGTGCACTTTTGGTCAGTTTTTTCTGCATCTAACGACTCTCGTTTGATTCTGAAGACTTTTGTGGCCCTTCAACGATCTAAAATATATCTACCATTTGGAAAAAGACTTAACTAAAGCTATACAAGTTTAGAACCTTGGAGAAACAATGTATGGAGAGAGAGCTAATTGTTTTTACCAAACCTACACAAACTTGCGAAAAATCACTTTCTCCGGGTTTTTACGTCGTACACCATGAGGGAGAAAGAGACAACAAAATACACACACCGCTTTTATGTACTGTAAGGATGATCTCGGTCTCCTGGGTCACCGTGGGACTCCACTCACATTTTTTTACTATGCCACTAAACATGACACAACTAAACGGTCTTTTAGGTTATATGCTGTATTTTTTCTTGATCACAATACTGTGAAAAAGTGGTTATACGAATAAACAAAAACATTATGTCGATATGTGATATGAATGGATGTATAAATACCTTAGCCTTAGTTCTAGCTACGCCCAGGTCCGCCGAGTCCGGAATAAATTATCAAAAACTGACTACACTACCTTTGATAGATACCACTCTATGTACTCTAAGTTTGGAACTTTTTTAGCTTTTTGTCGCTTCAAGTAACTCAGTGAGAGCATTGAATTACCTAAGTTAATTTTTTTTCAAAATCCTACCAGGTACTGAAGACTTATGGATTTTGTGATAAAACAAACAAAAAAAATTAAAGTGCTCTGACGTAAACTTGTCAAATGGCGCTTTAGCCCTTTTGCCTTTTCAGCGACAATACGCTTATTCTTAAGGATGACCATTTATTTATTTTAGGAAATAGAATACTTGTCGATAGCGTTGTGACCACTTTGAAAGAACTACTTCAAAGAGCACTTCTTTTGGCAACAGTTCCTACTTCATTCATTGTCCATTGAACAAATACTTCAATTGAAGTTGGAAGTTCATTTTAGCGTCCATTCATTTCATTAACTTCATTTCAGGAAGTTAGATTACAAAGAACTACTCCAATTCGCAGCAGTACAGTTGTGAAGGTGAACTTAAAAGCCTATAAAGAAGTACTTTATTACAAGTACTTCAATAGAAGTCCAACTTCAAAGTACTTCGATCTAAAGGAACGAGATTTTTATTTTGGCGAGGAACCGGTTCCAGTTCCAGTTCTTTTCAATTTGAAATCTCTACGGACTAGTACGGTTTTTTGGCGAGAAACCAGTTCTAACCCAACCGGTTCCAAAAAGAACTAAACAAATAACCGGATGAATTCAAATTTCTTCTTTGCGACTTCGACTTAATACTTGACAAATGAAGTGTTCACTGCGAAGGGTTTATTTTCATAGAACTAGCAATTCGTAAAGCATTCACAAAACATTGAAGTTTTTCCCAACGCTACTTGTCGACCATCTTTGAAGACTCACCACTTTCTGGTATTATTAGAACTAACAAGTTTCCCTGCCCTTTTCGTATTTTGAAAATTACTTAGAAGCATCCCAGAGCAGGTGGTAAAATTAATTACTTAATTATTCAGTTCACCACCGTCTGCAAAGTTTAAGGATCTGTTCACTAAGAGCGTGCAAGTAGGAGCATAGAACAGTCACTGTCTCAGTTCAGCGTGAATGGGAGACCTCTCTCTTTACAAACCCTTTGTGTTTTCACAAGATACTCGTACATCTGTAGATTGTGCATCCTCGGTTGACTCTGCGTACAACCAATTTTAATGCAACCATGTTTATTTTATTCACGTTTTTAAGGATATTGTATTCCAAATATTGCCTATGAAACAAATTATCTGTTCTTGTGACAAACTTTTATCTAATACGCCATTTGCCTTGAAATAAAATTGTTTCTAACTAACTTACTGACCATCACGCCGTTTCTTCGAAAGGGTGGGCAGAGAGAAGAGACCGCCATACAACTCTGTCTTGGCACACACTACTTGCTTCATTCAATTTCTTACATCGTTTCACATACTCTTCTGTTTTTATGACTCTTCACATAACCCAATTCAAGTATTTGATTCACTTGATCGTTCCATGTCTCCCTCGGGCGTCCCGACTTTTTCTTCCATTCAATTTCGTATAATATATTATTTTAACACTCCTTTCTTCGTCCATTCGCTCTACATGCACAAACCATCTAAGCATCTCTTTCAGGATCCTATACATTACGCTTATATCAGCCTTGCATTTTATCTGAATATCCACATTTTTAACACGGTCATACATGGTTTTAACGCACATACGCCTCAGGGATCTCATTTCTCCGTCATTTAGTCTACTTTCATCTTTTCTCTGCCAGTTCCATACCTCACTGCTATACATCAGCGTTGGTATAAGCACTCCATTGTGGACTGCTAGCTTCGCTTCTTTAGACAATTTACTTACGCCAACAGCGTTCAGTCCTCCATTAATGGAGTTTCCTGCATGCACCCTTCTTTCAATATCCTTATCAGCCTTTCCGTCTCTAGTAAACATACTTCTCAAATACACAAACTCATCCACTTGCTCCAAGTATTCATCATTCATAACTATATATTACACGCTATTCTCGCCTTCTCTATTTTAAACACCATGGTCTCACTATCATTTTAAAACAAATTTGTAGAAAAAATAATAAAACCCGCTATAGCTGTGATGCCATTTTATAAATATAACAACCCGCTGTTGGACTCTAGGGTCTAAAGATAATTCACATGAAAATGTAATTTAAAAATAAAATTTTACGACTAAGCCCGGTAATCCCAAGTTCCAAAGTTTACAAGACAGCTTTCATTTCTAAGAACATTCATTCTGATCTTCCAGAGATCTGCTTAGTATGGTACTTACCTAACCTATTCATAATACCTTGTAAACTTTTGCCAACAACCGAGTAACCTACCTCTGGAAAATTAAGTCAATCTTCAAGGAAAGGATTTCGACTCATAACGCATTTTGCTATGGTATTGTACCTAACTAAAATAAAATCCATATTACTGGTTATCACTTGACCTAATCTAACAAAATTATAAAAAATTGATACTATCGTAGTCTAGATGGCAAAATGTGGTAACTCGAAACTGGAACCAATTTTATAATTCCTCAAAAAGCCGAAATAAGCTATTCTTTGACTGGGTAGTTTCTTTTGTATTCCATATAATTTTTTTGACCAAACTAACTCACTTACCATCACACTGATTTTCCGAAAGGGTAGGCAGAGTTGATGGACTGCCACATAACTATACTTTGGATTACGCTCATTCCTTCATTCACATTAATATGGTCACTGGAACCGTCGATATTATTTCTCCGAGGAACCGGTTCCTTTTTTTGGCAAATAAAAAACGATATCATTTGTCCGAGGAACCGGTTCCTTTCTGGGCACAATAGCTTTCACAACCGGTTAATTAGTTAATTATTTTGGCGAGAGGAACCGGTCCCAGTTCCAGTTCTTTTCGTTTTCGAAATTGCTACCTACCTAAATATGTTTACAAGACGATGAAAGCAGACATGCAAAAATCGTGCATTTATAAAACGTTCATGATATCATAAGCTACATCGAACCAGCATGAATATTTTTGTAATCTAGGATAAAATATTGTCAAACGTTTGGATTTTTCATTCAAATGGTGTTTACATAACCTTTTATCGGGTCTTTCAAACCCTTAACAATATTAGAAAATGCTCCATGGGATCAAAGAAAAATAAATATGCCGCCCGCGTATAACCGTCGTTGTTTAAACACAGGCTTACCACTTTCCTGCCAATTACGGGAACCACCGGATATGCTTGCGCCGCTCGCCAAATGGCAACTTCCGGCGCCGATTTCAAAAGCTTTGGAACTTTATGCTCCAACGGTCACTTACCAAATTTTAAAATTGAATCGAATAACGGAACATGGCTCGATCACGTTTCACCATTGTGTATAGGTCAGAAGTAGCTGATGGAAATTTTATAAAAAAGAAATCAAATAATATTTACATATTATTGATTTGCGATAATTTCATCAGATTCTTCGGGCAAATTGGGGCGTGAGAAACACTTGACATTTTCATTTCAAATTCTGGAGTTTTCGAATAATTTAAAATATGAAAATCAAAGTCTTTATTAAATACGGTTTCATAGAATTAATCAATTCATATTTATTTTAATGAATTGTTTTTGAATACCCAATTAAAGAGTAGGTATTCTGTTCATTTTCAAAATATGAAGTATTCAAAGTATTTATTCTATTCCATAGTTACATGGACGAAATATATATTTTTAAAATTAGAATTAACTTTCAAGCATTAATACTTATTTTTCTTAATATTTAAATAATATCAATAATCTACAACACAAATATGAAACAGAAAAGGCCAGAAAATAAAAAGACAATGGTCACAACCGATAGTCGAACTCGGATCCTCTACCTATCTGGGAGAAACGCTTCAACCAATTGAGTCATTGGGACTTTATTAGAGACAAATATTTTTAATCGATTTCATACTTTTCATTGAAGATTATTGATATTATTTTTCAATGTTTTCCTCCGATTTGGCTTCCATTATTATAATGATACACAAAGCTCTACCCGAGCTCATTGAATACCTGGATGGTGTCAAAAAATCAAAAATCTTCAATGAAAAGTATAAATATAAAAAATATAAATATTAAATTATAAATCGTTGAAAAATGTCGGCTTCCAATAAGGCCCCAATTACTGAATTGGTTGAAGCCTTACTCCCGGATAGAGTAGAGGATCCGAGTTCGAGTCTCAGTTGTGAGCATTGTATTTTTATTTACTGTTTTATATTTGTGTTGTTGATTATTGATTTTATTTAAATATATTTGATTGATTGATGAATACACTTTTTTTTTTTAATAATTTTTAAAAGTATGTTGTCAAATATTTATTTTCATTTTGTTTTCATACATGATATAACGAAACTATCTGGCAACAAAAATATAAACATAATTAAATAAAAAAAATATTCTAACAAAAGTGAACTTTCAAAAAAATAATATTATATTAAGCAATGAAATATACTTGACTCTTCTCGGGACTATTTCCAATATCCTATGCTTTTACGATCGTCAAACCGGTGCCAAGAAAGTGTGGATATGGTTAATACCTAATAGTACCCATATTCCATAAGCAATATGTGCATTGCGCATGCAAGGCTCTTTACGTTGTTACCACATATTAGAAAATTATTTTCCAAATGTGAGTGTTAATATGTTTCACTTAAGTTATAAATAATATTGAACCTACATTGCTTCGCCTGTTTTTTATACGAAATTTAAGGCTTTATTGTAAAGAAAACTGGCATCACATTTATAATTCAAAGTATAGTCCATCGCTGGCCATTACTTTCTCCCATCAGAATCCCGCGTTGAAAAAACTAGTCATCTTTTGAAGCGATCCACGAATCGATCCATTTTTTTTACTTCTTCATAAGACTGGCCGTGTGCCATTGACCGAAACAAGCGATAATCAGAGGGAACAACGTCTGAAAAATACAGAATTTCAGTGAAATTTTACAATTTCAGAACTTCCCATTTCAACGTTTCCAAGTATGTCTTGACCACTTTCGCAACATGGGGTCGAGCATTGTCATGCTGCACCTCCCGCAAATGGCGAGAATTTGACTCGTAAATTGACAATTTCAATGGAGAATAACTTTATGATGCAGACACAAATTGACTAATATTTCTATGAGATTATGTTGACAAATGCCTTAGTTTATTGCACGACGTCTATGATCTATTTATTTTGACCACTACTTACCGCTAAAGCCAAATTATAGAAAAACGACGAAAGAAAGATTGTACATCTAATATAATGTTGTTTTTCTGATCTTACCACTGAGAGCTGCGTTATAATATATTTGACTACTTATATTACTTTTGAAAAAGAGAAAGAAATTATAACATATCTATCAGCAGTATTATAAAGGTACCTCATTGAGTATTGTTGCACTTCCTAATCTACTCACAACTATCCTGACGATAGATACTGAAAAGTTATTCGAAACGTCAGCTAAAGAATGAGACTGAAAGGATAATACTTGACTTGATACCCTAAAAACCACACTCGATATTCCGAGATAATTACTTCAGCAAGTTTTTTTGATGTACGTAACTTTTATCATTACGAAAGTATTTTTTGTGCGGTGTCTGAAACTAGTAACTTTAAATATGAATTTATGGTTGGAGATACCTTTATAACTTATTATCATAAACCATAAATTCATATCAAAATGTAATTTCGCCACAAATTATTAGAAATAATAAATATGTACTTTAAACTTGAAGAAAGTGGTTTATGGATCTAGTGAGCTTAAATCTAATAGCAGTCTACCTTTGTACATTTTTTTATACATAAGCTGTTAGATTTTAAAGTGAAAATTTGTTCAGTTCTAACCTTCGTGTTTCTTATTCAAATTCCTTCTTACCTAAACATTTCATTGTATTGCAATTTCGAATAAAACGGCGATGATTCGAAACAATTGAAAGTCAAACAGACTAGTTTTTCGTTCAAAAGGTTAAAAAAACGTTCGTTTCACTAGTTGGTTGGTTTATTGTTTAGTATGCAGAATTTTTTTTTTTAAATGTTGTGTTTCTTGGATCAGAAGATTATGATAAATGTGATGTTTTGTGAAAAAAAAAACCGTGTAAAAACAATCAACCCCAAAGAACTAGAGCTTTATAGGAGAGTGGATGCTTTTCCTTCCCTTTCCTAATATTTTCACAGTTCCACGAAGTACTCTTATACTTGAAATTTTATCGCTTAAAAGTCTATTATTTTTTTTTAAATTTATCTGTAACTGGAAACACAATCGGTGTTTCATTACAGCTTCGGATCCAGCATAAGCTATAACTCGATTGCACGAAGCTTATTTTCTGTTGCCTCTCATTCCTTCTGATTATTTATTAAAACACATGCTTCGATTTTCAACCTAAAAGAACCATCCTTTATCCGAGGACATTGAGGGCGGCAATTTACTTGCACGGTACTAACTCAATACGATCGCGACGAATTTCCATTTCCGCGCCGGCTGGCTTACAATATTTTGTGAAGTAAGGGAGAAATGTGTGTAGCTGCCACCGAAAGAGAACGTACATATTAATGGCCCTCGTTAGCGGAGTTAATTAAAAACATACGCGCTCTGACTAAATAATTAAACCGTGGCATTACACCAACTACACCGACTACACCGACTCGACACTTTGCGCTCCTGGCATACATAATGTTATGACATATTACTTGTATTGTATGAAAGAAACGTGCGGCAGTTTAATTTAGATATTAATAATGCTACTGTATTTTTCCATTGAACCTACGTAAAACGATTCGTTCGTACTACTAAATAATAATCTACAATATTTCAAGTTTTCGAAAAGCTTACGTCCATATATCATCGACGCTATAACCGTTGGACAGTTTTGGTAGCGTCGAAGTAACGCCCCCACCCATATTCCAAAAGGTTCAGGTGTTTAATTTTACCTGTTTTTTTTATTTTTCTATATTATAATATTTCTATTTTGAATATAAATATATTTTTTTGTTAATAAAATCAACAATACATTAAAGCACAGCAATTTTCGGACACCGTAGGGCTAATAGAAGGGAAATGTAAAGTAATGTCAGTGTTGCGATTGTTATCGTGCTAATTTTTTTTTTTTGTATTAGTTACTTGTACATCAAAGTTTACAAAGTATCTAATTATTTCATTTTCTTTTGACCTAATAATAATATAATAACTTATATACTACTTATAATTTTAATTTATATGTATTTCAAATGGTTCTTATAGGCTATTTTCAATTTGTGGACTGAAATAATTTTGATGGTTTCCGGCAGCGCATTATATAATTGTATCACTTTAAAAAGTAAACTATTCTGTGTATTGTTTTTGTTTTTGTTTTGTAGTCTGGTTTCTTTGCATGTCCTTGTATTATGACATCATTATTAAAAGAGCTACAAGTTGTGATGAAGTTTAAAAAAAAAATCAGAACAAACGAGTATTCTGTAAAACGCGAATGCACTGATGGTCATCAGGCATTATTTTCATGTACTGTTGCTAACTTAAGTAAAATACTTAAGACAATACTGGAAAGAAGAATGACTGACATCCTCCAGATTTTCTTCGTGTTCTAGAATTTTGTTGATTTATTAATTACACAAGAAAAGTTATTATAATTTAAAATGGAAGCAATATTAATAAGGTCAATAATCATCATCATTTGTCATCAATGCTTAATACGATACAGTTTTTTTAAACCGCCTAAATTTTGTTTTATTTTTAGCAACGTGTTGATCACTTTGCCTACAATAGGCGCACTGGGAACAAATTATTAGTCGAACCCTATATTTCTCCTCGTACGTAAACCAATTAGTAAATTGTTTTATTTTTTATTCCCTCATTTCGTTTAAAATGATAATTTTAAAATCACCAGAATTAATAAAAACCAAAGATTCATAAAAATTTATTCCCTCCAAAAAATGTATATTGTTCAAATTATTATACAAAAGAGGGTATGAAACATTATTTTTTGAATGACCAGATCCTTCTTTAGCATTGATAATCATTTTTCAGGAAAATAATTCTTTTCAGTACTTCATGTTCCGTCATCAAATCTACAGCATCGTTCAGATTGTCGAGGACTTTACAGTGAAGTGGCCTGAAAATTAGCGAATTCAAATGAAAAAAACGATGAAACGGACCATAATTACGATGAAGAAAAATCATTTTTTCTTCCGCGTATTTTTTCTTTACGTTGACATTTATTTGAATTAATTTTTTTTACGGCAAAAACCTCAAAAACATATTAATACAACACAACATTGAGATAGTTAAATCAATTTATTTGACAACGAGTGGGCAAATTTGCGGGTGCTGTGTTATATTTTAGAATTTTTTTAATTCTTAAAAACAAATCATTTTCGGTCGGTAATTTATTGCCTTCGACAATTTTCATTCGGTTTTTTGTTAGAATCATGTTCTTAAAATATCTTACTGTATACTATATAAATATCTACCGAACACTGCCATTGCAGAAAAAAATAATACAATCTTTGAAAATGTCAGAAAAAAATGCTGAACAGTAAAGTTTTAAAGATTTTCTTTAAGTTCTAAAGATTTTCGACAGAAACTTACTAACAATTATTTTATTTTCATTCTCTTATAACATGATAGATTTAAATCTAGCACCGCTAATATTAAACACTTTTCCCAGAAACTAACTCGGCATTTATTCACGTAGGCTCTTTATCTTCTTCCCCCGTTTTATCTTAGAGCGACAAATCAATGAATACATAAATGTTTTATATTCGTAAAAAGCATTAACTTTGTGGCTTGCCATATTTATAAATAGAACATATATACTTTGTTTTTAACCACTTTTTTATTTAATATTTTGTCTATTATTACAAAATATTAAATAAAAAAGTGGTTAAAAACAAAGTATATATGTTCTATTTATACATAAATGTTTATTTAATATTTGATGTGATACAGTTTTCGAATTCATCCCCTAAGCACTAGCAGAGAAAATAATGCAGTCATGGCACATGTCATGAAGCGGATGACATAATCATTGAGTTCCCTGCACATTGTCATGTGACATGTGACGTCACAGCCACCCTCGCTATCATTACGCTACGATGGCCACTGTATGTGACAGCGATACTTGATTTTTTAACACTAGTAAGACAAATTTTTAGATAGACAAGTTTCTCCTCATTTGATCTTTAGTTCACAATCGTGTGACTTAAATTATGAAAGCAAAAGTATAATAAAGATTTAAAAACGAGGAAATAAATAAATTATTCAAGAATTTGAAGAATAAATGTTTTTGAATCAGTTGAATATTCAATCAAATCTCCTTTTGTTTTTTTTTACAATAACTCCACACAGGAGGCCTTGAGGAAAACAATTTCCCTCTGGGCCTATGTCATCTTTGGGGATGCTGTGTGGAGGGTTTTTTTTTAGGAAAGGAAGGAGTGAACATGGGTCTTGAAGAGGCCCATGTTGAAGGAAGGAGGAAACACAGAGGCCGGTAAATCG
Organism: Drusus annulatus; assembly: GCA_022651775.1. Classification (NCBI taxonomy): domain Eukaryota; kingdom Metazoa; phylum Arthropoda; class Insecta; order Trichoptera; family Limnephilidae; genus Drusus; species Drusus annulatus. Next base: position 1,138,421 of record JAGWCC010000390.1, on the reverse strand, counting down.
TTCCATAGCCTAGCTGTTGAACATAAGAACGAGTCGTAAAAGCGACCCGTTCTCATGTTTTGAATGTCAACCGTGTACAAATGTTGGGCGTGCGTTTGGCGAGTTTCCCGACTATGCGCCGGTGTCGAAAGGATCAATGACGCAAGTTCCTCGGAGCATCTTCCATTGAAATACCTGTAGAACAAATACAGCATTCCCACCTGACGTCTGTGCTCCAAAGTTTGCAATCCGTTTGTTAAGGTAGGAGAATCTATCAAGCGGGCCGAACAAATACAAAAATTTAGTGAGCTTACTCAACCGTCAAAACTAAATGTAAAAACAACTCTTTTCTGTGAATAAACAACTGGAGTGACTAAAATAAACTAATTAAAATCATTTACACAATAATTTGCCGGTTAAGTCATTACAATGTTTTTTTTTTAAATGATGACTGTTTTTATTGTAATTATCTTAATCAATTTCACTCGTAACTTCTTTCTACACATAACTGCATTAAATACGTTATACCTCTGATACAGATGTGTTACATATTTTCACAAAAAATGAATGCTCACTCAGTCTGTAGATGCCATGTAGTAGGGTGAAACCGATTCGCTCTAAAATGAATAAACAATTTATTAAACTCCATTATAAAGATGTATTTTTTTTTTAGTCCAATAGAATTTTACAAATAGAAGCGTCATAAAATTATAAAAACTTAAATAGCTTAATTTATATAGCTAGAGGACACCGTCTATGTACCAATGGTCGAGAAAATTCAAAATATTTTTTTTACGATTCCCTTTACATGAGAGAGTCCGGTTTTTACCTATGGCTGTTTCCAACAGCATTTATCTCGGAAACGCTGGGTACCTGCAGGCCTAGTTCGAGGAGGGATATAGAATTACTGCTTTTAGCTCATCAACTCTTGAACGGTGTACTGTTAATACCTGACATACTGACTAAAATTGGATTCTATGTTCCCGATAATTTCACGCGAGGCCGCCAACACAGGCTTCTGTTTCTTCCCAGGTGCAGAGCTAACTTACCGATAGTGATGCCCCTGGGAAGACTTACTGGTTAATTAGCTGCCGCGCAGGAAATGTGGATATTTTTCACATCTCTTACAACGAGTTGCAAGAACTAGCTATTCAGTTTTAACAATGTTATGTACTTACTTAAAACCTGTTTTAGTTTTTAAACTGCTTTTCCGCTATTTTTACCTTAATCTTTATGTGATTTTGACTACCATTTTTTCGTGTTTTTTCTATCGCTTTTGCAATGTACTAGTGTAAATCTGTTTTTTTTTAAATAAAATAAATAAATAAAAACATATATTAAGGGTCAGCAACCAAACAATACGGCAAATGATTAATCTCTTAATTCTATATCAGTGATTAGAAAAATGTCTGAGGTTTCCAGTGTAAAAAATATTAAACATAGTAGTCACATGTTATTGTTTTAATAATTGAAATAATATCAATAATCTTCAACGTTAATATGAAACTGAAAAAATGTAACGGTCGCGACTGTTAGGATCCGTTATTTCCAAATGCGTTTAAGTTCAGAGCGCATGATTAACTTAATGCACGTCGTGAGTCACAACTCACTGCACGTATCTCCGATTCTCAGATTATTGTAGGAATTCGATTCTATTCCAGATACATCTTAATCTCCTTGACGTCGGCAAATGTGCAATGGCGGCCAGCAGCACCGTTCCGTCACCGGGGCCTTCATGTTTCATATTCACACCCCTTTCCCGTCATTAATCTTGACGCCGCCAGGGGGCGCCGGCGTCGCCAGTGCTGCCAGCTCCACTCCCCCTCTCCCCCGCCCACCGGAAACGCCAGCGCCGCGCGCCAAATACGAATTTGCTTGATGGGGTATAACAGACGTATTTCCGGGGGATTTTTCGCACCGTCGCGCGCTGTCCCCGGGACGGACGTCGGATTTCTGAAAGTCGGTAAATTACAAAAAAATAATAGAGTTGTTTGTTATGGGATTTTGATTTGATTGTCAATTATCGTCACTTGCTAGATGATGCTACAGCGAAGTTGATTCATTTTAATTTTGAAAGGTACACGTGTTTTAAGACCATATTGTTTTGCGCGTGATTTGTTGTGTTCAGACTTTTCAAAGTGTTCTTAAGAATTCTTAAGAGTACTTTAAATAGTAGTAAGAGTTTATCAAGTTTTGTCGGGTTATTAAACGAATCTAATTATTTTTATATTTTTGTTGTTGTTTTAATTCAATACAATTATAGATACTACTTACTAACCTGCGTAATTTTATTTTCTTACAAAATAAAGGCGGTCCTTAAGTAACTCTGAAAAAAAACTTGTCCCCACAGCAAAAAGTTTGAGCAGCACTGTATTAGTGAATACACAACAAACAAGATGTCACAGTTTTCAGAGCTGTTTTATCTTGTATATAAATTAAGTGAGGAACAATGATGAATCAACCATTTTATATCCCTCTGCATTATACAGTGTGACGCATAAAATACTTAATTATGTGGCGCCGTCGTGAGTTATTTCTCCCGTCACCCCCGCTATCCAAATGCCGCCAAAAACTTTATTGAAAAAAAGTTTACTCGAGCGTGTCCCTCCGATCCGGAACGCGTGAAGCGATCATTCCCGCCCGAGGACAACTCTAATATCTCTGTTGTGCGGAGAGGGTTAACAAGATGATTGATGACGATGCCGATCGGTTTTTACAACACTATTCCTACCCACGGGAAGTGTTCTTATCGCCCGAGAGATGGCGCCATCACCCTGATAATATTTTATGTCAGAATTATAAAAATGCATCGTTCATAATATTCATTGGGCCGTAATGTCGCAATCTTAGCCGCTTTTCTTGTTAATTTATCAAGTAGGGTTCGGCAAAGGCAAGTGTTTCGAGTTATGTTGATATACGGGTTGTGTAATTCTTTTTAAAGTAATTGTTTTGAATGTTATAAATGAATCATTTAAGCGAATTACGCCTTTTTTCATTCGATTGATTTATTGCATAATCTTAATGAATTAAATAATGTAGATTCGTAGCTGAGACAACGTGCCTGGTTGCACTAAGCCAAGTCAACGAGACATACCTTCGAAACATAGCTATCGCTTCATATAGCTATCTCTTCCGCACACACATATTCTTTGAATGGCTATCCTTTACATACGCTGGTGAAACATTTAGTGGTGCAACATTTTTCGTAAGATTTGTATGAATATGACGTGTCTTGTATTTTATGTATATAGTTAAAACTGTATAATGTGACGATCTGTGTGGTCAAGCGGTCAATATCTTAAGCTACAGTTCCAGAGGTCACGGGTTCAAAACAAATAAATGTAATTTCATTTATTTGTGTTATTTCACAATTAGTTCATTGAAAATAATATAAAGTGTAATACGGGTATGTTCCAGAGTGGTAGGTACTATTTATAAATAGCCTTGGTAAAAGACCACAATATAAAAAAATATTTTTCTGACAAAAATTATCTACAATGTTGATATTCACAATATAATACAAGGGCAAGCAAAGAAATTAGACTATCAGAAAAATATAAAGCCAACACACAAAATAGCTTACTATATAAAGAGAATCTTATGATGCTCTGCCGGAAACCATCAAAATTATGCGTATCAATAAATTCAAAATATCCTGTAAAAATTATTTAAAATGTTTATAAATCAAAATAATAAGTAGTATATAAGTTAAAATATTATAAAGTTAAAAAGAAAATGAAATAATAAGCTACTTGTAAACTTGAATGTTCAAAGTAACTAATATAAGATAAGTAAAACTAAAAAAAAAATAAGGGAAAAAATCAGATATCTTAGAAGCATTAGAAATTAGAAAATCATTACATAGTAAATGTAGTATTTTGAATAATCAAATTAATTTATCTTATAGTCTTATCCAACATATATTTCCAGTAATCCGCTCTGTTATTCCCATAATCTCCTCAATTACCTCTTCTCCCTCCCATTCCAACTCCTAAATATGTATATATATCTCAGTATTTTGTATTTTAGGTTAATTTTAATATTTTCCTGATGATGGAATGGTGCTTCCGAAACCGGTTGACATAATATTGAAAAATAAAAGTAGTTATAAACAAAGTTTGTCTGTTTTATTTATATATATGGCAAGCCACAAAGTTAATGATTTTTACATATATATTTTATATATTCCGTTCACATTTTAATGCGAGAAAAATATTTCCATAAATCTTCAGTTTTGATCATTTCATTGAGAATTTCCATTAATATAGATATTATTCAAACACAAGATTGATTTAAAACATGGATAGTTATCGTTAAATTATACAGGTAAAAATCTAAGAGATAAATATCAAAGATTAGTGCCAAAATATCACAAGCTCTTGAGAGAAGGAGTTCAAAACTGTTGCAGTTCATGGTTGATTTACCATTGTATTGCAAATTAGAAGTTCAAAATGCACATTATGTGGAAGGTTCTATGTGGCTTACCTTGGCTTCCAATTAAGAATTTTACATAAACTTAGTTAAAAACGTATTAACGACGTTTACGTTGTGTATATTTGAAAATAAAATCCAAGTTGTTTGATTTTATTGAAAAAGGCACTAAATCTCCAATAATTTAGATTAGATAAGAATGCAAATTTTATTTAAGCCTGACATAAGCCTCAGTGATAATATTGATAATATTAACATAGGCGCCGTTGGTGACAAGCATTGTAGACAAAGCGAAATCTTAAGTTTAAAAACCTTCAGCGTTAAACGCCGGAATATTGATTACCTGTGTTGTTTACTTTAACTTCAAATATTTTAATAATACGGTTATTTAATGTCTATTCAAAGGGCCGACATTTTTGTTTATTTATAAATAAGCAGTTAAATTTACGTATCGTTTCACGAATATATTACTAAACACCTAGCGCTAATTGAGAATCAATCATCAAAATCCAGGTGTATTTACGGATTAAGTGATGTAAAGAATGTGTTATTTATAAAATATTTATAAATCTTTTTAAAAAATTCTTCTAGTGTTCATAAATTTCCCAAATGAATGTTGTCAACATTTGACATTTATTCGTTTTAAATATGTCTTATTAATCTTGTTTTTTTTTTAACGAGATATGTTTTTATCTTTTTAAGTGGTTATTAGAACTATTACGCCAATTATACGATAGTTTATCTAAACAAGAATAAATAGAAAAACAAAAACGTAGCATTATCTCGTAGTTGGACAGTCAAAACATTTTTTTTTTACAGTGAATACCATAGAAGAGTCCCAACTGCTCCGAAACGTCTAGAGCCATTGAGACTATGGCATCCCGAATCGAAGTATTTTTTGAGGCTGAAGGTAGTGAAGAGGGGAAGGAGATGAGGAAGAAGAAGGTTACGAGTACTTGGCTGTTCAGATCTGGTCACCAAACACGGTTAAAGCCATTTCAAGCAACGATTTTATTCTGAACGGTGGTCTTTCACCAAGGTAATACATAGAGTATCTCTTACTATGGAACGTGCCACAAATATACAATATATTATCTTATATGCAATAAATGTGTTATGACACATACTAATTAAATAACATTTATTTGCGCACACCGGGTTCGAGCCCGTGACCTCTGAATTCGTAGTCGAGCATCTTACCACTCAACTACGGAGGCCGTGTTTGCCAATTGTCAAGTTTGTTTTCTGTACTAAATATTTTTAACTATAATTGATTTGTTTTGTGAGTACGTATGTTGGGAGTGTTCAATTAAAACTGACGGATGGCTTCAGAAAATTATCAAATTAAAAAATAATCTTTTCAAATCTCTACCTACCTAATAAAGTACCTACCTATAATGCACTTTATTAAATATTATTCTATTTTTGAAATAGGTGAATTAAAGCAATCAATGTTTATTTCTTGGCAAGTCAAGATACATCCCGTGATTTTTTACGTGTAACAACTAGTATTTTTCATGCATTTTTCAAATTTAGTACAAATAAACAAAAACAAAAAACAAGTAGTGTATGTTATTTGATTTACCACAATGCGCCAAAATTACTAAACGTAATAAAATTATTTTATTTCATCTTTTTTATACTATGTACCTTTCAACTGAGTTTTTGTTATTGGATTATTCTCACTCACATGAGAACAATTCGTTATAACCCAGACAATAAATATGTTTTTTAAATAATTTAAAAAAAAAACAGTAGTTTTTATACGCATTTTTTAATGCACCCTTTACAAAAAAAATCTTACTTGATGGTGCTGACACTTTGTAAATATTTGTAAAACAGTGTTATACATATTTAGAGAATGTCTGTTTAATCACAGTGCAGTTTTTTTTTGTCTCATGAACAAATAACTGATTGGGTTGACCACGTTTTTTTTTAATTATCACAATGTACAATTGTAAAATCAATACCGCAAGATGTTGATGCAGCTGCAATCGAAACTACAAACTACGGACTCAAAGTAAAATGCTTTTTTTTAATTCATTTATTGGGATTCTTTAAAAAGCGAAAGCCGCACAAGATTCCCAACTTCTTCGAACCGTCTGTATCCAATGTATGGCAACCCAATCGGGGTATGTTGTGAGGCTGAAGGTAGTGGGCAAGGGAAGGAGATGAACAAAAAGAAGGTTCGAAAGTAACTGGATATTCAAATCTGGTCACCAAACACGACTAAAGACATTTAAAGAAACATTCCGATTTTGAATGGTGGTCCTTTACCAGGGCGATACTTAGAGTATTTGCCACTACGGAACGCACCGCAAATACACTATGGAATATTTCCGTAGAAAGCAATCACTTTGTGGTTTGACATATTTAATGAAAATGAAATTAAAACATTGTAAGACCACAGATTTTATTAAAAAAATTATATCCGACTTAGTTAAAATAGCTGAATTAAACTAAGTTCAATTTTGTAACCTGATTATGCTAATGCTTGGCTTGAAATAATTAATATTAATTAAATAACATTTATTTGCACATACCAGGATTTGAACCCTCGACCATGGAGGCAGTATTAATTACATAGAAAAAAGATTATTTTATTGTTTTCCCTATTGGCATTCCCCATTTAAGAGTATAAATAGCCCTTTGAAATGACATTTACAACTGTATTATTAAAATATTTCAAGTTGAAGTGAATAAAACAAGTAATTAATATTCCGGCGTTTCGTACCGAAGGTTTCCATTTGAGTTACATAAAAAGGTAAGATTTCAGTTTGTCTACATCGCTTGTCACCAACGGCGCCTATGTTAATTAATATTGTTACTAAGGCTCATTAGGCTTGAGTGAAATATTAGACCTTTACCTTTTACGAAGGCCGTCATTGTGGTATGATTTATCAAAGCTGACCCAACGTTTAATACGTTCCAGAAAACCAGATCAAAAAATATCGTGGGTATAACTGCATCCCGGATGCAACTTCAATATTTTTTTAGGTATTGTGGAATTACCTTTCAATGTGCACCACGCATTTATGGTTTTTCTAATTGGAACTTCGAAGTAAAATATAAATTAGTCTCAGATTATCTTGTGGTGAAACAATAATTTCCAAGGAGAGGTTCATTTCTGCGGTCAACTGAATAATATTGTTCCAGAAATACGATTATAATCGAGGTCGAACCACGTTTCTAGAAAAGTTGTTATGTCAAATACACGGTTTACCTTTCCTGGAAGGCAGCGTTGGGAACCATCTCAGCCGGAGTTGAACTCTGACATCCTAGAGGTCGCTGAGACCACCAGACCTTTCTTCGAACGTAATTTGATGACGCATTACCATAAATACATATTCGATCACTTTACGGATGAATGTTTGAGTTAATTAGCTTCAGCATTGATGGTAAAACGAAATTCTTTTAAAATGCATTACAAAAAGCGTTTTTTTTAAAATAATATACGCATACATTAAATGGCATGCCCAGTCCTAGACTAGTAAAAAGGTACAACTCATTATTTCACTAATAGTTACGTTCAGACACCGCAAGGCTGGCTCATGAACCGTTCCCAACTAGCAAGTAAGTTACTAATACTTGAACATTAATGGAGAGGCTCGGATATATTATTATTCTCGCAATCGATGTCATAGACTTGTATTGCCCTTTTTACTACAAAGTTATTTATTCGCTAGTTGGGAATGGATCGTGTGCATTGATCGGGCTGTCTGGACAAAGCCGTTGACTTTTTTTACGTAACTACATAACGTTTGAGAGAAATATGATTTGTATTACATAATATTATGACACGTGGTCGAAATCAAAAGAAACAACACTTTGTTTGGGAGAATATGTGTACATTTATGGGTTCCATTAAAGACAATACCAAGGCCCTTTTGACACGGAGATACTCAAAAGATACGGATCACGGACACAAATTACTAACCAGTCCGCGATGAGTTTGATCCATTGGAAATAAATGAGACACCGCACACGGCGTTACCGTGACATGAAACAGTCACTAACGCTTTAGTAACCAGTTTGTAGTAAACTCGACCTGTCGACTCGATTTTGACTTGAGTCTTGAGTCTCGATTGAATACATCAACATTACTTGTCACATAATTTTATTTTATAATATTATCGTATAGATTTATTGTGTATATATTTTATATCATTTCATTGTTTGTATTTCATTTCTATTTACGAAAATGAACGACCAACAAGCGAGTAAAATTTAATGGGAGAAGTAAAAAACCAATCACGTTTTATACAACTTCATCAATTTCCACACTAAAACAAAAAACTACCCATTCCGATCATTTCTGAGCGGTCTGCGTATGCGGAGCTGTATCACTAATGAGTTAGAAACCGGCTAGTAATTTCAATCACAAGCCAGTCCAATTTCTTTTGAGTATTTCCGTTTGCATACGGCCTAAAGCTCTCGGTTCATAAAAAATTAAAGGCTTTTGCATGTGGTTTTTTACATATTATACACATATTATCAATAATAAGGTGCCTTCTTTGAGATGTAGCTAGACCGCTTGTAAATTCTTTTATCGTCTTAGGTATGGACTTCTGTAATGTCGACGTTGCTGGCTTCCTCGACAGACAATTAATCAGAGACGAATCTGTCTTCAATGCTTGAGTTCGGTTAATAGTTATGTAGTCCAAATGTTGTCACACAACTCTTCTTCTAAGTACCTTCGCCTTCTTCAACAATATATATATTTCTTTTTTTTAAAAAGAAAGACAAACATTACCGGGTTACGAATAACCTAACAATATTTGAAAAACTCCTACCATCATAATAAGCGGAAGATGTTGCTCGCGCAATGATTTGACGGCCTGCGTGGTCGAGTGGTAAGACGCTCGACTACGAACCCAGAGGTCGCGGGTTCGAACCCGACGTTCGCAAATAATTTTTATTCAATTAGTATGTGTCATAACATTTAATTCATATAAAATCAAATATAGTATATTTGCGGCACCTTCCAGAGTGGTAGATACTCTTAGTATCGCCCTGGTGAAAGACCACCATTCAGAATTGAAACGTTGCTTGAAATGGCTTTGGCCGTGTTTGGTCACCAGATCTGAATAGTCAGGTATTTCCCAACCTTCCCCTTCCTCATCTCTTTCCCCTCCCCAGTACCTTTAGCCTCACAACATACCCCTTTTGGGGATGCCATAGTCTCACTGGCTCTAGACGGTTAGGGAGCAGTTGAGACTGTTGTGCGGTATTCACGTAAAAAAAATATTTTTAAAATTATGGAGGACTTAGCCAGCAGAGGAATTGAACGCACGACGCCCGGGTGGGGAATCCGACGCGTTTTGTCCATTCAGCTACCGACCGGTCGAAAGAATATTCTTTAAGAATATTCAAAGTACTGTAGGTAATTTTTAGGTTATATATGTTCCTGTCTAGGTCAGTAGGTTTTAAGTATTACGTCCCTACGTAGGTTTAAGGTCAGCAGATCCTGATGCTTCTAATCGATAAGTCGAACTGCCTTGGTCAAATTGAGTCATCTACTATTTGTGCTTTTTATTTTGCTGTCTTGGTTTTGGAATAAACTTCCATTAAGCTTATAGAATTTAATTTTGTTATATTTTCTGATTAAAAAAGAGCCATTCTCCTTTCTTACGCTTTTGCATAATACCTACCAACAAATTAATTATTAAATAGATTCCTTTTTTCGTAATTGAAAACCTTTAATATCCATTGCGTCATATTTTTTTTATATCTTTAATCATTTTTAAAGCCCATCAATAATGTATCACTATAATAAATGTTGCTTACTAGTTGCTATACAACTGTGACCCCTGTGAATATCCCTGAATAGATAACAATCTCTTCAGATGTTATTCCATACATTACTTAGATAATTAGCTAAGTAAATTAATAGTATTTATAGGAGAAGCAATTAAAATAATGCGCGCTTAAGGTGAAATATTACTTAAATGAGGAACGTAAAGGTTTTACATTTTTTCCGTTTTCTTCTTTGAATGTGAAAGATAATTATTCAATCGTTGGTTATTCGACTTTGAACCTAAAGGTTATCAATATGTTTGCTCGGGGTAGATAGACATACAAATTTACATCCAAAAATCTTTATCTTTTTAATCGTGTCGATTCTAAAATATTGTCTAATATTCCATACCGAAAAAAAAAAATAATAAAGCAAAGCAAAACTTTTTTTTTTTAAATTAAGGCTTGGGTCACGGTTACAAAACATTTTTTTTTTTTTGATATTTGTAAAAAGCATTTACTTTGTGGCTTGCCAACATATTTATAAATAAAACCGATAACTTTTGTTTATAACCACTTTTATTTTTCAATATTATTGTTTTATTTTTTAAAAAAAATCTTAATGTGGGCGCTTCTAACCATCTCAATGCGAACTCTGTATCCTATTTGACGTTAACCCATGAGTTTACTTAATTCAAATACACTTCATACTGATTCAATGTTGATTTAAATTTGCCATGTTTGCAAGACTACTGGAAGTTTTGTTACGAAAATATAATTTCCAAAGAGTTAAAACATTAAAATAAATTAAAATTTTAACTCTTTGGTTCCTGGTTGTTTTGTTGTACTAACTCGTCGTACATAATTTCTAAAAACCTTCAAAAGATTTAAATACCAACCTACATTTTGAAGACATTACGTTTGCAACCTGAGTTCCGTGATGGAAAAGAAACTTTTTTTTGAGATATGATCATTTGTGTTTTGAATTATTGGGAACAATATGCCGATTAAATTAAAAATAAACAATAAATAATATGAATTGCACAAAAATAAATCTTAAAATACTATATGCATAAGTTTTCCTACAACATATAAATCACCTTTATACCGGGCTATGCTGCTTTTCGTTAAATTATGGAGGATATTAATAAAATATATGACATTTATAAAACATCAAATTGTATTAACAAGTAAAAAAGAAGTCTAAGTGGGTTCACATGATTAATAGTTTATTTGATACACATGAATATATCTTTGTTAAAATCATTAAATAAAAAGGACTTCTTTTTGAACTTCACATTCCCGATGTAGCTAGATGACTATCATTCTTAAAATATATATATATTCTCATTTTTTTTTCATTCCACAGCTTCACATGTTAGGTTGATAGAGAATTTATTAGTTTTTCTGTAAGATTTAATTTAATATCACCTTTTTCTGTTTACTTTTAAAATCTGTGTGCGAAAGGAAGAAGGGAATGTGTCAAAAAAATAAGTAATGAGTTAAGTATGCAGAATTGTTCGTTAGATACATATCTAGCAAGGAAAAATGAGATGAATCGGAAAATAAAATAATGTGCCATTATTTTTTGATAAAGACACGTGATACATGACATGATTACATGCAAAAAAAGAAATTCATTAATTTTCCTTTGGCTCTCCTGAACATCTGCGTTTATTGACTTATTCCGTTCTTCCTTGCGCACACAGAAATATTTGTTTGTTGAACACTGGAAGGTCTATAATATTCATTCTATTGGTATACATAGATCATCATGCTTTTGAGAAAACCTATAAATAGTAGTTTTTTACACTGGGTAAGGTATGGATAGGAACAACGATAAAGGCAATAAAATTTCTTATAATTATAAAGTATTGTGTTTATTGCATCCATATCACATTAATGCTAGTACAAAAGAAATAAGATTAAACTAATAGGAATAATGACACTTAATGCTAAAAATGAGATACAAATAACTTAAATCTAAACCTTAATATGGAGTGTTTCTGGAATGGTTGCTATCTTCGATAATAAATTAATTCAAGATGATGATACACTTACACTTGTTTGTGACGTCACAAACATAATTAAAATCGAATAGTGTTTTTTTTTTCCAAAATAATCAATTTTTATGAAGACGCATAGTGTCTTGTTAAAGATTTATATGCAAATTTGAAGATAATAACTTCACGCTGCTTAAAGAATGAAGTTTCGTCATGTGTCTACTTTGAAAGAAGCGTTGGTGTGGCCTTTACCAACACTCTTTAATGACTTTGAATTTCTAATAAAAACAAGGAATTCAATTTTTCCAACAGATATAAAACATTTGTTTTATGGTTTATTCAAATATTCAATGATATATGTAAAAATATAAGCTTAGTGAAATATGATATCGATAATGACTGCGTTTAAGTTTAAATTTTAAGCTTGCGGATGAACGATTATAAATATGAGTTATTTCTCCCACGACGATGCTTTCCATAAATGATAATGATTTTAGCTCAAATCCAAACTATGCGCATTTATAGTGAAACACATCAAAAAGTTAACATGAAAGTTAATCACGTAACCTTTCGTTGACGAAATGTAAGGGTGTGCAAAATCCGTCGTAACTGTTAACACCACAAACGCAGACAAAAATAAAGTAAAAGAAAAATCTCAAATTTTACGCATTTCATAAAGCTGAGTATTTCTAATCGTATCCCCTTGTTTGGTTTAATATTGCTTTCGTTCTGTTAACATTACTCTTAATTCTTGCTCTTGATCTTAGTGAAGCCATCGTCCAGGGACTCTGGGTACTTGACTCTGGTCATCTTGGGTCGGAAGCCGTTCTCATCAGCAGTGAACGTGACTCTGTACAGGATTCCGTCCGGACCCACGTACTGGTAGAAACCTGAGGTGGCGATCTGCTCGTCGGGAGTGTTGGGGTTCTTGACGATGGCCTTCTCTTCGGCGAGGATCTTGTTCTCGGTTTCGTAGCTGGTAAAAAATAAAACACAAACATTATAAAAAATATCAAACTCTATTAGCGCGATTGTCGAGGCGTGGTTTTGACTTTCGACAACTGTTTCAACGAACAACAGCAGATAAACTTCACTAAATATCACTTGGGCGCGTGGGCACGGGTCTTTCTAATACCTCTCGAAAGGAGGATCGCAGGTTTAATAAACGACCTTGCAACTAATGAAAACATGTTTTACCTAAACATTGCTTCATCTTTTATGCTGATTGTATCGTGCAGTAGTTTGAACGGAATATTTAAGTGTTTGGATTTATTTTAATGCTTTTGAAAATAAATGACTGTCGTAAAATCCCTTATCCCGCTAAAAACGTTAGATACTTTACACACGTGCTGAGATAGTAGTGTTGGTAGACATAAAATTTATGAAAAATCTGGAAACATATTTTCGGCACATCTTCAATCCAATTATTTTCACTTTTTCCAGCGCCACTTTCCTGGTATGATTTTTAATAACGCATAAGATTTTATGACTCACTCGAATGCTTATTGCAAATACTATTATGTGTCTATTACAGTAATAAACATAGTAATGATTAGATATTATCTCCATTTATTCTGTCACATAACGAGGAAGTTGTCACTACTTAAAACTGGTTGAGAAAATTAAAGTATGTGATTTCTTTGTAAATAATATATTTACTCTCAAGAATATTCATAGTAACCAGCATCCTTACAATGCGTGTTTTCAGTTAATACCCAAAGTGATTTTCATATAGATTACGCGATTACTGGGAATAAGCTACTGAATTATTTCTCATGCCCCGTGTTTCATTGCTTCGTTATTTCATACGCAATATAATGAGAGATGATGTCGACGGAAAGTAACTGCAGCACTCTACGAGTATCGAGATGTCAGATAAACTATGAATATTAAGACATAGTGGCGCCTCATTACGCATTAAGTAAGAAGACTTGAATATTATTTCAAAATGTTGCCACTGAATGTGGTTGGAGCAGTGTTATTAATCCTATTATTAAAAAAATGGGTTTTATAAGTAAGGAAAAAGAATATTCTATATTACATTCCAGAAAACATGACTAGTTCTGAAAATTTTATACTTTGGTACCCGATTAAATTTAAATTTGTCCTACTCCAGAGTTAAGATCACATAACATTTGTATCGAACTTTTTGAATACACCTTGTTATTTTAGGTTCACACTTATAATCTTCTTTGTAAACTTTATTTCCATCCCACCACAGACTTGTCTAGTTAGGCGCTAACAAACCAGTTCCAAAAGATCTTATCTAACCAAATAAAACTCAGGTCCCGATAGTTGGATCCGAAACATCCCACAAGCTTTGAATTTAAGCTGCAATTGGTGCCGCATTCATAAATGAGAAATAATCGTATAACAATAATTGTGGTTATTATAAATAATCCAGAGTGACAATGCACGAAGATTGTAGTGCTTTTCAAACCTCCCGAACTGTATTTAAAAAAATCGCTGATTAAAATGATGTTATTGCGTTTTTTTTAGTTTGAAAGTAAATGTTCATTTTAATTAACATTGGGTCTCAAAGGGTGATTTATGAATTATTTGTGATTTTGACTACTTACAGGTAGTTGAATCCAGTTTCCTTGACGGCACCTTCTTGCCTGATGATCTGATTGCCATTGTTGACGTATTTGATAGTGGGGTAGGGGGTAGTGGTCGGCCTGGCGGTGACGGGCTTCACGTCGCTGGCGGAACCCTCGAGGTTGCCATCGAACTGGTGCTTGTACCTCTCCCAGTCTCCGCTGTACGGGCCGTATCCTCCGTCGTATGGGTATGGGATGTGGACATATCTTCCCTCGTCCTTTGGTCGAGTGTATCTAAGAAAACAAAAAGTGTTGGTTGATATTGTAAGGTTATTTTCAATTGCATACCCAGACAAAAAAAATATTTCATACTATTTCGAAACTACTCGCATTATATTGAAAAAAGCTTCAATTGATTGACGTAACTTTCAATTTTCCTTAAGGAATAATTATTAGATGGTTAGTTCATTCAAAGTTCTATTCCCATCAATTCGACTTCCGATTTTTTATCCCAATATCCGGTCAGCGGGGGCAGTGGTCCGATACAAAAGATTGAATTTAAATCGCTTCTTCTCTTTTTGAAGGAAACTCGTCGGAATGTCGAGGTTAATCTTTTAGCGTTTTATTACTCATAAAAACTGACAGAGGTCGTAAAATTTTACGAGTGGATAAGCGACGGCTGCAAGAACTGACCTTAGGATATCAAAAAAGGTATTACAACTATCAAAAACTCCCTACAATAAGTTCGATGAATTCGTATTCCTATATTTACCTTTTACCTACATTTTATTACATACATTTTTTTAATTTAAAACATACATCAGTCCGTCATTAAAAAATATCCACGAACTTTTTTTTCACTAAGCTGAGAACTTCTTGAGAACAACACTTCAGTGGCATTTAGTTTTTTATCTTAAATTTTATCTCAAATTGATCTAAATAGATGCATTAAATACCATGGCATTCTACATGTAATTTTTTTCGGCATTTCTGATAGGAGTAGGTTTAACACTTCGAATCAACTGATTGCATTTAATTTATCTTTACAAGTGAGGGGCGTAGAAGCAAAGGCAGCAATCTCCTTAATTTTAAATTAGTTCTTGGAAAGTTGATTTAACGTTTAATGCACTTTTCTTTCGTGAATATGTTAATAAATTTAGAGATAATTGTTTCAAATCGTTTCTAGTTTAATGTGCACTAACATTTTATTGTACACTTCATTCTCCATTTCTTTATAATAATCATTCAAAAGTTGACAATGCTACAGAAACGTATTTGGAGATTGCTGCCTTTGCTTCTAAGCCCCTTAAGTAATATAAGACGCTCTAATTAGATGCAGTTATTTGACATTCTCGTGACATTTTCTTTCTGGCTGTAAAATGTTAAATACGGTTTGTTTGCATAAGCCCCCTCTACTGTACATTTTTTCATGCAAAATGAGTCAACGGCAATCTCGGCCAGATACGAGAAAAAAGGAAATCAATCAATATCGGCTGGGTATAAAAACTGTAATTGGAATGCTTTAATTTCATCCTCGCGACCCCGACCTTTCGATATTATTTGATTATTTGTTGGTGTTCACGTTTTAACTTCGGATATAATAATCGGAATGTGCTCTTTAACATGTGGACATAAATCTAAGATTTTATTGCGAGAACCATTGACAGCTTGCTTACCTTCCTTGTTGGTCGTAATTTTTGGGGATGTATCTTCCGCTGTTGTCACTGTCCACTCCGTTGGCGTAGTTCCTGTCCACGAAGTTTCCAGCCGCAAGGGTCAGCATTGCCAACTAAATGCCAATAAAATAAAAAAATTCGTTAATTGAATTCTTCCGCAACAAAAGTGATTACTTGCCATTAATTTCATGCTTCTGTTGAAATGTTAGCTTGCTCGAAATCTATTCGCGTCTCCTCCGAAGTCTTTCAACGTTGGGATCAGAAGTCTTTGTTAGAATATTGAACGCGAGGTCAAGCGAGATAATAATTATTTGATTTGGAGTGAGTGGGTATTTTATCGGTTGATATCGAGTGTGGTGAATTTATGTATTACTTTATTAGCATTAAACCACTACTTTATTTGTTATATTGATGTTCTTGATTAATCAATTGAGTTAAAAATTGAACTTGGATTCTTTTAAATGGTTTTTCTGAGCGATTGCGTTGGTAAATAACGGATACTCGGAATGTTAACAAGTGCAACTGATCTTTTAAAATGCTTTTATTGTTCAGAATGAAGTACATTTTTTTTTTAATTTCTCAAGGGTACCACAAATTATCTTCTCAAGTCGAGCAATTTATTTTTGTAAGTAAATTGACCGCTAAATGTAATTATATCTCTAAAACGGGAAAAACCTTTATCGCTTTGTGGTCGCTTTGCTCAGAATTTGAAAGTAATTCCCGATTAAATCATTGCAATAAAAAACACAATCCAATGCAAGCCGTTCACAATGTTTTATCAATATAATGTGCAGTGAACTTTCACATTAAGTTAGTAAAACCTGTATATTTTAGGTATTAAATAAATAAAGATTGCATATATCAATTGGAATGTCGGTATACCAAAGATCACAAACGTTTTTGTTATAAGATGCAGTATTTAGTATTGCAAAATTATTGTTTTTCGAAATACATATTTAACACTAATAATTAATGTACGATCGATTACGTAGCCATAAAATTATCCTAATTAGTCAGGCGAAATTCTTAGATTTTTTTGTTCGATTCGTTAATTTCACAATAATGACGGGAAAAAATTTATGGTTGAATCCGTAATAGCTTAATTCAATTTGCTCTTTATTGCATATAATTATAATAAAACTTTGTATGAAGGCATGTTAACACTGAATAAATAATTATTTAATATATTGAATGCAATTAAATTACTATCGATGCACTTAAAAGACGTTTAACATGTTAATTACGAAGCAGCCAGATAATTTTAAACCAATATCAATATCGATTCATGTTTATATCCCATCGGGAAGAAACAAGGCTGTTCAAAGGACTGCCTGCATCGCTGCATAGTTACTAGATATCTAGTGTAGAATGTAGGACAGAATAAAGTTAGCCTTCAATCAATAATTAAAGGCAAATTTTATTGCTCAAGTGTATAAAATCATGTTAGAAAAGCTATACAAATCGATTGGTGATTTTAAGTCAAACAAATTATTTTCTATTAATATATATTCAATGCATACATTTTTTTATTTTTTTTACGTTAAAATTACATTATTTGGGTTTGTAAAAAAACTACATTCACCCTTGATTCCGGGATATATAATCTCATAATAATACTGAAGATGCATTCATCTTTACGTTTTTTACACACTTAAGTAATTTCAATTGTTTCCTCGGTAATTTTTTTTTTATTATAAAATATTTTTAAATTACACCAAACATTTTTTTAAAGATAAATTAGGTTCAAATGATAGAATGTATTTTTTTTTCATAGATATTGTCATTAAATGATATTTAAACTTGATCTTTAAAAAAAAAGTTTACGTATCAATGTGACGGTTATACGGAGCACCACTATATTTTCAAAAAAAAAAATTAAAAAAAAAAAATATATATATATATTTACAAAAATTTGCGCAGTTTCATCCCTTAAAAATGTTGTTTCGCTCGAAGAAACAACGAACAGTGTTAAAAAATAAGGGCCGAATAATCTTTGAAACGAAGCACAAAAAAAGCAATAATCACTTTCACTACAAAAATGTAAACAAAGGCTGAAACTTACCGTAAGGAAATAGTACATCATTTTGACACAAAATTAGCTATCCGCACCAAATCGATAATATTTAAAATCACTGATAGTTTGTACTCGACTCGAGTATAGGAATCACAACAATCTATTTCTGCAATCCACGGCTGTTTGATGAAATAACTCTGAACAGAATCCGTGCAACAAGTGTTCAATGACCAAATTGCAGGAGAAGTGTTAGCTTATCGTACCGACGCTTGCGAGCGAGTGATACTAACCTTGTTCGGGCTCTTAGTATTTATACGCGATGAAGTTACCGCCGTCGAAAAAAAACATGTGGAGTGATTCAGAAATAAAAATGATAATAAAAGCTCGGGTCGCTCCGTCGAGCGGGCGCGGAGAAAAATATTCGTGTAATAATATGTACCTACGCATTTAGAAAAACCGACCGAAGAATTCTCGCGAATAAAATATATGCAAATGGACCCTGGAGCCTTCTCCAACATGACGCTTTCCATTTTAACGAACGCGATACACAATATGACGACTGTGATGGAATGCAACTGCATCTCTTTGACGAGTTTTATAAGGAAAACTAACCTACATACGTTAGTTATTTTCAGGATTTTTCTTCATTTATTTGTAAGAATTGAAAAAAGCTCCCCCTTTCATACAAAATGTGGAGATTGTTGTCATATTTGGCTTTTTTCGTGCTTTGGAAAAAGGCTTTTTTAACAGTAATGATTTGCACATTCGTTAAAATTTAAAAACATACTGTGCATGTTCATTTTCCCATCAAAATCTAACTAGACCAAAAAAAATTAAATGGGTATTTATAACTTATTTTAAGTTTTATTTGTGAAACATTACGCCAGCCTAAGAGATTTGTTTGTTGTTTATAATTCATTACGGATAATAATATACATTTGCATTAATTCATAAATATTATCCTAGACTTTATAAATTAACCACAATATTACACCCAAAACACAATCTTTGCGGGTAATAGTTACTAATCTACATCCTCAATTCCGACATATAACTCTCTTTAATTTTCTTTGACTGTAATTTTCATCCAAATATTAGAGGTCAATGGCCTGAGCATCTTTATTCCATTTGGTCAGTTTTGGCATCAAGTATGGACATATCCACCTGCGATATCTAATAAGGACAGCAACTAACTTCTCTCAGCCTGTAGCTATCAGTTCTTACATCTTTTGAACCCCAAACCTTCCACCCTTCGTAGTTAAATTGTTCATGCCCAATAGAAAATGAATTAGCAACACAAAATATCAAAATAATAAAATCATTTTAATTTTCATACTATCGTTTGCGGAAAGCAATTTTAAGCTTTCGTTACTAATTTCTACTCATCTTTGTGAATGACATCGGATGTTTGACACGGATGTGTATTTCTGCAGAATTTTTAATTATAATAAATAGTTTATTATCTCCGGTATCTCCGGAACAATTTAGATTAGTTTGTTGACAACTCATCGGCGTCACTAAAATTAGGAATGCGGATCGAATAAAAGCGGATTCTCGAGGATTTAACGATTTCGTTTAGATTAGAGATGATACGGTTCTTCGTATTTTCAGCTGATTCATTTGTATACATCGTATATATTAAAATAATATTATAAACAAACAGACGTAAATATTTTTTGGGAAAAAGTGGTTTTTCCAAACGACCTTTGTCTATTTTATTGATTTGCAGATTAATGAATGCTAATTTATAATATTTTGCATAACATAATATTTCGTTGCAGAAGTTTATATTTTCTCCTTATGTTGACTATTCAGACACCTTTCAGAGATTAAACAACTAATAAACTTACGATAGCCATGTAAATATTTTTATGGACGCAGGTAAAGAAGATAAAATGCCGGATATCTGGTCTGATACATAGTCCTTGCTTCACATTTTCGCTAATTAAATGTTTTAGATTTTTAAAAAGGGGACAAGCTCGCATACATTTGATTTTATTCTTTGACAGTACTTATGTAAACATTTCGAAGCTCGTGGCGGAGATGACGTTGTTTGAGAAGTAAAAATTGAAATAGATATACCAGACAACAAAAAATCGTTACACATTTTATGACGCCATAGGTCACCGACTGTTTTTTTCTGGTTAAATAACCAACAAAATTCTAAGTTATTGTAATAAAGTGATTGTGTCCTGCCAGAAGCGACCTGCCAGGTAAGTATGTTGCCATATATTTATATAAAGTAGGAATTAATATTAACTAGAAATTAAGATTTGTACAGCGCCCTTGAGGTGATTTTTCACAAAAACGGCACTTCACAAAGTATCCAAATATTATTATTATTAAAAAGATCTATTATATTTTCGTAGAAAGTAATCACTTTGTGGTTTGACAAATTTAATGACAATGAAAATGTCTGTGGTCTTAAACAAAGTTATTTTTTTCGTTTTCACTAAAAAGATCTCTGCTATATATTTAAGTTCAGATTCTAGCATCGAAACTCATTGGAGAAAGATATTATCCCTAGCAATCTTAAATTAGTTAGTGAATGACTTTTTGAGACAGAGTTTTTAATTGGTTTCTTATTTTAATTTTGTTATAATATCTAATATTTTCTTTTAAGAATTTTTATTTGACTTTTATTGTTTTCATTTGGTTACTTATTTTTGTTATGGTCATTTATTTACTGTATCTAATATTTTCTTTTAAATTCTGTTTTCTCCTTTATATTTTAAATAGCTTTACTTGTTTGTATATTTTCTATGCAACACATTGGATTGCACTAACCTCCCCAAATTCTGCAATAAATAAATTATTTGTTATTATTGGGTTTATAGAATGGCCCGTTTGTATTGTTTTGTTTAGATGATTTGGTATATTAAATGAATTATCTAAATATTTCTGAAAAGTTAAGGAATAACTTCATTTTTCCCAAGCCATAATTAGCATATTTGTGAATTTTCGTATCTGGTCTTCTTTTACTATTTAGGTGTATTTACAAAAAGTTTAATTGCGTTAATTCAGGGAGCAATGACTTTTGAGGAATGCAATTGCAATAAATAAGAAAGAAAAAATATTAAGAGGCCCTGATTTACTTTAAACACGTCGTGGAAAGCTGACCGCAATAAACCGCCAGTTTTAAATTGAAAACATTGCCCAAAACGAGACGTCGTCGTTTCTCATTTAATGGTCTCCGAAATACGCTCTCTTTTAACCCTCAGTGTATTTGGGAAGTCTCGAAAAGGTTGAAGGAATTTCCCTATTATTTTTTTCGATTGTTTTAAGAGCCATACGTATTTTAATTTTTTTATCCAAAGCTATATGAAAGCGCTGCCATGCTACATTTGCATATTCCAAAATGAGGTTATAAATTTTACGTGATAATCAAAATATCCACACTACAATTCCAATACAACATTTTAAGAAATACAATTTTTTGTTCTTAGACAAAAGTGAGGAAGATTTTTTTTATTCCTTATTAAGGTACCAAAAAATAACCGGATGAAATAATATTTATTGAATCGAGATGACCAAAAGCTAAAAGTCTTCTCAGTTTACTACGGTGACTTGAATTTTACAATTACATGTACGAATTGTACGTTACGTTGGCTTATGATTTAATTCAGAAACATTAAAAATTATAATATTTTATATTTAATGAAATGATAGAATAACTTGGTATAAGATGACAAAATAAGTCACTCGGAAATTTATAAATTATATTGTAGTATTTTTTGCATGTATATGGGTAAAACAACCCACAATGTCAATGTTTGTATCAAAGAACATCTCAGGTGTTTAAATAACCACGATTTTTCAGAATTTGCCAATCATCTTCTTGAAAAAGATTATGCCTTCAATAAAAGCACCGGTACTCATATTCTCCACAAAAATGGTTATGAAAACAGATTAAATAATTTAGAAGCACTAGAATTAAAGAAATTCATTAAAATCAATAGTCATATTCTTAATTATCAGTTAAATTTGTCCAAAAGTTCAATATTAGATATATTTCCTGTAAACTCATAAAATTTATCATTATTCCTTAATCACCTTGTTTAGTTTCTCACTTGACGTTTTGTCTCTTTCAATACATTGGATCTGTCTCTTTCTTTCTGTTTCTTTGTTAAAATTTAAATGCCTTTCTTTTGTTTTCTTACTTTTATCTTATTATTTTTTATATTGTGTTCTTCCTCTTTATGTATTTATAACCGCAAACTGTGAATTTTTTGTTTAGTTTAATTGTATACTCTGATGATGCTTAGGCTAAGCGTAATTAGTCGGTCATAAAAAACAAAATACGATATGTGGTTATATACAAAGTTATTTATCAATTTCGTTTAATAATTTTTACTTACCCTGGTGCTAGCAAACCTTCAATTGGATAAGGAAATAGAAAGAAAAAAGAATATGATACACGATACTAAATGTGTACTGCCATTGGAGTAAAAAGTGTACGCAATTAATTTTGTAGAGATTTTAGGTTCAATTTTACTGCAGTTAAAAAAATGTGCATTGAGTTCTGAAAATATCTTGAGTGATGAAAAGTAAATATTGACGTTTTGAGGTAGGTTCATTCAGGGTTTTGCAATAAAACCCAATAAAGCTATGTGTTTGAGAGATGAAACCACATGCTATAATTATGGGATGCTGAAGAAATTGGTACGTTGCAGTTGATTTTACAACCACAAACAAACAAATACAAAAATTGACAAAAGATCATTAAATATTTATTGGTTGTATTTGAATATTTTGCTTATACTGCAGGGTCAAGATTTGTAAAATAAACATTGGTTTTTGAGAATATTGCTTTATTTTAGTAAAAGATCAATTACTTTTTAAATAGCTTTCTCTGGTAGCTAAATTAAATTTCAAAATAGAAAACATTGGTTCTTACTAAAATTTCAAAAATAATAAACCGTGCTGAAACAACAATTTAGTACTTTTTTGTTGACACCAATTCTAATTGTTGTCAAGATTCCTTATATTTTGTCAAACTAATAATGTTTTTACACATTTGTGAATATTTTTTTAGTAGTAAGTAATGTATTGAATATTTTTACTGTAAAATTTATTTTCTTCATGTTCTAATTAAAAAAATACGTCAAAATCCACATTTAACAGAATTTACATATATGGTAGAATTATAATGGTAATATAATGAAATCAAAAAAATTCTTCACTATCGAAAAATGTGTATAAGAAAAGTAATCATTTTTAGAAATCTTGACTTGACGTTATCTATAAACAAAATAGTGTACTGACTGTCACTAACACTTGCCTATAAGAAATGTGCATTTTAGTGTGACTATTACTAGACTTATTTCCAGGTAAAAACACAAACAGGATTTATTATTCAAATCTACACCATTCCAAAGAAGGTTTCAATTTTAATAAATAAATAAAATGTTTTATTGTTCCTTATTTATTGTAAAAAAACAAAAGAGCATTTAATCATCATTTTTTTATAAAAAAGCAAAACGTGAAACTAGTGTGTTTGTTGGACAAAAGTAAAGTGTTTAGGTTTAATTAAATATATGTTGAAATTTCAATATTATTTTCTATACCAAATGCTAGATTGTTTTGGGTAAACTAGTTAAATTGTTTAAATACAGCACTTTATTCGAGTTTTAATTAAACTTGTTTCGGATGAAACATTAATTTCTTCCACCTGTTTTATGAAGTGATTTTGATTTAACTTACATGCTTACTTTTAGTTGTGAATTTTAAAAAAAAATATTTCACATTTTGTTTTATTCATTTATTTATAAAAATACAGAAATTATTTACAAGTTTTGATGTGTTTTTCTTTGGATTTTTTGTTGATATTTTCATACTTAAACCATCTTTTCTTGAACCATAAAATAAAACTAATAAATAATAATAATTAAAAATTATATGTTTCATCACACACGTACGAATGTGCATATTTGTAAGTACTAACACGCACTGTACACAAAGCGTGAATTTTGCGTTGACATAAATAAAAAATTACAAACTGAGAACTGCAGGTACGAAATCCTTTTAAAGGGGAAAGCTCTAACCACTTTGCGATATCCGAATTATAAATGATCCTTTAAATTAAGTCTTGAAATGGAAAGCTTTTTCAAATTCACTACAATCTTGATGATTAATCTTACGAAAGATATAAATCTTATTAAAAGGATCATGAAGTTCATTCGGAACGAGGCATTTGTCTTAAGAATGAAGTCAAATACAGACGCCTACTTAACAATCTTAAACTTAAATGTGGTGTGTAATACATTGTGTCATAGACACCAATTAATTAAGAGAGGTGTGATGATTAATTGTTTAATTACATTTTCAATGTACTCCACTGTCTATCTAATATGCAAAGCATGATGAGGCGTTCATTGTTAAAATAATAATAGAGAGAAAGAGTATTTAGAATAATAACATACGTACATCTTATTAAGTATACTCAAAGGCGTGCCTTTGCTAACGACCTCCTTCAACAATGATTTTGCTGTTAGAATTTAAAATGTAAAAATAACATGTCAAGATGCAACAGGAAAATTCCGATGGAGGAGACGTCATTTAAATGTTGTTCTAAATTATGTCAATAGGAAACTTCTTTTGTATTATTTGCTTTGTCTTAACGTTGTGATGTTAAAATGTCAAATCGACTGTTGCAATTTTATTTATCGCATACGAACGCAAGGTTTTTTCACTCATACTCCAAATTTAGGAAAAAAATACTGTCTTAAATAGTCTGCCAAAAGTTGAACATTGCAATTAAGTGAATTGGCGTATTGATCGAACTCAATGCACATGTTAACCAGCATTTTTTTTCGAAATGCCACAAAACATAGATCAATTTTACTGTAGGAAGTTGAATTTTGAAACAATATTTTAAGTGTTAAGAAAAAAGCAAAATGATTGTAAACATTTAATGATTTTAGTATATTACCGTACACTTATTTTCATTTATTATTTTAGCGCCTGGGTACCTATATACTTTATTATTTCATGTTTTTGGTTTTCAGTTGGTTAAATATATTCAATTATTTTTTTTATAATGAACGTAATATTTTGGAAACTTCACTGGTAAATATTATTTCTGATTTACATAAAAATAATCCTGAATGCATTTAAAATTTAAAAAAAACACAGTTAACGGAGAACGTAAATTATCCAAACGGCCCACTATAATTATGTATAGAGATTTAATATAGTCGTACTGAGGGAGACCCCTGTTTTGGATGACTAAGAAAGCCACAAATATATATCACTTGTCAAAGGCAACGTAGGACGTTTAAAACCCTGACTAAAAATATGATTCAACGAAAGACTTTTGTATGTCAAGACCAAAGAATAAGCAGAATCTTCTCTTTATTCCCACGGGTGTGCGGGGTGTTGCTGTTATGCTTATTCAGTCATGGATGTACAGCTCTCAATGTTCATTTAAAAATATATTGCAAGCTGAATAGAAGATTAATTAAATTTTTACCTTTAGGTAAGATTTTTCGCATTTCTTAATTAACGGCAAGTCATTTCTCTTCTTCACTTTGAATCCTTGAAAAATCATAACAGATAATATTGAAGGTGGCACCCAGTACCTACCTTCTCTCGGAAATAAGCGTGGGGTGCCTTTAAATCACATTGCCAAAGAGCACAAACAGACTACAACAGATCAAGACTAACGTTCATAATACAGGATGTCATACGGTAGAATATAGACTATCGTATTTTGATTCAAATAAATTATTTACCCAAATAAACCATCGTAACAAATAAGTATAAAATAAAAATGTTTTTATTAACACAATTTGTTAAATAGTATTCATCGGGTGACTCATTTAATTGGCAAACAGCGAAATAGGATGGTTTGAAGATTTTGTTGGGTGAATGCCTACAAGCGTTGGATATTCCGAGGACCTATGTGCAAAGATTGACCCCTAGGAGGCTGGTGAGTTTATTTAGCGATCGCTCAAAAAAATACGTGGTGCCACCAAAACAAGGACCTTATACTAATCGATAAGTTCAATTGACAAAAAATGATTTTAAAAAAATATCTGTAATTGTATCTTATGTTGTACACCCTGGTGTTGTTTTAGTGCATTTTGGTTTTAATTTTTGCACATCGTACATGTGGCTACAAAAACTTACATAAATGGCAGGTTTTGTTGTTAATATCCTAATAAATAATTGATTATATTTTCGAAAAGATTTTTCAAAATTCGCCAATCATTTTATAAAAATAAAAGCACCGGTGCTCATATTCTCCATAAGAATGGTCAAAGTCACACAAATTAAATAATTTAGAAGCACTCGAAATAAAGAAGGCCATTAAAATGAAGAGTCAAATAGTAAATAATCTAATTAAATTTGCCCAGTCCAAAATTATGTATATTTCCTGTAAACTCATAAAATTACTCATTATTCTTTTATCACGTTCTCAGTTGACGGTTTGCCTCTTTCGTAGAGCTGATTTATTTGATGAAACTATTTAACTCTGGATGTACCTGTTTTCAATACTGTTTTTTCTTCCTTGTACAATGTTTTTGCACTGTTTATGAGTCTTTTTTTTCAATGTTATTGTTTATGTGAAGACCCTTAACGTGCGTAAATAAATGAATCTACATATACGAGAATATATATAAATGAATGTTTGTTTGTGTGTCTTTATAATAATAATAATAATAATAATATTTGGACGATTTGTATGGGCGCTGTACAGATACTATCATTACATATTAATTCCTAGTTTAGATAAGAAAATATACAGGAACATACTTACCTTATGTCTGTTTTATTCGATTTTTCGAAAATTACGCGACCTATTTTGCTGGAAATAGCACAGTTTATTTTTATTAGTGATGAGAAGGTTTAGAGAGTAGTTTGAATGAAATCAAATAAATTTCAATAACATTTTAAAATTAGTATGAAAAAAAAAATACCCGCCATTTTCTATTTAGGTTAACCCATAGATATACCACTCTTGTTACCCATAGATGGAAACACAGTTAGGTGCTGTTTGAAGTTAAATAAAATTTTCAAAAATTTAATGGAGTGAAGTGCTTTTGCAAGAAAAAATTAATGATGTAATGTTGCAAAAGAACTTCAATAAAAAATATCAAAATAAAATAAAAAACTTTCTTTGAATGGCATTGGAAAGCATGCCGGGTACTCACTTGTAGTTAGATAAATGTAATATTACCTATAAAACGGAGTACGTGCGTTCTATGACAAAAAACACGTACCAACTAATTATTTCCTCAACATTTTTTCAAAGTTACACCCTGTATGCAACAGATGGAAATGAACAATGAACATATACGGGAAGAGTGATATTTCCAGTGACTTTTTGAAGATGTTAACATTTAACTTTATGAGATTATAATCCAAGGTCGTCTAACGAATTCCGCTCAGCGCGATGTAATCCAGTTTCATTTGCCGAACAAAGAACAGGAAGAATCGACATTTGTGACATTTCATTTCATCATCGCCCTTCCTGTCATTAGCATAATTTAATACTTATTATATTTTCTGAGAAATAAATAAATTGGTTTGAGTTTATTTATCGATACGTGAGATTAATTATTTCCATATTAAAGTTCAGACAACATTATTTTTTTGAACCAGGTAATTTTTTTAAATTTTTGTTTATTATTTCATTTTCATGAATGGCCAATGTCAAAAAGTGTGGGTTGAAATATATCGGATTCAAATTAAAAGTGCTATTTTGTACCTTGCTGTTTTTGTGCTTTTACTGACCAACTCCGATGCCTGACGGAAAACCTGACCTCACTAGGGGGATTAACTGGATATAGTTATGCAAAAAGCTACCGACCCCAAAGATGAAACCGAGAAAAGGGCGTTTGAAAATATGACGATACAAAAGCATTAATATGCGTAATTGGCATTTGTCAAGTGAGTAACAGTGTTTTTTTAAATTTTTTTTTTGAAAATTATTTTAAGTAGGTAATTTATTATCCAACAATGTATTTATGAAAAAAGTAATTCTATTTGTTAAGTGTAATTGGTTAGTAAAAAAATTAATTACCAAAAATGTATTGCATTTGGAGCTTGGATGTGTTCAGCAGACATAAATCTCGTATTTATTCATAAGGAAACAAGTAAAACTCGATTTTGGCAAATTGTGGGTTGGACGCTTTCTACACAACTACGACCAATTACGAGCCCCAAGCACTGAGCAGATAATTCCTAGAAGTATGGTCTAAAATGACTCAATCGGTTTATCTCTTCGGTGGCCTCAAAATATATTTTAGCAATCATAAAAATGGCTTATATTTATCAATTATTCTATCCCAACATTGAAATGACAAAAATAATGATGCCACCCAGTCCCAAAAACAGAAAGACTGACATTGGGTTATTTTTTTATTTTGTCTTTCTTAAGCATGCATGTATTTTAAGAGCACTCTAAACAAAATTAAGTATATAATTATATTTGTTTTGATATTGTTTACATTCTTAAGAAATATGCGGTAACAAAGAATCGTACAACAAATAAAAATATTTTTCGACACAAAACCCACAATTTTGTTGATATTATATTTTCGAGCACTTATCAAAAATATTTAGCAGAAAGGATTCAAATTTGTTAATAAGGAACCGACGGTCTTTCATAATCATTTAGCATGTACAGTTTTGTTATAAGTACCCACATGAATTTAAATCCGGACACGAAAATGTATTTATAGAATTGCGAAAATTACTGTATATAAATTCTACTAACTTGCGAGTAAGTCGTAGAGACAGGCATCTGAAAATGAATATGATCTTTTGCGAATTTACTTTAAGGGTATCTTTACTTTTCGCTCAAATAAATTTCTATTTCCGACCGAATGATCTATAAAAAGATTTTCTTTTACAAAATTTGAAACACCGACTACCCACATATAATGGAAGCCGTTTACGTACCCGTATTATGTTCATCAGTAATTAACTGATGTGGGTGTTTTTTTTTAATTAATAGTGTGACTAAAAAAGCCTTATAAATTAGATTTTTTTTTTCAATGTTTATCTTAAACATTTTACTTATAGTTACGAATATTCTACATCAAAAAAGATTTACTAAATATCGTTCTATGAGATGACGTTATTCCAGAAAACTAATTACAACAGTGATATCAAATCTGTGATTTTAAAATAGTTTCTCCTTCTAATTAGCTTTCTGTTACTAAGCTTTGGAAATAGGTCTGAACCAGTATGATATGTAAAGAAATGCTGTTTCTCTTTCCCGATCAAAGACGCCAACCGAATTCAATGAACGAACGGGCATCTCTTGGTAGTGTTACGGGTCCAGCAAGTTCCCACTTGTGTGTGTAGTTTTTTACGTTTACATTGTCTACCTGCATATTTATTTCTACTTATCCATTAATTAACCTTTATGTCTCGCCTGGTACCTAGGTACCTATCATGGGTATTACCATAACTGTTTGATGGTCATTTGTATCATGACGTTCTAGGCGAGAATCTATGGCCATAATCGTTTTTATTTATTCATTTAAAAACGGACCATTTTCCAATTACAAACAAAATACAAAACACTAAATGGGGAAAAAAAGATCAACAGATAAAGAATAGCACGTACATAATATTTTAATGAAGCAATGACAAAAATAGGCCAAAAATATTTTGAACTATTGAAAGAATATTCAAGTCAAAGCCTGAACAATGTTTTGCTGCAGTCGTAAAGAATCACAAAAAAATATTTAAGCTGCTACCAAAAATGTCAAGACCATGGCTTGAGTTAGCAAGTTTCAACATTCTGGACAATGGAAAATGATACCGATAATTAGTAAAGTGATGATTGAGGAATAGCAATTCATTGTTTCTAAGTCTACGGCAAAGAATGTTGAACCGGATAAGGTACAACAAAGAAGGTGAGTCAATTTTACAATTTATGATGATCAAATCTACTTTATTAACGGAAATTTTACATTCTTATTACACAATAGGTACAAAATTGCTCGTCAAAGTGTATATTAAGATAAAATCAAATATTCATTGGATATTTATGTTTTCAGAAGCTTAACGCTTTTTACGAGATTCACTCAAATTTAGCAGAAGGTCAATGTATTTGTTTTATTTTGTGTTATTTATTTAAGCGAGTCAACTAATTTCATTTCTATCGGTGTAGGTACCGATTAGAGCACTCGCAAATAACATGGTTGCAATAAATAAAAGACAATTATGAAATCATTGTTATGTAACATCAAATTTCACGGTTCAATCTCAATACTTCCTTTTTCAATTCGCAGAAGGTTGAAATTATTAAAACAATTTGAGAGTTTTTGAAGAATTGAAAAATGATTGCTTCAATGTTACAATAAAATAGATGGCATGATAAGTCGTGACCGTTTAAAGATGGGATCTCAGCATCATCGACTAATCTAAATATTGATTTTTGACAATCAATATTATGGAAATACCGGATGATCTTATGTTACGTGGAAGTATGCGTGTAAAGTACAAAGGATTTTAACAAACGCTTTACTTATTGAGGATATGCGATTTAATCTTGAAACAAGAAATGTTTTTCTCTCACATATAATTTTACCGTCTCCGAGGTCACAGTCGCAATGTGGGAATTTTTTGTACGAAAGAATCAATGTTATATAGGTATAATACATTTTCATTTGTTGTATTTTAGTTTTTTTTTTTCTTAGCATCATTTATTTACTTTTTATTGTACCATATTTACTGTGTCATTCAGCCCAAGCAAATTTATTGTTTTCGTAATGGTTTAAACATACATTACATTTATTTAATTTATCTTACACCAATCTTAAAAAGTATAATGTTGTACTATTTTCCAGCAATGTTGTATACTACACTTTTATATGCTAAATAAATTCAAACAATGAACAGTAAATATTTCGAGATAAAGTCTTAATGTTTTTTTTTTAAATCAAGATATGCTTCACAAACTCCTGCCACGTAAGTCAAACAAAGTTTATTCATTTGGCATTGCTTGTTACAGTAAAAAAAAAACAAATTTACATAAATGCTACCGAAAACATAATTTCAATTCCCCAAAGGTCGATTTAGAAATTCTTTGGTAAGAGTTGTTGTTATTTACATTTTTTTCTATTTCAGAGACTAGCATTTTCAAAAGATTTCATAATTCATAAACATTTCTCTAGAAACATTCTGTACGGAATTTAGTAAAAAAACCGTCTCCTTCTGATATGTTGAACCCATTAAATAACGTGACGTCAGACGATGGTCAGATTGATATTAAATATTCTCCGATGCGTCAACAACGGAGTCTGGTATTTTTCTTCTCAATCAGCAAGGAGAAACCAGTTGTTAACATGTGTTTCATATTATTGTTATTGTCAATCGGTACGGGGAACGGCCTTGTCTACGTCACCCTGAAATTCTTGATAAGGCGTCGATTAAATATATTAATTTAATGAAATTTCAGATTTCATTCAGAGCGTCGGTCATCTCTCACCACAACAAACAGCAAGTAGAAATATATCCGGCAGTGGATGTCACCGTACTCGTCATCGGCCTGACGTTGGGAAATAGTTGTACTTTCGGAATAGGCGGAAACAGGCGTTAAATATGCGAAGGAGCTTTTAACAATAGCTGAGATGAGATAGTGACTTCGGTACTTCCTCGGTGCTGGGTGTAAAAGGCTATGGAGATCGTTGGGTTGTGATATTTGACGAGCCTCAAATCACGACTCAACAAAGGCAGCGGCGACCTTGCGGCCAATAAATCCAAATGTCTTTCGTAAATGAAACGCCGTTATGCCCAAAGCGTTAAGACGAATGACGTTTATATTCAAATTTTATAACCCGTTGATTCAACAAGATTACCATTTATCTGCGATAATTGATAATTAACATTGTATTATCGTAACTTAATGGACGATTATAAAATTGAGTGGTTTCTGCAACATTATTGTTGGTATAATTGTAGATGTTCAAGATATTTTTGACGATGATGTGCACTAGGAAGAGTTTTGATTCTTCAGAGGTTGGCAGGTATTCATTTCCAATCCCATTTAGTTGCAAGTCTATACGATTGGTTTTTTATACCGTAAAAATAGATGAGAATATCATAACCTGAGAGGAAAGCCTCTTGAATACTTGTGTTTTGGATGCTTGAAAATTAAAAATTAAAAATTAAAAATGCAATAAAAATTATAATTACAAATAAATAGAATCACTTGTGACTGAGAACCATCAATATTTTGAAGGCAAAATACGTAGGAAACAAAGAAATGAGTACTTTTTAGAACACGAAACTTTGCATTGTTCTTCTACCCACATTAAATTTGCCACCTTGTATTTTGAATGTCTTACGAGCGATTGAAGAGAAATAACCTCCAAGGTTTATTTTTATACACCGCTTTTGACACTTTTACTGGGATTAAACTGAGAAGAAATGTGTGTTTATCAACGATTGTGTGTTGCGCTTTGCCTTCCCGAAACCCCCCCATTGTCAAGATTCTCATTGTTTTTCAATGACCTTTTAAAGTCACGATAAATTGACTGAAAATTAAAGTTTTCGTTCAAATTTCTTCGAATCCAGCTTTTTGGAGAGAATTATCATTATGTGAGTCTTTTTTTAAAGCTAAATATTAAAATATAAAGGTAACGATTGATTGCATAATATTTTTTTAACAAGGATAAGTATTCATATCGACAACATCATGACATTTAATTTCAATCAAGACAAATGCGTGTGATTACCGCACTAAATTCTTAACCCATGTTCTTTATTGAATACGTTCTAGACCATTATATTTAAAAACCCTCCTAATGTACAAATAAATAACTTTTTTTTAAATAAACTTTCTACACTCAATTAGACTACAATACCATCAAAAATCCTAGAATTGGTGGAGAAAGTATAGAAAAAGCATCGGAATACCTCAATTTCCCGATTTCATCCCAAAATAAAGCTGATGCCATTTTGAGCAACTTTCGAACACTTAAATCGTCAATTGTTTTTCACAAAGCTAATGATAATTACTCATTTATTTATTTACTAACGACCATTTTCCAATAATTACGAAAAAATACATAACACGAAATGGGAAAAAAGAGCAACAGAGAAATAATAGCACATACATAATGAAGCAATGATAAAAATATACAATTGAAAGAATATTCAAGTCAAAGTCTGAGCAATGTTTTGAGTAGAGTCGTAAAGAATGACAAAAAATCGTTAGACTGGTCCCAAAATTTAAAGACCATTCCTTGAGTTAACAAGTCTCTATATTCTAAACAGTAGATAATGATACCCATAATTATTATAGTGATGATTCAAGGTCAACTTATTTTAATTATTCCCTTTTTACAAATACCTTTTTTTATATTTCCAGGGGTTATTCAGAACCTTTATTTCAACAAATGAACGACAGTGAAAGTTCTCAAAAACACTCTTCTGTAAACAAGGTGTGCGCGATACTCACGAAAAAAGTTTAAAAGTTCGTATGTCAGTGTTCATTATTTTAAAACATCAAAGCGAGAACAATTATTTAAACGTTACTACATTTCATTAAAACGCGTTTGATTCCAAGTGCCGACCTTGCCGTGATTGTTAATGTTGCATTTCATTCGTGATCGGTGATCACCCTGCAAGTGTTGTTGCAATGTCACTGTACCCGCCATGGCTTTGCGATTTCGGCGTGACACGATCAAGTAAAAAAATAATCAAATAAGCACTCGTGACGGTTCAGGTCAGATGTCGGAATGTTGTGGGTGAGATAATAAGACGTTTTATGGATCTGAAAGATATTACAAAATAGTGATTAGATTAAAATAATAATTTGATTTATTACTTTGTTTTTTTTTACGTATATTTTTTTACAGTGACTACTGCACAAGAGTCCCAACTGCTCCTAATTGGCTGAAATCAGTGGGATTATGAAATCCCAAAATGGGGTATATTATAAAATTTGAGGCAGTGGCAAGGGGAAGGAAATGGGAAAGTACCTGGCTATTCAGAACTGATCACCAAACACGGCTTAAGCCATTTTCAAGCAACGTTCCGCTTCTGAGTGGTGGTCTTTAGGAAAATATTTGAGTTATCTACTACTCTGGAACATTCCGCAAATGTGCTAGGTATATTTATATTAATTAAATGTGAAATAACAGATATTAATTCGCGCCAAGAATTGAACCTTTGACCTCTGAACTCGTAGTCAAGCGTCTTAACCAATCGACCACTGGGGCCATCGGGAGGATAATTTATTTAACGCCATTTTTGAAAAATATCACTTCAAGGGTCCATTCTTTTACATGAAAATGAATGTATAGATTTAATAAAATCATGTCATTTTAATTAAAAATTACATTGCTTTTATAGTTCTTGCGGTACCTTATCATATTGGAGGATGGCTATCATCGGTTGTTCCTCACCATGCAGAATGCTGCTCTATGAGGTGTTGTAAATTTATTCGTATTCAATCAATTATTAGGTAATTATGTATTTGACAGTAAACATGATGTTACCAAGATTTTTGAGTTTCATTTATTTATATTTTGTACAATTTTAGTTCGTCGGAGAACTTCGATGTTGGTTCTTAGAAATATCCAGGGTGTTTCTATAAATGAAATTTTTATAGATTCAATCTTCCGTGCGAATGTTTGGTTTAGTGTGTTATTTTTCTCTAACCGGACAAATAAAATAGTCGTATTATAGAAACAAACAAAATAAGGATGTTGACTGAAGTCATCGACATCTCAAAAATATTACCAAATTAAAATTATCTGCGGCGTGTTCTTCAATTTAAAAAAGTTAATCGTTTGATCCACTTCAAATCTACAGAAATGTAAATCGGTAATTAATTTATGTTCATATTAGTTTTGTGGCCTTTGAATGTTGTTATTTGACGCCGTCTGTTTACTATTCACACTCAGGAATTTCGGCAAACAAAGATATAAAGTTTAGAATTAATGGTTTTGCTCCAAAATGCGGCCAGCGGTGGCAGATGCTTTAAATGTCAGATAAAGAGATCGAATCCTCACATATTGCAGTATTTAAAAAAGAAGGAGGGAAGGCAATCAATATGCAAATAACTTGACAATGTTTAAATTCCGTTCAGTTCTGTCATCATTTGATGGGATGAAAATATTGATTTTGTTTAGAAGGACTTAGCTAGCAGATGTTTAGAATCGCGATGTCTGGATTTTAACTATAAATTTGACAAATACTTTTCAGAATTTTGAAAAGTGTGAAATCTAGAATTATAGGTCTAAGTTTTAAACTATTTTACTAACACTCATGAAATTTTAGTTGAATTGTGATCTCTGGAGCTTCTAAATATCAATTGTACCTTGATAAAACAATTCATCATGTCGTTGCTGAGAAGGCAAGAGGCCTCAAGCGACACTTTGGTCAAAAATGAGTTAAAGATGCAGTTTTGGTCAGTTTTTTTCTCTCTTTCGAATGCCCTGACTCTCGTTTGATCGAAGACTTTTGTGGCGCTTCAACCATTTAAAATATATTTACCATTTGGGAGAAGGCTTGACTCAAGCGTCTCAAGTTTGGGACATTGTGTTAACTTTTTTCAAAAATCCAACCAGGCAATGAAGACTTGTTAATTTTATTGTAAAACAAAAAAAAGTTTTAAGTGCTCTGGTGTCAACTTACAAAATAGCGCTTGAGTCCATTTGCCTTACCGGCGACGATAGTAAATACCCTTAAAAGGTTAGGCGAAACCGAATAGTAACACCACTGATTCATACAACATTATTCATTAAAATTGCATTTAAATAAATAGTATTCATTCTATAAGTGCGCAAAGGAATCTACATAGATAATTCAAGGGAAATGTGTATTTTTATTATTATTTAACTAGACAAAAAAGAGACTTCAAATATATTTTTTCAAATGTCTTCAAATAAACTCCCGGTACGTAGTTAGTTTTCGGTTTTAAAATATATATTTGTACGGTTTTTTTTTCAATTATTTCCAACAATTTCAGTTATCGGGAAGATGGTTCTAAGTATAGACAAAATATGACAGAGTTGTGTTTTTCATTTATGACCAGCTTTATGCTAATATATCCCTGTGTACGTCGCACAAAAAACTATAACACCGTAAAATGTTAAGATTGACAGTTTATTGACAGTCGATTATCACCTTTGCTGCAAATTAACATAAAGTTGATTTGGGAAATTCGTGACTGGCAGAAAACAAAACATTGAATGTCAAACATGGTCTAGAATTTGTACCTGAAGGTTGTTGTACACGGTGACGATGATCCCTCAGTTATAAAAACATGATAATAAAATGATGTTGATGTTTTTTGTTTGTTCACAAAAGTTGTATTTTCAAAACGCTATTAAAGTTTAATTTATTAATATCAATGTGTAGGAATGTGTAACGATCTTGTTTTTTTCCGAATATGAAAATGGATATTTTAAGAGAAAAACAATGTATTAT
The DNA here is from genome assembly GCA_022651775.1 of Drusus annulatus. Lineage (NCBI taxonomy): Eukaryota > Metazoa > Arthropoda > Insecta > Trichoptera > Limnephilidae > Drusus > Drusus annulatus. The sequence continues at coordinate 1,101,640 of JAGWCC010000390.1, read as the reverse complement.
TTTTCGTCAAATATAACAGAATTAATTTAAATTTTATTTAGATTTAATTATGGTGCAATGTGTGCCATTGACATACAAGTCTGTAAAAAATAAGTACAATAAAATTTATTTAGTGAGTAGTATGTACTCAACAGAAAAAGAATCAAAATTCAGGTAGGAGCAAAGAAGAAAAATATGATGGGAAACTACCAGTAACATTGTATTTACATATTGTAATATTGTGGAATCAATGACAAGGAAATAAATTGTATCTTTTTGCGAAGAAAGCAATCACTTTGGTGGTTTGACATATTTAAAGAAATGAAAAAAATAACTTTGTATAAGGCCACGAATATTATTTTATTTTTTATGACCGACCGGTTTCGCTTGGCCTAAGCATCATCAGGGTAAAAAAAAATCAAGTTTCAGTTAATCTTTGTACCCTTATGATGCTTAGGATAAGTGAAAAAGGTCGGTCATAAAAAATAAAATAATATTCGTTGTCTTATACAATTTATTTTTTTCATTTCTTTAAATTACATATATTCCAAAAGATTGATTTCAACGTGTTCCTGAAAAGAAGTAGTGTGGAAATTTAACGTACTAGACCCCAATATCAACATTTTTATAGCACAGTTTTGTGATATTTACCTGTAGTGCGCTAAAGACCAATGCTAACAAAATACGACAACTGGTGGCGCATGACTAATTTTCGAAAAATAGATCCCCTACCCGACCGAAAAAATAGGGAATAAAGTGTGATTCGTGTGGTCGTAAAAAACACCCATCTTTTCCATTTGACTGAGTTCGAATACTGCAGCAAAAAGTCAAACCATTCAAAAATGTGTTATGATTCATAACGATGTACATGATGCTTTCATTAAACCTACTGATTACTGGAACACTAAAACAATATTTTCCACTTCACTGAACCTCACCTAACTATGACAAAGACGGAATATACATATGAGTTCGTTTTAGCAATAACTCACTTGCGTGAAAATGTATAAGTTGTTTCTTAATGTTTTTTTTTCTGTTTGTTTCTATTTATAATTTAGCTGTATTTTTTCTTAATGCTAATAACCCCATTTATAATACTGTATTTTTTTAAATGTAATTGATTACTTTGTATTGTACATTTGTAGTAAATCATGTATGTGTACTGGATGCACCTGATTTAAATGAGCTGGTAACACACTGAGTACCTGATCATGACACAAGACTTTCTGTGTTATTTCATTTTAATTAATCAAGAACTAACTTACTATGCAATGAAATTTTCAGTCCAAAGTTTACATAGGCTTGGAAACAAGAGGTTAGTTCTGTTGATATTTTTCTATGTTCCATCATAAAATTCAGATCAGAGTTATATCACATACTTGGGTAAATTGAACATGTCGTATGTCATACATAATTGAATATGTTGCTTTTTTTTGTTTCCTTATTAATTTTATAATTATTATCTTCATATATAATTCTTGCTGTGTTACTTTATTGTTACACTTGCTATACAATATATTCTTCCTGCAAAAGTCCAATGGGCGTTTATCAAATTAATACATGTTAAATGTTTCCTTCGTCCATGAGTGAGTTTATATAACTCATTGGGATTGTAATGTAACAAGATATAAAAAAAAAAATATATAAAAAAAAACTATTATAGGAACAGAAATCCTGTTTTGAAAATTTGCGGTGAATTGCCAAAATTACTGCTAGATCCTAACTCTACTGACATTGGAATTCTTTAGTCCGCCGCGTGTTAGACTTTTCAAATAATTTAATCATGCATATTACGAGTATAATGCATTTTGCACATTTAACTTGTCGGTTAGCGGTCTTTGTTATCGCACATTGCGTCACGTAGGAAATGTATTGCCTGGTTTTAACGTTTTTTTTTGTTTATTTGCACGTAGTATTTTGCAAACGATTATTAACTTTTTGGCAACGTGTATTGACAATTATATAGCGTATTTTTACAGACATTTTTATGAACGAAAACAGTTTTACGGTATCTACGTAATATCAATGAAAAAAATATATATTCGGGCAGAAGATGTCGAAATCAGGAGCAAGGTCATTCGGTGGTGGTTACTGTTTGGTATTTCCAATGATAAATTAGTTCTGGCTAGTATTACCCAGTAAAAATGTCGATTTGCCAGAATTGAAAAAGCTTGCGAAAGTTCCCAAAGTTATTATTTAGAAAGTTTTAAAATATCATTACGTGTTTTTTTTTGAGCTGTTTAATTTGTTTTTTTTTGTTTTTGTTTATTAGACTAAATTCTGTGATGCGGAAGCACTACGATGGTTTTAAGAACTGAAACTTTTTAAAATACTAAACAAAAATCATTTATTAGTTACATGGGGAAAAAAGGTTAACGTCGCGAACTGGTATATTATTTCTTCGATGGTCGACTACTATAAATATTCTACAGTGCTAGCCTCCAGACTCGCTGTGAAAAATATGTGTTGACAGATCACAGTGGGGCATGAAGATCGCGGAGGAGGCAATAACCTTTATTGCTGTCTAATTTTCTCTTTGAAATTAACGATTTTATTATTTAATAATATTTAAATATACGTATTTATTAGAAACGTTAATGTTAGATTAATTTTAAAATATGTTCACACATGAAATATAATGATAGATAATAAACACGTTCACGGGTACATGATGATCATGAAGACAACACATCTGATGATAAAAAACAGAGCAAGTGTTACGATACATTAGAATCTATATGCTTGTGTCTGTAAAATACAATTGATATTTTTATCCACGGTGCCATCTATGTGTCAAATTGTGTTCGGATAGAACTATGGTCATTATTACATAAATGATTGGAAAAAAATGGAAAAAAAAGAAGAATTAGAATTAGGATTAGTAATTTTCATGAAGTGTGTGATTGATAAAAATGATGCTTATTAACTGATTGGGGTGGCAGAGTTGGTAGATGCGCCGCTCCTAAAAAAAATTGCCACAGTCAAGTTTTTTTTTCCATATTGTTTTCTATTTTCATATTCTTTGAAGATTATTAATATTATTTGAATGATCAACATTACTTTGAAGCGTAAAGTTTAAATAAGTTAATTTTAATTTCAAAATGTTTTTTTTCTTTATCCTTTACGGTTTAAAATGAAAGAAAGTGAAGAGGAAGTGAAGTATTGTACTTGTAAGAAGATCATAGTGCTTTAATTTCTAGTTTTAAGGCACGATTCCAACAAAATTACGTAAAAACTCTAGTGTTATAAAAATTAATGGGAAAATGTCGAATGTCGTAAAAATGTATTTTAGCTATCTTAGGCGATATTATCGAATAAATACCTAGAGAATTCAATTAATTGAAGTACCAACATTAAAAAAAAAAATAATAATAATAATTCACCATCACACCATTTCCCTGTAGATGTGAGAACTCCACACAATTCTGTCTTGTCGCACACTTCTTGCTTCTCTTCTAAATTTTGAAATAACTCGAATCAAATATTTGATTCACTTAACCGTGTGAAGTTTTTAAAGGGAATCCCAAAATTCTTCCATCTACATGTGCGTCTAATAATCTTCCGATAAGCCTTCACAAGTCTCAAGTAAGTTTTTTTATAGTGGATACATCACAAGAGTGCCAACTGCTTCCAACTATCTGGCGCCAGTGGGACTATGGAATCCTCAAATGGGATATGTTTTGGGGCTGAAGGCAATGGGTAGAAGAAGGAGATGGGGAAAAGAAGGTTGGGAAATACTTGGCTATTCAAATTTGGTCACCAAACAGGGCTTTAACCATTTCAAGCAACGTTTCGATTTGGAATGGTGGTCTTTCACCAGGGCGATACATAGAATATCTACCATTCTGAAAAGTTTATATCGACCACACATTGGTTTTGGATCTCTTTATTGATGTTACATTCGTATACGGCTTTAGAACACATTCGTTTCGTGAATCTCACTTCTACTGCATTCAGTATACTTTTGTCCTTTTTTGCTCACCTTCTTCTTTTCTCACGACAATGCTTCATTGTTTCATTTAGACCTTAGGCCTCACTTCTTTTGACAACTGTCTCTAAGCAAATATTATTTAATTTCTGAATCATTGAAAGTCGCTTCGAAAAATAATCTTTTATTTAAAGCAGGCATAGTTCAAAAGAATAAGATAAACTCATTATTCAATCTCTAGAGTGCCTTCTTATTTTACAGCGAATATTAAAGTTCGTGTGGACGAAGCTCGCGTGGGGCATTAAAAGCTTCTTACATTGTAAAAAGCTCACAGTCTTATTTGAAAGTTTTAATGATTGCACGTACATAAGAAGTATGTTCTTAATGGCTGAAAGTAATATCTCGAAAGAATCATGGGTTCGCGATATTACCCTGGCGTATGATTAGAAGGCGCTTTCAATTTATGTTCCTTTTACTGAGCGTCGTTAAAATTTTCGGCCACATAACTTTTGTGGTTCAAGAACACCATCTGACTGCTAACTACTTGACCTTCAATTCGAAGGACTCGTTACAGCCTTTTAAACTATTTAATTTTGATTTACCACGTTGGTAATCGTAATAATAACAGCGAACTTATATAGCGCAGTTTTGTGATATTTCACCTCATATGCGCTTTATACAAAATTAATTAACCTAATAAGACTAACTAAAAAGGATAAAATAATATGTATTGAAATTAAAACTATCTGAAATCATGATCATTATTACTAATCATGAGAGAAAAGGTTCAGATATGGGTATAACAGTGCACGTGTATGTCAACAGATTAAAAAAAAAACAATGAACTAGACGCTAAGGGTCTAAAGATCCAGATGAGACGTATGAATTCATATTAACAACCTTGCTAAAGAAAAATAAAACGAAATAGTATAAAGGACAGTCAATATGTTGGTACTTAAAAACATTAATATTCAAGTATTATAAGTAAACGATTCTAAAAATTCTAAAAGTGTAAATATAACAAGTAACAAAAAAACAATAAATATTTTATGACAATAATTATATGGTTTTCAGTAGAGTCAGAAGACTGTAAGGACATTGAGTTGTAAGGGTACAAGGAGAAAACCGAAACAAACCAAATTAAGGACATTTTTTAAGAAATTAAATTCTAATAACTTACGTTTAGAATGTAGGATTTTTGAACAAACTGGTTTTTAAGACCCGTTTGAACTTTGCTAGGTTCTATATGTTGGCAAGTTTTGAGGGAAGCTTATTCTAGATGACTGGACCAGATACACCAAAAGCGTGATCATAGTAGACAGGTTTATTTGATGGAGGTGGTTCATCCAATCGATTAGCAGCATCAACATCTGCTGACCTAAATGTAAGCTGTCTACTATTTAAGGCTTATCGGACGCACAGTTCCGATATATAGGCTGCTGACATTCCCTGCACTGCTTTGAAGATCGTTAGGCAAATCTTAAACTCTATTATTTTAGGGCATCAAAGCCAATGAAGGTGATTCAGAAGTGGAGTTATATGACAATATTCGGACTCAATATATATCATTCTTGCTGCTGCACTAAAGACGGACTGTATCCTGTCAAGTTGTTTCTGAGGGAGGCCAGCATATTTACTATTACAATAGTTCATACGTGAGACACAAAGGAATTTATAAGTGATTTAGCCACATCAGAAGAAAGGCAACTTCTGATTGATTTTATCTGCATCAGATGGAAAAACTCAGAACTTACAGCTTTTGAGATTTGCGACTCAAGAGATGGACAATTGTTAATAATGAAACCGAGAAATTTTATATCTTGGGAAGGAACGATATTGGTACCCTGTATTTGTATCGGACTGGAGTCGAGAAAGAGCCTGCCTTCAAGGAGAAGCTATCCAAATGAAAATGTTGGGATTTTTTCAGATTTTTGTCGCTTCAGGTAACTCAGTGAGAGCATTGAGTTACCTGAGTTAACTTTTTTACTAAATTTAAATAAAAAGGACTTTGAAGTGTTTAAGGAGTAAACTTCCCAAAATGGCGCTTCTGCCCTTTCGCCTTTCCGGCGACGATATATTTGTGTTTTAATTGAAAAACATTTCACCAAAGACTAAAATTCCATCCACATTTTCTACTCCAAATTAGCTGAGGAGCCGCTGGTCAAAGTCTGTTGGGTAAGTCCTGCAAAACCAATTTTTTTATTTTTTTATTTACAGTCGTATTATGTTTCATAAAGGAACTATGTTTCATAAAATTAAAATTTCAGATTATTTTCAACTATTCTGTAAGAAACATCGTTTGGGCAGACGTTTATCTTTAATTGAATGAATTACGGCAATGACCATGTATCATTATTTAGACAAAATATAACATTATCAAAGTATGATACATTATTTAAGATTATTTTAATATTGAGCAATTTAGAAAACTTTTAGCTTGTGGGTAATGATCAAGCTTGCTGCAGAAAGGATAACTAAAAAATAATCTACTTTGTGCTTGAATTGTAAAATGATCAGATATCATAATGCTGTATGACCCCCGATAAGCGCGTAACACAAAAAAATAGTTTCTCCAATCCACCTATTTTAAATTTAGAATAATGTTTGTTAAAATACATTATAGGTAGGAACTTTATTAGATAGGTAAGAATTGTATGTATGTTGCCTATTGTATGCGGATGATGGGGTGCTGATTGCTGACAGTATGGAAGATCGACAGTTTCTCGTGTCTAGGATGAACCAAGTATGAATGCAAAATGAGTTGATGATGAATGTAAGTCATGGTGTTTGAAAGAGAGAGTACGAGAACTGCGTGCAATATAGTTGTGAATGATGAATACTTGAATCAAGTGGATGAGTTTGTGTATTTAGGAAGTATGTGTACGAGAGACGGAAAGGCTGATAAGGATATTGAAAGAAGGGTGAATGCAGGAAACTCCTAATGTCAATGGAGGACTGAACGCTGTTGGAGCAAAAGAAATTATCCAAAGAAGCAAAGCTAACAGTCCACAATGGAGTGCTTATACCAACCCTGATGTATGGCAGTGAGGCATGGAACTGACAGAGGAAGGATGAAAGTAGACTGCATGCTGTGGAAATGAGATCTTTGAGACGTATGTGCGGTAAATCCATGTATGACCGTATTAAAAATGTGGATATCTGGAAAGAATGCAAGGCTGATATGAGCGTAATGAATAGGATCAAGAAAGGGATGCTTAGATGGTTTGGGCATGTAGAGCGAATGAACGAAGAAAGGAATGTGAAAAGAATATATGGTGCGAAAGTGAATGGAAGAAGAAGTCGAGGGCGCCCGAGAAAGACATGGCACGATCAAGTAAATCTAATACTTGAATCGGGTCGGGTGAAGAATCAGAATAAAAGAAGAGTATGCATGAGACGATGTATGAATGTAAATGAAGCAAGGAGTGTGTGCCAAGACAGAGTTATATGGCGGTCCGTCCTCTCTGCCTATCCCTGCGGGGAAACGGCGTGATGGTTAGTTTGTTAGTTTAGTTAAGAATTTGAAAATATTAGTAAAATTAAAATAAATTATTTGGTTTTTTCAAATAACATCAGTTTCAAATTAGAATTACAAAAGAAAATATATTTGGTTAATCACAATATAGTAGTGGACACACCTGAAATAAAAAGTGTGCTAAGAATAATGTTTTATTTTATTTATTAGTTCAGCATAATTAATCTACTTGATTAAAAAAATCCTTTTTGTTATAACAATTCTGTGAATCATAAACCGAGTTAACTGAACTCTCTTATCGCATCTCTACCTACCTACATTCTGGTTAAATGACCATAGTATCGCTTCGTCAACAATTACTTAATTTTAATTTAAATAAAAACTATGCGGTTCGATAAGAAAGTCCTTGGAATGTCCACAAAGTGAGGCCAGACCTTATGTGTCTTAGGTAGGTAGGAAAAAGGAATGCGGTTGTGACACTGTTTGACCCATGTTACATCTGTCACCTACGGCATATAAATCGCTTACCGTATCCTTCCTCTCGTTTATTTTTCGGACGAACCATAGAGACGAACTGACAGGTGATTCAGAGCTGTGTTTCTTAAACTATTGGCTGCTGGCCTAGAAGCTTCTGCGAGGTATTTCAACACTGCTACGCCTGATACAAGTTCAGTTTATAACGAAATTTAGTCTCTTACCTTAACATTTTCGCGTATTTTATTTTTACACTCTGCTATCTCGCACTTGCTTGAGTTGGAGAACAAAGGAGATGAATTCAAATAAAGTATTATGATTTTCGTAGAAAGCAATTACTATGTGGTTTGACATATTTAATGAAATGAAAAAATATATAATTTTGTATGAGACCGCAGATTTTATTTTAATTTTAATGACCGACCGGTTTCGTTTTAATTTTGTACCCTGATGATTTTTAGGCTTAGCGAAAAATTAAAATAAAAATCTGTGGTCTTATACAAAGTTATTTTTTCATTTAATTTAAGTATTATGATTTCATGAGATTCTAGGTATATTCTAATAGCCTTAATCATGCTTCAATCTACTTATATATTATCTTAACTAATTGTCATATGGTTCGGGGTCGTTTCTCCACTGTTCAAATCGCCATTCGTCAAAAATAAATCGTACAAATATTGTTCACCAAAACTTTAACTACCTTCATCGTTCTGTCATATCTGCGTAGGTCTTGGAAATGCCAATGTCCTCAGCAACTCAACCCCTCCAATCCGAGTCTATCCTCAGCTTCTTTCTACTCGTATCTGTACTTTGACCACTGGCCGCGTCTGGTCACCACAATTACTTCCTGTCTAGCTCTACGTTGATGGGCCGAAAACCACTTACCTGGTCAACTAACTACACTGCCGTCTATGACTTGACTCTTCATCCACAGCTCAGCATCACGCTGCCAGACAGTGAAAGCGTGTCCGACAAACCACTGTCTACCCTTTCTCGATTTTAACTCTCTTCCGTCTCGATCTTGAATGTTGATCTACCGCCCATTATCACTCTACCGGGCGGGAAACGCATGTCTGGTAAACCAGCGTCTTTCCTTTTCTCGACCTTAATTCTTCTCTCTTCCAAACCTGACTGTACTCAGACCCAAACCTGATAGTCTTCTTGTTCTTTCAACCCAAAATATGTTTCGTCACAGATCGATGTACTTATATTAATGCAATGATTAATTCAACATTTTCGTATAGCATCCTTATTGGTAGAGAGAAACAGAAATTGCCCACAAATGGGATCGGCTGACGACCTAAAAAGAACTACCGCTGCCTAGAATCGGTAAAACCGGAAACTTTACTCCAAATCTGAAAGGCTTATGAAAAGAAATAGATTTGTTTTTTTTTTCATAAAACTTGCAAATCCATTTCGCAGCGACTATATTTATAATGTGATGAGTATTGTGAAATGATTGTCATTTTTTTATACTTTAACTTGATTTTTCCGAATTAACCAAAAGATACAATAATTGATTTTTGAGTTATTATTTTATGTTGTGCTTTCTTCTCTTTTAGTCAACGTTTCGGACAGTTTTACCATGTTGATCATCAATATAAACCTTCATCGTGTCTATAAAGTGCTACTGTCGGTCACTAGAAACTTGGTATTTTGTGTTGCCTCGATATTTTTCAAGTTCCTGCAAAAAAGTTTAAGAAGCACTGACTTATGTTTTTGATTGATCTATCAAAGGTTTATATTATTAATGTATTAAGAAAACCATTAACATGCAGGCATAACACTACATCGATTTAACTGGTATGCAGATAAAATGAAAATATTTCCTATTTTTTTTAACTAGTGAGGTTTATAGCGTAGAGAAATAAATTACAACAATTATTAACATTAAGACCTTGGTGATCTTTATGATTTCACTCTACACAATAGAGTGGGTTATATTTAAGGGGAACGGTTTTACGATGTTTTTGAGTATACAATATGTGTAACTATTATTTTTAAGGGGTAACAGATTGTAAAGTAAATTACCTCACAGGATAATAAATTCAAGATAATTTCTTGCTGTACCGTAATAAGTATTTAAACAGAGAACTAAAATCGTATAAATAAGTTGTTCCCATGTGGCCTAGCCACAGTTTTATTGTGGCCTTGAACACCGAAACAGTCACTAAAAATTAAATAAAACTTAAAGTAGCATAGCTAAATAATAATAACAGTAAATTTAATTAAATTAAATTATTAAAATTATGTAAATATTTTTATGTTGTCATCAATAATATGGGAAAAAGCAAGGAATTTGAAGTTTTATTTTTATCGAAAGGGCAAATTCACAATAATAATTTAATCAGGCGGTTGAAAAATATGTAATTTTTTTACAAAACTACTGGTAAATCGAAAAAGATGAAAAAAGAACTATTAACAGACAAATTAAATAAATAAAGTCGGTAAATTTGCAATATCAGACTCCATAGCAACCAATTTCAATAAAAATGGTCCAAATAATTATTTTCAATATCCAAAAACACCACAATAATTAGAAATCCTTATCTCATTTCATCCACATCCATTTCCGTTTATTATGGCGGTGGCCCAAAAGGTTTTACACTAATAATTACTCGCCAGGCATTTGCCTGTAACACAGCTGCGTAGGAACTGAGGATACAATGACCCGTCCTTATAATGCGATGACCGCATGATGATGGTGTCGAAAATAAATCACAATAAAACATTATGAAACTTGAGATTTCAGTATGTTTTAATCTTTTCATTTTAATTGTTTTTACTGCTCGTATCATACCCCGAGACACGTTATAAAATTGAAAGCTTTTTTACAAAAGGTTTAAATGGAATTAAATATTTTAGAACTCCAACAAATTTTGCAGTCGGGTTCCTACCGAAGCCTGAATTCAAATATTTTTTCTGATGGGGTTTTCAGATACCTTCGTTTAAAAAATATTTATTACGGAGTATTCCGCATGAGTTGTTTTGACACGAATGAAACGAATTTGTTCATTACTTGTTAATTTTTTATATTTTTGTAGTGCACAAATGGTAAAGCTCATCTTCTAAATATCAATATTTATATTAGCTTATCATTTACTTACCTACTTTATTTAGTATGTTAACACTATGTCTTGTGTGATTCCTTAAATGTACAACCTCACACTTATTTCATTCAACGTAGACACTAAATCGTGTTTTAATAAACATACCGTATTTTATTATTATTTAAGAAAAAGTTACATGATAGTGTGTACGTAATATTAATTTTACTCCTTTTATTCCCAAAAGATATTTTTTTGTGGTAACTGTTTCCATTGCTTAAATAATATGAACAAACATAATTAAGTAAGTGTATTTATAAAAAGTGTCGAGTAAAAAATTTAAAAAATTACGCTTCATAAAATTTATACCATAATTAAAAATACGATAAGCATAATGGTTTCACACGTAACATAAATGTGGATGTTTTCTTCGCGTTCACAACAAACCGATATTTTTATGGTGTAAATTTTAATTCGCACTGATCATTGAGGCGGATTGAGGAATCGAACATCACAAATAAATCATTACATAAATACCAAGCCATTTCCTCAATCAATCACAGCACTAATAAAACATCGTGGAACGGCCGTGAAAAACTACATTTCGTTTCATCAAGCGCATATTTTACGTAGGAATTTGAACTTGATACATGCTGGCTCCGTTATGACACCGGTTGACTTGTTGAGTTAGCACGTCCTCTATTACTGTTAACCGTTGACTTGAGTGATGGCGTCTTCAAGAAATTTAAGGGAATCATCGTCATCGCCTGGACTGTGGTCCTCATTGATGAAGGTTCCGATTACTTATTAATGTCATTCCCCTTTCGACTGATTGCAGTTCTAAGCCATTTGCCAAGTCTCCGGTATGGTAAAAGTCAATGTATTTATCCACTCCGTAGGAGATCGTTCAAACGATTTTCTCTCCTGCATTCCGCCAGTTACCACGAGTTGTGACAGTAAAACTGAACCACACTCTGAAGGCAGGTAGCACAGAAGCTTTTTTCTTGTACAATTTATTTTGTGGTAAAGGAAATAATGTTTGATAAGAGCTTATTGATAGAGAATAGAATTAATATCCAGTAACTTTAAAATCTAAGAACCTTAAGGAGCAATATGTTGCGACTGCTGTGAAGCATCGGTGTGTGGGATAGTGTCAACGTGTATTGCTGACGTCCACTGTTCACGTCGTATTTGAACAAAATACTCTCTATTTATGATCTAATGACTTTCCAGGTGTAATACTTGCGTACACAATCAAAATATATAGCAAATCCAAACACTCGTTATTTATACGCGTTAATTTCATTACGTTATCAAACTCCAATGCACGCGTACGAGTAAGTTCCCAAATATTGTTTACGTTTAAAAGATCACTCACTTTAGCAGCTTTGTGGTGAAAATGATGTTTATGGTTGCGTTGACCTAGAAATTCGTTGCGAAAATAATATGGTGAAAATATAAGAACACGAAAGAGCTACCCGTTGGAAAGTTTTTAGTGCTTTAGACAAATGGAGCTCTGCTTTACAGCGAAGATATTATTCTGAAGTTCAAATAGGTGAGCAACCACCGAATAAGTGATGGCTCTTGCAATTTGATTATCTAACCTCTAACCACCTAGCGCATAGCGCCTAGCGCCTAGCCGCGGAAGCCTCCGCACTTTTGGTGGACAGATGAGGTTCTTTGTCATCCGTCGCCATAAACACCGCCATTATCCCTTAATGCAGAGGCGCCGCCTCACATCACGGTAACGAGCATCGGATGGGCATCAAATGTGATTAGGAATGTCTGAATTATGGAAATGGGATCAAATGAAACTTAACAAAGCGTGGAGGCTTTATGCGCACACTGCCTCGGTTAAGAGTTAATCTCCTAAGATTTAACATTAATTTCCGTGATCAAGAAATTTATGATGTACTAAAGGGGATAAGCAATCAAAGTCGGCAGTTTGTACGGTTCCTGGGGTAGGTTTACGAGACAGGTGACTAGGTTTTTGATTACCGTAACCGTGCGAGACAACTTAGAGTCACTTACAGTATTTCAATGCAAATCAGAAGGTGTCTACAAGTTCAATTACTTAAGTTGGTGAATATCTTCGTAACTCATAACAACCAGTATCAACTTACTTATTTGAACTCTATGCCGATCCAGCGATAAGCGATATTATGTCATTGACTTGTTTTTTATACCTGCGTGTTGTTCACAGCCACTTCGTGTTAATAAACAAAGAAGATATTTAACATATTCGTAAAAACCATTTACTTTTTGGCTTGCGCCATAATTATAATATAAACTTTTTTTTTCTTTAACTAAATCACTCGGGAATTTATAAATTAGATTGCAGTGATTTTTTAAATTTTATATTGGTAAAACAACCCGTAATGTCAACGTCAGAATCAAAGAACATAGTATATATTTAAATAAATAATGTTGTTTTGTCAATTATCTTATTGAAAAAGATCATAACTTTGATAAAAGCACCAGTGCTCATATTCTCCATAAAAATGGTCATGGCAACAGATGAAATAATTTAGAAGCACTTAAAATAAAGAAAGTCATTAAAACGAACAGTCATAATCTAAATAATCTGTTAAATTTGTCCAGGAGTCCAATATTAGATATATTTCCGTGAACTCATTATTCCTTTATCACCTTCTCGGTTGACGTTTTGCTTCTTTCATTTCATATTATCATCTATCTTTTTCTCTCTGTTCCTCTGTTATAATTTAAATATAATTCTTTTGTTTTCTTACTATTCTCTTATTTTATTTTATATTGTGTTCTCCCATGTGTGTATGGGTATATATGGTATAACCACATACTATGCATTTTTTGTTTGGTTTCATTTTGTACTCTGATTATGCTTAGGCTAAGCGAAACCGGTCGGTCATAAAAATTAAATTAAATATGTGGTCTTATACAAAGTTATTTCTTCATTTTCATGTTCGATATAAAAACAACAGTTTTTATATTGTCCTTACAAAGGAATTTTGACAGTCCGTGTTCCTAGAAGTCAATTCAACCGCTTCCGATGGTATTATTTTTCAATAGATTTTAATCTCATCATATTTTCTGGTGTAATCTGGCCATACTTGTGATGCGCATTCCAATAACAATGCCATTCTAAATACGCCAAAGTTCTTAGAAACAGATTATCTTTGTACAAAGATTTTCGTAATTATAATATTACGAACAACAGGAAAATGTCACAACATTCTCACTGCACTTACCTGTGCCGAGAACAACCATGGCTCCATTCCGATTGTATAATTGCATTGATGCGCTGGTCAAACAATATTTTCATATTTATTTTCTAAATTTGCATATGCATTGCATGACAATTCGCCATAAGCTCGTATGTTTATTTTCTTGTTTGTTACTACTTATTCCATTTCCACATTCCTCTGAACCTACTTGCCCCACTCGTCCTTTAGATTGTGAAACCCGACCAAAAAACTCGTTTTTTATTCTGACTTGTCAATAATATTTACAAGACGCATCAACTCGGTCCATCAACTTTCGTAAGGGGGTTGCTTCGGACAATCGATCGAAAAATGATTAAAAAAATATATAAATATTTTTCGTATTTCGCCCTAATAAAAAAAAAAACACTTAACAAAAACTAAACACGATCATTTTCAGAATATTCTTTGAAATCAACTTTTTACTTATTCATTAAACCAATTAAGAAAATTATAGTGAACACCGTACAAGAGTCCCAACTGCTCCCGACCGTCTGGAGCCAGTGAGACCATGGCTTCCCCAGTCAGGGTATGTTGTGAGGCGGAAGGTAGTAGGGAGGTGAAGGAGATGGGGAAGAAGAAACCTAGAAAATACCTGGCTATTCAGATCTGGTTACCAAACATGGCTAAATCAATGTTAAGCAACGTTTCTATTCTGAATAGTGGTCTTACACCAAGGCGATACTGAGAGTTTGCGTGTCGCAAATATACTGTATATTATTTTTATATGAATCATCTGTGTTATCAAACATATTAATGAAGTAAAAGTTATTGACGTACTCCGGGTTTGAACTCGTGACCTCTGGATTCGTAATCTTACCACTATACAACCAAGGCCTCAAAATCATAAAAGCATTTATTTCTAAAATCAAAAGTTTGATTATAAAAGCATTTACTAGATCTGTGGTGCGACGTTTTGTTCAAAACTTGATAGAAAATGGAAAAATATTTTTAAAACGCAATACGTAGTTTTGCTTTAAAATTATATTTATAGTATATGTATATGTTTTACTGACATCCCTTTGAGTGCAGTATTTTATTTGTGCAAACTAAAAAATACATATTAAAATTAGAATTGTACCTGTTAGCTTTATGCTTTGATTTTGTATATTAATTATTGGAATAATATCAACAATCTTCAACGAAAATATGAACCAGAAAAGTCAGAAGAAAAAAAATTGGTCGCCACCAAGACTTGAACTTGAAATCTCTTCTTCATCCGGGGGTAACGTCTCTGCCAATTGAGCTGAAACTGGAATCTTGATTGATCTCATACTTCCTTTAAAAATATTTTAATAATTAATTTTAAAAAGAACTATTTTTGAAAACTTTTTCTTTGTTAAATTTTATAAATGTCAATTGGAATCATTTGAACATGATTTCCAAAAAAAATCTTATTTTATCTAACCTGAAGGCACCTATATGTACTCATCGAAGAATTTTAATGCACTTATTTTTATTATAATACGTACAAAGTAATAAAATGTTATGCATAATAACTGTCATAATCCTTCAACCTTTTTAGTCATGTACTCCTCTTCCTTGTTGCAAATGGTAAAACCCGCATCTAACTCGAATTATTATTATTTTTAAATGTATCTCTTAAAAAGTGAGATTCTTTGACTGTAAATAACTAAATTGTCACACCCCTTACACCCCTTTTTTGCAGACCCGTCACGCCTTTAAATAACGCTTTACTTTTTCTCAACATTAATAGCAGAAAATCTGTTTGTATCCCACAAAAAACTCAGGTGAGCTCTGACGTCATGAAAATTGCTCCACTTTTTTCTTGAACATTTAGACCAACGCATTTATTTTCAGCTCCCAACGCTATATCCATTTACTGTCAAAAATAAGATAAGACATCATATTATTATTTCGTCCAAATTTTCAAAATGTTCAATGGGAAAAAATATTTAAGAAAAATATGTTTGAGGCTAAATCAATTATTTTAATCATAGAACTTGTTGTTGACAAAAGCAACGGGATGTAACTTGACTTGAGAAAAAATAAATCATTCCATTTTAAATATAGAATCCTGTCTATTAAAATACATTATAATTAGGTACTTAATTAGGTGGGTAGAGATTAGTAAAGATTATTATTTAAATGTAATAATTTTAATTTATTCAGTTCTTTTTATTTTTAAACTCGTACGGTCTTACGTACTCACAAAGCAAATTATTTATAGTTTAATTTGAATATCGCCGTTTTGCCATAACTGCACCTTTTGTCAAAAGAATTTGAGTCTTAAGAATGAGAATTTTTCAAAAGTATATAAAATAGTATGAGACCGGTCGGTAGCTGAGTGGACAAACGTGTCGGATTCCCACTCGGGCGTCGTGCGTTCAATTCCTCTGCTGTATTCCATCATTGGACGAGCAACATCTTCCGCTTCGTATGATGGCAGTAGGAGTTTTTCATATATGAGTTGTTATTCGTAACCCGGAAATGTATGTTTTTCTTCTAAAAAAAATATGAATACACATATATTTAACATAATTTGACACGCTTGTAACTAAAGACTGTGAGAGTGCGACACTATTGAACAATGTTAATTAACTAACTAACTAAAAAAAACTAACTAACCATCACGCC
The DNA here is from genome assembly GCA_022651775.1 of Drusus annulatus. Lineage (NCBI taxonomy): Eukaryota > Metazoa > Arthropoda > Insecta > Trichoptera > Limnephilidae > Drusus > Drusus annulatus. The sequence continues at coordinate 1,084,900 of JAGWCC010000390.1, read as the reverse complement.
GTTTCCCCGCAGGGGTAGGCAGAGAGGACGGACCGCCATACAACTCTGTCTTGGAACACACTTTTTGCTTCATTTACATTCATACATCGTCTCATACATACTCTTCTGTTATTCTGACTCTTCACATGACCCGATTCAAGTATTTGATTTACTTGATCGTGCCATGTCTTTCTCAGGCGTCCTCGACTTCTTCTTCCATTCACTTTCGCATCATATATTCTTTTCACACTCCTTTCTTCGTTCATTCGCTCTACATGCCAAAACCATCTAAGCGTCCCTTTCTTGATCCTATCCATTACGCACATATCAGCCTTGCATTCTTTCCGGATATCCACATTTTAATACGGTTATACATGGTTTTACCGCACATCCGTCTCAAAGATCTCATTTCCACAGCATTCAGTCTACTTTCATCCTTCCTCTGCCAGTTCCATGCCTCACTGCCATACATCAGGGTTGGTATAAGCACTCCATTGTGGACTGCTAGCTTTGCTTCTTTGGACAATTTCTTATTTGCCCCAACAGCGTTCAGTCCTTAATTAGTTAATTAACAAGGTTACCATTTCAATTGATCATAAAACCTTATACATTTGAAACAATACATAATTGCAGAAAGATTCCAACAAAATTATGATATCTTGCAAACTTGCAAATCATACAAAATACTCGTTTACCTTTTTTCTCCAACCACAAAAACCACAAAATTAAATATAAATTGCACACCAATTAGTTGAATGCATAATTTAGGCAATAAATTATAAAAACACTACACTACTCTAATGAATGTTGTATTTGATTACTCTTGTTATAAAATAATGAAAGGTATAAAGCACTCGGCACCAGCTCGTAGCCGAATCTAAGTAAATTGTAAAAGTACCTGGATGTTATTTATGTTCACGCTAAGCATTTTTTGGAATACTTTATAGACTACGTAATTTCTAAAGTCACAGTACCTTTTTATGATAAATCAGCTCGGCAGCAGGTATTTTACATTAATTCAATATCATTAAAGTTTGCTATAATTCAAACTTTTACGTCCCGTCTACTTTATGTGCTACCGACGCATAAGTAATGATCTTACATTAAATTTATTCTACGTTTTGTCATGTTGTGTCTTATTGTTTAATCTTTTCTGTTATTTTGTCTTTACATTGTATGTTTTTCTTTAAATTCAACTTACCTTTAGAATTTTATGTTTTTAAAATTACCCAAATACACACTTCTTATGTACAAGCCTCATGGACGTTGATACAAAAATTTTGATATTTTTTAAATAAAATTATCTGTATCTTTCTCTCTGTTTCTAAGTTGTAATTTAAATGTTATTCTTTTGTTTTTTCATTGTTCTCTTATTTTATTTTATATCGTGTTCTCCCTTTGTATGTTTATTTTATTTTGTACCCTGACGATGCTTAGAGACTTATCAACCTTCCTCTTCCCCATCTCCTTCTTTTCCTCACTACCTTCAGCCTCACAACATACCCCAACCGGGGATGCCACAATCCCACTGGCTCTAGACGGTTGGGAGCAGTTGGGAACTCTTGTGCGGTATTCACTATAAAAAAATATTTTTAAAATGAAATGCGAAACCGGTCGGTAATAATGATTAAAATAAAAACTGTGGTCTTATACAAAGTTATTTTTGTACTTCACTAAATATGTCAAACCAAAAAGTAATTGCTTTCTAGGTTTTTTTCGTATTCAAAAAAAATATGTTATTTTGTAAAAATACTGCGCTACTTTGTCACCACAAAGTAAAGAATATCCCGTCTTCGAGCAGCGGTCGCCACAAAATTAATCATAATACAATTAGCATAATTTAATTTCACACTTGTGAAGTCCATTATCCAGAGACATTTGAGATATTATCGTCTTTATTTCATATTATCGGCTTAGCAACGTCTATAGCGTCATTGACTGCCGGATATTTTAATTGAGCTCACATGTTGTACTGATGATACACGGGTAATTTGAATATTATACGGAAGACTGCTAACCTTTGGCGGGCATTATGGCCCGCCAGACATAAAGTGTGAATTACTTTTAACAAAATATCCGCTTTCGTCATGTTTGCCACCAACTAATTATTTAAACGGGGTTCTGCAGAATGGAGGTAGCCAACACAATACTAAGGAATTAAACATTTAACTCTGAAAACGGGTATCTATCAAACATCCTTTTGAGATTATCATTAACATAATATTTGCTACTCTCATACATTTGAAGCCCGCTGGACTCTTCAGGTCATCAGCCTACCTCACATTTTGTCGACCGTTGATATTTTCTAACCAAGGGCACTATACGATGATGTGTGGATTAACATTAACGATGTTAACATCATCCAGTCATCCGTTTTCCCAACCACGTGCTAAGCACAATACCTCTACAATATGTTAATTGCGAATATAGTCAGCTACCTTTATCTTGATTTTAATCTCCTCATTAGTCTTTACACTATAGTTTGCCAATTTTTTTTATAGTGAATACCGCACTAGTCCCAATTACTCCAACCGTCTAGAGCCGGTGAGACTATGACATCCCCAACTGGGATATGTTGTGAGGCTGAAATTAGAAGGGAGGGGAAGGAGATGGGGAAGAGGAAAGTTTGGGAAGTACCTGGCTATTCAGATCTAGTCACCAAATACGGCTAAAGCCATATCACGCAACGTTTTGATTCTAAAAGGTGGTCTTTCCCCAGGGCGATACTTAGAGTATCTACCACTCTGGAACTTGTAGCAAATATACGTTTTCGTTATTTTATATGAATTAAATGTGGGATGACACATATTAATTAAATAAAAGTTAATTTAAATAAAAAATAATTTTGTTTTAAGCCACTTTATTTATACACATATAACAATTCGACCGGTTTCGGTTAGACTTAACCTTCATCAGGAACGTATAAGTATAAACTAAGATTAAATATAGAGTAATACAGTAGACAAAGAAATTCAAATTATTTTTTATTTAAATTATAATGTCAAGCTACAAAGTGTTTGCTTCCTTCGATAATTAAATAAAAGTTATTGGCGCACGCTAGATTTGAACCCGCGACCTTTGGATTCATAGTCAAGCGTCTTGCCACTCAACCATGGAGGCTGTCAAGGTGACATCTAACATGACTCTTTGTTTGATTAACATTTTTGCGAATATAAGTAAAAACTTATAAAAATATCCACGTAAAACTCATTGATTTGAAAAATATCCACATGTTTAACAGCTGATTATTTTCTTCAAATTTCCTATACGTATCGAAAGATATAGATTGAACTCTGCGAAAACAACTCTTAACATCATGTTTTTTATATTTTCCGTTTGAACACCAATTGTAAACGAACTTATGCTAGATACAATATGGTGTATTCGTATTGATACATCGATAACCTTGTTCCAGAGTTTAACAAGTAAAAAAATATGGCTGTACATATTGGTTGAAGTAAGAACACTTAAGGCTTACTTTTATGCATTAATATTAGCACGAAGAAGATGCCCAAAAATATGTCATTTTAATTCACGTCGGAATAATAGCACGAACAAAGTTCTCTTACAAATAAGCTACACCGGCCACTTTTTTTGGATCTCATTATTAAAAGATGAGATCCAAAAAACTGCATTTCATTGGCAATCGATTACACTTTGACGTTATATCAGTACCAACTTTTTAGAATTTACCTATAAAGAGAGCGTACACAAAAATGAACTGGTTCAGAGATTTTTTTAATATCCAAATGCTTCAATTTCATAGCAAATTAGCTTCTAAAAAAATCGTTAGATGCTATACGATTAATTGATAATAAATAAAGAATGTGTACAAAATATTTGCAACCGATAAATTTATTTTCGTAATCTGGTATAGTAAAATACTATAATAAAAACGCCTAAAAAATTACTTGAATGATAGATTTATATAATAAAAACAAGAGATATTTGAAGTAATCATTGATTTAGTCATTATTTTTTCTTTGCATTTCAGACTAATTATCATTAAATTTACGATATATAGTAAAGCGAATTAACGAGCGGTGATTAAATATCAGATTATTGATAATCGCATCATCCTATTTTTTTCTAAGCAGTTTTTTGTGAATTAATCAGTGTTTTGGATGAATGCTGCAAAGTGGTTATAAAAAAAAATAAAGATCGCATAATAAATGATAAACACTGAAATTTAAAACAATACTTTACACCATAAGAAAATCTATTAACCATTGAATATAAAAAATATAATTTCGAAGACATCATTTAACTTAAGTGTAAGGTTCAAAATTTCATAAAATAAATTTTAATTTTAATTATTTTATGTTTTTAGTGTCATTACGAATTTAGAATTAAAATGAAACAAAAACTCCACTACCAAAATTCCACTTATTTCAAAACTTTCTTCGATACTCGCAGTGTCGCTCTAGTATGAGACCACAAATCAGAATCGAAACGTTGCTTGAAAAGACTATAAATAGTTATGCTAGGTGACTAGATCTGAATAGCGAAGAACTAATCGATGACCCTCTTTACCTTCTTCTTCCCTCTTCCACTTTCACCAGCCTCGCAGCATTCTTCAAATGAGAACGTCATAGCTTAACTGGCGTTGGGCAGCAGGAAATCAGACTGCCGAAAAATAATGAAACCAATACACAAAACAGCTTACTTTACAAAGGGATGAAATGTTATAATGGACTGCCGAAAACCATCAAAAGTGTGCCAATTATTTAATTTAAAATAGCTTGTAAGAATTATTTAAAATACGTCAAGTTACGTGAATTATAATTAAATACTTTGATGTACAAGTAACTAATATAAAATAAAATAAAACTTGATTGGTATCACATAAAAATAATCAAGCATAATATCCCATAATATGTTTACCATATTTCACCATGACCACGATTCGTATTCATTTTTCGATTTTTATTTTACTCGCAGTACCTACACATTTTATGGAACCTTCAACAAACTTCAAAGGTAAATCTGACCCTCCTCTAAATTTCGAATTTGGGTTTGTATTATTTAATCCTCCGAGCGCATATTTCTGGTTTACCCCTGTAACAGTCAAATTAGTACAATTTAAGTTATAAACCTGTCCATTTTGAAATCAATAAGAAAGAGTAAAGATTATCCGCAACCTTTATGCCATCCCACAGAGGCCTTACTGTATAAGGAAAGGAATCATTTAACTGAAGAAACATAAATGATACTTGCATTATCCAATATTCAGTGACATCAAATTGGGATCACGGAGAGAAGTGGATTATTTATAGAGGTTATTGTTTATTATTTCTGCTTTCATGGAAGTGTACGACTTTTTTATATTTTTTTTCAATTTAAGATTTTACATTAAACCAGATTGATTACTCACAAAGTAATAACAATTTTTGTAGTTATCGATATAGGACAAGGTTACTGAAAACATTAAACAATGATTTCTTTTAATTTCCCGATCCCCAATAATTCCCGATTGGGATATTTATTTAATTTAAGCCATTTTAAACCCAACCTTCCTCTTCCCAATCTCCTCCCCCTCCCAACTACTTTCAGCATCACAACATACCCCATTCGAGGATGCTATAGTCTCACTGGCTCTAGACGGTCGGGAGCAGTTGAGACTCTTGTGCGGTATTCATATTATTATTTTTTTAAATAAACCTTTTAATTCTGAATAGTGGTATTTCATGTGAAAGTGTATTATTGCGCATCTATTGTATTTTCTAAAAAATTAGTACAACTTTTTTTATAACGATGAAGGTTCTTTATTAAACTTTTTTTGACTGAGGCCTAGATGTCGAAAAGTCTTGTATATATTGTAAGTTCTAGTTTTTTTGTTCAGTGGAGAAGTTAGCTATATTGAAAATATATTTGGCGTGACATCTGTTCGTGGTATGAAGGTAGGTCATCAAAAGTATTGTTCGTTTTTTCAACAAATACAAATCAATAAAAAAATAAATTAAAAGCCAACTAGTGTAATATGCAACATCGTACAACCATTAATTCTTCAGAGCAGTCAAATAAAAGTAAAAAATAACAGTGAACACCTTTATTAAAAATTAAATTAAAATAATATTCCACGTGTTTTTTATCTTCCCGGTCTCTTTTTTGCCGTCTCACCTCTCATAATTGCATTTTATTATTTATTTACCTACAAATTTTTATTTTTCACTATAAGTAACGTTACTAAACCCATGAAAAAGTGACTAGATTATGCCGATTAATTCAAATATTTCAAATGGTATTTTTACCCAATTATTTTTAAAATGTCACCGCGTGTTTTCGCATGCTTACTATTTGCTTCGTCCTTCGAGTATCTTTATGCAGCATGGGCCATTAAAATATGAAATATGTTACATTAAACCGTCCAGTATCCCTGATCCTTGGTCTGAAGAAAGACGCTGGGGTCAATTGGATTAGAGCTTATTGTCGTTAAACTCGATTATGTGATTCAAGATAGTGGTGATTTGTCTGGCCATATTATTATCATAACAAATCAATTCATTATTTAACTCGGTGTGACTATTTTTCTTAATTTTATCGTCTGGAAGCTTATTATTTCTAAATTTCTGTCACCTTCCACTAACTTCTTTGGCGCCTGTTAATTGGAATTTCAGCGTATCAATATTTATGAATCACTATTGTAGGGATAACTTTACTCGAATACTATTTTCTACTGAATGTTAAATTATTATTATTGGCGGCCTCCGAAAAGTAATACTCGCTTAAAATATCGTTGCAAGGCAAAAACATACCATTCCGCCTCGTTAGGCATTTTCGAAATATATTTTTTTAAACTGTGTACTTAATGTTATATCATAAGTGTTTGGGTGATGTAAATCATTGATTTTTTAAAGATTCTCATTAAGCTTTGTAAGACCATAAAAATTCCATGTTCAAGGTGGTTTTCTTTATTTCCTGCAAATTCGCTTATTTTTCATTAATTTAGTACATATTTCTGTAACGTTGATTTTTAATTTGATGTTTTATTGTAGAACATTAGTTCAATAAATGCTATCTTACTTTTATACTATTATGTAATCAGGATCCTAATGAACCGCTCTGTTTCCTTTGCATACCTTGGAATAAACCTATACCCTCTCTTGTGCTTCTACTCATCCTAATTACTACAACTATGTTAACTAGTTTATTATTTTATCCTTACTTATTGGCTATAAAACTATTATTAAAAAAATGTTGTATAATTTTTTAATGTTGATTACTAAATGTATCACTTAATACTAGCTTTTTTTTACTTCCAATTATTTTACGTTTTTTCATGTCATTGTTAAAATACTTTTTTTATTTTATTTAGTTTCTTTTGTTATATTTTATTTGCAGTTATATTTATATATCTGTACATTTTCGTTTATATGCGTACTGTAATGTGAATTATTTTTGTTCTTGTTAAATGTGAATAGAGTATAAATTGTGCATAAAAAAAATGAATTACCCACGGTATATTTTTTTTTCACTGTCTTCTTCGAATTTTAGTCAAAAATTAGAAAAAAATATTCCATTCATTATTAATATATGGCTGTACAAATCAACTATCAGCTCTTCTAAAAAACATAATTTTTTACTGAATTGTAAATTTAAGAATCTTTAATAATAAAATACTCATTCAAAATTTGAAATCACTTAATCTTAAGAGACAAAATAATTAAAGACACCGGTTAAAAGAAAGGGGATAATAATATCGATGCTCTTTAATGTTTTTTTTCTTCTAAAAGAACAATTATTATTTTTACGATAGCCACATCAAAATCTTTATCTTTAAAAAATCCGCAAATGCCATTTTTCACATTTTTCTTGTAAATACCCATTTATCTTCTCCCTTTTTCTAATAAACCTTTCTCCGTTTCTTGTGTTGTTTTTTTCTACCTGAATTTGATATAATTACCTTAAAATCATTTATATTACCACCTGTACCCATAATTTATGTAAATGAATTAAGTATATTTTTACCTGCCCTTATAAAGGCACGGTTATGTCCGAGACCGGTTAGTTAAAGCCTAAATTAAAGTCGTGCTCACTGCATACAAGATTTTTATTTTTTATTAACTCTTACTGCTTTTCAACATTGGATTAAACCAAATTGAGATAACAACCTGTTATGAATTGGTAAGTGTACAAGTGACTAAATAAACAGTAGCATCGAAAAATGAACATTCTCTCCGATAGTATTTTTTTCAAGCTTGCTTCACAAATAAATTACGAGTTCATTTGCCTTATGAATGCATTCATCATAGTAAAATCAAAAATTATTAACTGTAACCAGTTTGTCTTGTTTTTTTAGACTTTGGTACTTTATTAAAATGGGCTATAATTTATTGTACGACAATTTTTTTTGTTTTTTAGAGTAAGATAAACATTCTCGAGTTACGAATAACCTGAGAATATTTGAAAAACTCCTACTGCCATTATAAGAAGCGGAATATGTTGCTTGTGCAATGATGTAGGACAGTAGAGGAATTGAACGCACGACGCCCGGGTGGGAATCCGACGCGTTCTCCACTCAGCTACCGACCAGTAAAATACGAAATACAATAAGTTAAGTGATGTTTGATTAACCTGCAAGAGACCTAAGTTTTGATAACTAAATAATAGAACTGTAGCCTTATATATAATGAACTGGGAAAAATAGCAAAACACCAACCTTTCCAGGAGGCAGCCAAGTCTTTTGAAGAGTTACAGTGCCGACGATGCATGTACATTTGTATTTGGAAAATTTGTGCAGGCCAAACAAACCCGTCAAGCCAAAAATTAACCTCAAAGCTTAACAAAGTTTTTGCGAAATCCAACTGCTCTAGAATTCGAATGGCGAAAGAATAATTCATGTCGTCACTGGAAAGGCTTAAGCGAAAATTTGGTCAAAAATTAGTTAAATATGCAGTTTTGGTTAGGATTTTTTTCCTGCACCGAAAGCTCTGATTCTCGTTTGATTCTGAAGGCTTTTGTGGCCCTTCAGACTATTGAAATATATTTACCATTTGGGAGAAGGCTTGCCTAGTGAGGCAGATTACGAGAAAACAAAAGTAATAACTGTATACAAACATACAAAAACTAAGTTCATATGTTTTAAGCAAATACTGATAATGGTCTATAATTCTATTTTATTAATGTTTCGGTAATATATGTGTATACTGTTTACAATATATAAATGTACCTACACCTTTATATACCCTATGTATTTTATATGATTATTCTGCTTTTATTTTTATTATTTTGTTGTTATTGCTGTAAACTGTATTTAAATAAAGATTTATTATTAATATTATTATTATTACAAGCTTGAGACATTTTAAAGCTCTTTTTCACTTCAGATGACTGTGCATCGAGTTACATGAGCTAACTTTTTTTATTTAAATCCAACCATGTACTAAAGACTTATGAATTTTGTAGTAAAACAAAAAATAATAATTAAAGCGCACTGGGGTAAACTTCGCAAAATGGCGCTTCAGACTTTTTGCCATTCCAGCGATGATATAATGGTATCGTGGCTTCAATTCCTGCACTAATTCGATCTTATACAGATGTAAACAAAAATCTTCTCGCAAAATTTTGCAAATAGTGGACAGACCCCCAATTGCCGCAACCAACAACTTATCAAAAAATTCTATCTTTTTCCACACTTTCGTTTACAGCAGGAATACTTAGCGTCTTGATGTTTTTGCATCATTTAGGTATGTGGTACAAAATGTATCCACAGTTCGACAGATGGCTTCCTCAGGTAGACGATTATGTGTACCATAAATATCACGAAGTCGTGTTACGCAAATCAACGACCGATTCACAAAGTAAATTAGAATAATTTTGTAGCGTTGCTCAAATGTGAATCTCTTCGTGTAATTTGGAAGACTAAACTGAAAATATATTTTAAAAAATGAGTGCAGTACGACACCTCGGTTTGACAGTTAACTTTTTCGTAAGGTCTGTTAAGCAAAAAAAAATGTACTTCATTATAACTAGGTTACTTTAAGTTGTTGGCCCAAATAAAAAATTTCCTGAGAAGCGAAGCTAGCAGTACACAATGGAATGCCTATACCAACCCTGATGTATGGCAGTAAGGCATGGAACTGGCAGAGGAAGGATGAAAGTAGACTGAATGCTGTGGAAATGACTTCCCTGAGGAGGATGAGCAGTAAAACCAATGTATGACTGTGTTAAAAATGTGGATATCCGGAAAGAATCCAAGGTTGATGTGAGCGTAATGAATAAGATCAAGACAGAAACGCGTAGATGATTTAGGGATGTAGAGCAAATGAACGAAGGAAGGAGTGTGAAAGAATATTTTAACAGAAAGTGAATATATAAAAAAGTCGGGGACGCCCCAGGAAGACATTGCACAATCAAGTGAATCAAATACTTGAATTGGGCCATGTGAATAGTCAAAATAACAGAAAAGTATCTATAAGACGACGTATGAATATGAATGAAGCAAGGAGTATACGCCATGAAGAAGTTGTATGGCGGTCCGTCTTCTTTGCTTACCCCTTCGGGGAAACGGCGTGATGGTTAGTGAGTTATTTAGTTACTTCAAGAGTCTATGTAAGCATTAAAAAGTTACCCATATCATTTATTGCTAACTAGAGTCACTTATAGTATTTGAAAATCTATTGTTACAAAAGTAAAATTAAAACGTATCTTTCGATAATATTTCTTTGAATTATATGTAGAAAGACAAAATATTATTTTATTAAGAAAGCCTTTTTCAAAAGAAAGAAAACATAAAAAATTAACACAGTGCGGGATTCTCCCTAAATCCGTGATAAGCTCTTTCCATTATTAAAATCATAAATTTTATTTAACTGACTCACAAAGAGGGACAGTGATCACAATACTAATAAATGACTACCTTCCATTCCACAGAAGCGTCATAAACCCTTTGCCCCTCATTAATTCACACATTCAAATTGGGTGAAAACTAATAAAGATGCCTGCAAAGCTTCCACAGCGATTAGTAAAAGGGACATAACTAATGAGATAAGATTTGATATGTCACTAAGCAAGAATTCGAGCGAAATAACAGTCATTTTCGTCATTAATAAGATCTGATTCTATTAGCCAGTGAACACATTAACCGGCATCTATGATGAAAGTTATCATAAATAATCGTATTACAGATTTTAATAGTATCATATTTGTAACTTTATTTTACTATTTTATTATTTAAGACCTGACTGGTTTCACCTTATGACAGGCATCTTTGGAGTGGTACAATGTTAAGTAAATCTATGGCATACGAGTATATTCTAATAGTATTCGGAATGGACGCTCACTGAGTGTCTTAACTAAAAAATAGTGGAATGAAGGTTAAAATTTGTATTATTAAAACCATTAAAATGGAGTTCCTACCCAAATTAACAGTTTCAAAATTAGAAATATTTATGGTCTTAAAGCTTATTTTGTAGAACCCCATTTTATTCTTTTATGTTTTGTAATTTTATTTTAACAATAATAATTATTGTTTTAATTTTTAAAAAACAATTTTTAGTTAAAATTTCTGGGCTTGAGGGCATTATCAAACTGTTTGATAATGCCCTCAGAAGGCGAAACAGCTGTCACGCGTAAAAATAATTACATAGCAGAACTTTTAACTAAAAATTGTTTTTTTTTAAATTTAAAATAATAATTGTTATTGTTTAAAAAAATTGAAAAAATAATTATTTTACAAATAAAAATAAAATAATAACTTTGTGGAAGAAAACAGATTTTTTTTTTCATAACCGATCGGTTTCGCTTAACCTAAGCATCATCAGGGTACAAAATTAAACCAAACAACAAAATACATAGTGTGTGGTTATTTATACTCATACATACAGAGGGAGAACACAATATAAAATAAAATAAGAGAACACTGAGATAAAAAGAATGACATTTAAAATTATAACAAAGGAACACACGAAAAGAGACGGATAAAAGGAAATGAAAGAGGCAAAACGTCAACTGAAAAGGTGATAAAAGAATAATCAGAAATTTTATGAGTTTACGGAAAATATACCTTATCCTAAATACCTTATATGGTACTGGATAAATTTAACTGATTTTCAAGAATACGATTCTTAATTTTAATGGATTCCCTTAATTAAATTCTGAAGCAAGTCGCTCATAAAACTTAAAATGAGATCTGTAGTCTTCTACAAAGTTATTATTTCATTAAATATGTCACACCACAAAGTGATTGCTCTCTACGAAAAATAATACAATTACTATAACAGCTCTCTCTAAAAATGATGATAGGACAATAAAAAGTATTACAAGGTGGGTGCCCCAGTAGAAGCAACTTTAAGGTTGACCGAGGAAGTGGTGATCTGACTGCGTAAAAGAATATTGGAACAGGATGGAAAGGCCTGAAAACTAAAGACGAAAGGCTAACATAGCGTCGTCATGATGATGATGGTAATAATATTACTTATTTAGTTGTTTTTTTTTTTTGATTTTATGGATTCTTTCGTAATCCTCTAACTAGCAAGGGCTTATATAAATACCCCTCATATGTTTTATCTAACTAGTACTTCGGCTCATAATCCTTATTACTATCACCATCTTATGGTTTCATTTATTTGATTGAATATAATTTTACATTATGTAAGTTCTGAGAGAAAAGGTCTTAACTGGATAAAAAAAAACCTAAGCAATGTTGTTGATTATCTCCTTCGTAAGTAGATATCAGACGTTCAATCCGCTACAATATATGAGATACTGCTCACCACCAACACAAAGATATTCTAAAAGACATCCATTGCATATATGCATGATATTATCACAATTATGTATCTTTTATTGGAACGACACTTGGCCGAACTTTTTTCACTCGAAATATACGTACGTAAGCCAAAATGGCGATTACCAAACGTCCTACGTCCGTCGCGTGGAGGCCGTTGTTGATAAGGCGCTACAACAATGCACGTATGGCAGGTCACTAAATTCTTAGTAAAAACGTGAGTCGGACTATTAAGGTGTTACAAATTAGGGTAGATAATCCTTGGGCCTTTTTGCGTGGGGAATCGGGGACCGCTCGGTGCAACTTTTCGGCTGTAAATAACTGGACGGCTTGAGGAATCTGGCTTGTGGGGCAATGACCTCCTCCGGCCTCTGACCTCGCAAGGTCGCCGCTTACTGCCCTGTTGCCTGTTGCCTGTTGCCTGTTACCTGCTCCGTTCTCCGTACATTGAGGCAGTGGCGTAGTCCGAATTCCATGTCCAAGTGCCATAGATCACATGATTGGAAAAATATAAACCTATTGGACGTTTAATCTTTTTCAGCCTATCAGTGGCTTTAATTTGAATCTGATGCCTATTTGATATGATGCAAACTATTTTTAAAAAAAATATATGTTTTTTTAGTATCACTTTTTCCTGACCGAGCTTTATAAAGCTATAAACTCTCTCTATCAACTCCTTGTCTACTTTAATGACGAAATTATTTTCATAATTGTGTACTTAATTTATATTTTTGACGGCCTCTGTAGTCGGGTGGTAAGACGCTCGACTATGAATTCAGAGGTCACAGATTCAAGCCCAGCGTGCGCAAACAACTTGTATTTAATTGATATCTGTCAGTACACATTTTATTCATTTTAAATAATAAATATATATTATATTTGATACTTTGCTTGAGTCGCATTTGGTGACCAGATCTGAATAGTCAGGTAATTTCCAACCTTCTTCATTCCCATCTCTTTCCCCTCCCTACTAACTTCAACTTCACAACATACTCCAATTGAGGATGCCATGGTCTCAATAGCTCTAGACGGTTTGGAGCAGTTTTAATTCTTGTGTGGTATACAATATAAAATAAATAAAATGAAAACTAAAAACTATACATCAATGAGTCTTACCATCATCAAACTATTCGCATGGGAAAATGCATGTAAACATTCCATTTATGCACAAAATATGCATGTCGTGGGCAATTTTATTCCGAATGTTTCATACCGTCGCAGGAAAGGCAAAAGGTGTTAAATATAAGGATCAAAAAGGGGTTAAATATACAGTGTTTATCAATTTTTTGCGCATCAAATGCTCTGACTCTCGTTTGATTTTGAATTTTTTTGTGGCCCTGCAGCCATTTAAAAATTATTCACCATTTGAAAGAGGCCTTGACTCAAGCGACTCAAGCTCCGGACTTTTTTAGCTTTTTATCGCTTTAGGTAAATCAGTGGGAGCATTGAGTTACAAAATCCAACCAGGTACTGTGAAGACTTATGAATTTTATTGAAAAAAAAAACTATCCTAAGGTGCTTTGGTGTTAACTTCCTGAAAAGGCGCTTCAGCCTTTTTGTCTTTCCGAAGATGATATGGTATTATTGATAATCGAGTCGGTTTCTATCAATACCAGGGCACAGGCTACAAGGGCCCAATACCCACTCGGCCAAGACAGGTGAGTTGACTCTCTGCTACGCCACTCCGGGGAGCCCTGAAGTACCTGGTGCCTACCGCCTGCTACCTACCACCTCCTACCTACCTGGTTGTTTTGGCCTCTTTAGCTTGACGCCTCTCGGGCGACGCGCGACGCGACACTGAATTCCATCATTGGCGCCCGGTAATCTGAACCATTGGCAGCTGCAACCTGTCCAGTGCCCAATGCCCAATGCTCAATGTCCGCAGTACACTGTATACCTTCTCACCAGCTTTACACCCAATTGTAGCACCTACCCAAATATACTCCTACGTACTTCTCGAATTTATCGTTTTAGTATGGAAACAAGATCATGCCCATTAATGTTGTTGAAATAAATAAAGGACTTAAAATTTACGGTTTTATACAGAGGTATCTTTTGTGACTGTGGACAAATACGCTTTAATATAGTTTGATCGATTAATTGTGTCATAACACATTTAATTCATATAAAATAATGTATGGTGTATTTGAAGCACATTGCAGAGTTGTAGATATACTAAGTATCGCCCTGGTGAAAGACTACCATTCAAAATCGAAACGTTGCTTGAAATTGCTATGGCCAGTTTGGTGATCAGGTACTGCTTAATCTAACTCTTCCCCATATTGTTCTCCTTCCAACTACCTTCAACCTCACAATATACCCCAAATTGGGATGTTATAGTCTCACTGACTCTAGACGGTTGGGAGCAGTTGGGACTCTTGTGTGGTATTTACTGTAAAAAAAAATATTAAATATATAAGAAGATGCTTCCAAAACTGTATCATTTTTTTGAACATCCATTTCTTATTCGTATTATTATTGGAGGAAACTGTACTAAACGATGTGACGTCATCAACACTGGGAAAAAATGGGTGGTTTATACATATATGTTTATAGTGATTGATTATAAGCATTCATTGTTTATTTCTGCGTGGCTTTATGTACACTCACAATCACTCATAGCTGTTAGAACAAACGCATCCCCTGTTGTGGTATTTTGCAAGACTGAAGGGTGTGAATCAAGGGAAGAAGTACCTGACTATTCATATCTGGTAAGCAAAAATAGCTCAAACCATTTCAAGCAACATATACCGTCTTATTTATTATTTTTACGCGCCATTACAACGTTAGTTTAGTTGACCGAATGAAGAACATTAAATAAGATGGATAAACCGTGGTTATAAGGCAAGTTTTTCGCTATTCCGACCTTACACCACGCGTAACACTTACACCTCGTTTCTAAGTAAGGGGGGTTGATTATAAATGGCGATCTTTTACCAGGGCGATACTGATATCCGGGCTGCCTACAAACTTGCGGAAGAGAAGAAGTTCTAAAAAGAAAAACATTAATTATTTTCAAATATCGTAATTGCCTCATTAAAAGTTCTGGTACAAACATTCTGACCATGCCGTGTTTATTTTTGATATTGTTCAAAACATTTTATTGGCTTTAAAATATTCGATTACATTTTCGTTTCGGTATCATAACTCAACGGTTTCGATGGCGATATAGTTTAATTAATTCGACCACGGAAACATGAGACCTTACGGTTAAGAATTCGAAATATCTTACCATATCCCTGCTAACAAGAGACGTGGTAATTTTTTTGTCCTTCTGAAGTATTCAACACGATCAATTTAAGAATCATCCTTTTTCTTCATTTAAAAAAAAATGGAAATTTTTTAATTTTGCACTTTTTGGATTAACTTTCACTTGGCGCCTGATTCATTTGTTTGTTTCGGATAACATTTTTTCCTTATTATTTTTATGTTATGGTCAACCTAAAATGCAGTTATTTGAGCGACAAAGTTTTAATAAAAACACATTACGAATTATTTATTAGACGTTTTTGGGACTCATAAAATTTGTATTTCTCAGCTTTTTGATTCTAATTAATGCCGCATATGGTTACATACGGGCGAGAATTTATTTTTATAAGTGTGTTAATCAGTGATTTACGTCGGAATATGTCATCATAAGATATACTTATACCTACTTGATTGTTAATTAATGTCTTTCTACTGATTTTTATAAATAAAATAAGGTAATATTTTAGTCTGGGTTAAGTAGTGTAGGTGTATAAATAAAGAAATGAAATAAAATAAAAGTGAAGTGATGATAAAAAATTGTCTAATTTACAATATCATTGAATTTTGCACGAATAGATTGATCACTGATCTTCACGAATATCAATATTGTTGAATTTTGCACGAATGGATTGATCACTGATCTTCACGAGAATCAACATTATTGAATTTTGCACGAATGTTTTGATCGCTGATCTTCACGAGAATCAATATTGTCGAATTTTGCACGAATGGATTGATTACTAATCTTCACGAGAATCAATATTGTTGAATCAAATCAAACACAAAAAAAAAATCTTGAAATCTATATTTTTAAATAATTTAGTCAAAATATTTTATATAATGATGTTGATTTATAAGCAAATCAATCACGACAGTGCGAGAATCAAACGCATTATAAATAATCAATAGAGTAAAATATATAAAAAAAACGGTACATCAGAATCTTTATAAACCAATTTTTTTTTACAGTGAATACCGCATAAGAGTCCCAACCGTCTGAAGCCAGTGAGACTATGGCATCCCTAATTGGAGTATGTTGTGAGGCTGGTGGTGGTGGGAGGGGAAGAAAGTGGGGAAGGGGAAGTTTGGGATGTATCTAAGTATTCAGATCTGGACATCAAACACGGTTAAAGCCATTTTATGCAACCGTTTGATTCTGAATGGTGGTATTTTACCAGGGCTATACTTAAAGTATCTACCACTTTAGAACGCGCCACGAATATACTTCATATTATTTTATATGAATTAAATGTGAAGTAACACATATTAATAAAGTTAATTTTATTTGCGCACGCTGGGTTCGAACTCGTGACCTCTAGATTCGTAGTCGAGCGTCTTAACACTCGACCACAGAGGCTGTCAACCGTATTATGTATTGTGCTGATGCTTCTAAACAATAAAACGGGAACAAAATAAACAGTTACGAGAAAAGTGCTTGCGAAGTTAGAATTTTTACCCCTCCACTATTTGTAAGAAATATCACATTATAAGTTCATGCCCTTTTGATGTTGAACTATAAAATATTTACGATGTCCAGACAATGGAAGTCTATTTTTCACTCGGTCAGAATAGAAATAAGGCATTGAACTCAACTCAAAAGATTCAACTGGAAACATCTTCAGATCCAGGTACATACGATGAAAATAAAGTGCTTTTTCAATTAGTTACGAATATCAATAATTTAACATGAAAATGAATGAAAAAAATATTTAAAATCAAAAAAGAATCTTAAATATTATTAGCATCCAATAAGGTATGCACATTTATTTCAAAGGATATTAATATTTTAGAATATCTTAAAAAACAAATGTTTTTTTTTTTTCTGGGTAAAATACATTTAACTTATATGTTACGGCTTCTGTCCAAATTAATTTCCCGATTTTAAGTAGTCCCGTTTTAAATTCTTCAGCAATGAAAGGTGTTGACTTGACTAATTCAAGGCGCCATTATCGGCGCCATCGTCGTGTCAAGGGATATTTTTTTTTATATTTGCATATTATTTGAATAATAAATTTGCTTAAATACATTTTTTTCCCAGGGACCATGCTGCTTCGTTGCATAAAACCATAAACTTAAAGAAAACCTTCAAAACTATTGCAAAATTTTTTGACAATTTTTCTAAATAATTATATTTTTTTACTGGCTTAGTGGCAAATCATATTTTAATTATACTTATAAAACACTCATCAATTCTAACGCGGCTGAAATCTTAAGAAAAATCTTAAATTTAAAGTGTTTCTTCACGTTTTCTCTATCAAGTCGCATCTTTAATTAACATGATGACCTCAACATTCCATAAGAAGTCAAATTTAGTACAAGTTTGTGACATTTTATTCTACGTCCCAATCCGTGGGGCAAAAAACTCATTGAAAAAAAACGAAAATTATCACGAAGGTTGCCCTTCATTACCTATATTCGTGTAAATTCTAATCAATGAAAGTATCTCATACGCAACCTACACAGCCACAGTGGCATCTAATATAAAAAAGGTTTTCGGTGTATTTCTTAGACACGATACGATCTCAGTGACCATTTCCAACGGAGAAAACACGCATAAATATTCAAATACTCGTACATTTTCAAACGTAATAAAATTATAGCTTTCAAGTTTAACATCTCGGATCCAGCCACCGAGGCCCGTCTCATATATCCCTCGGAGGATGCAGAAGGCATTCTTCTCCAATAATGGACCGAGGCTGCATTTCTTTGTGAGGGGATCTCCAAAGAAATCTGTGGCGTCGAGCGTCGTCACCGGCCAGACTGACAAAGCCTCACAAATCTCCGGACAAAAGGGTAAACTTACAAGCAATCAATTTTAAGGACACGACCACAAGTGACCATTTACGACTCCCTGCGGAATACAAATAGAATTATTGAAATGATTCAACCTTTTGTGTTTTCACAGCTAATTTATTACTCAGTGAGCATTTCCTGGAGGAGATGCCATTAGATAGTAATCGATGAGCTGCAATAAACAAAGAGACGTTTTAATTATTTTTAAACGCGTTCTAAATCAATCACAATAAACGATAACTTTTTACATCTTGCAATGGATCATTCAACAATTAAAAACTTTAATAGTTAAATTTATAAATAAATTTCATATAATTGACTTTTAATTTAACACTGATGATGAAAACAAATGCTTACCAATTATTTTATACATAAATTAACACATTTTGCGAATGGTATAATCAAGCCAAAATTCAATTAAGTGTTACGGCCGTAAATTAAATGAATAAAACACTCAATAAATCTACCAAATCAACATGGGAGAGAGAAGAATTCACGTGAGATGAGAACACAATAACAATAAGCTTAAGGAGATATTTCACCACCTTTGAGTAAACTGTTGATTAACCCCACTTATCGGGTAAAATATACTATCTATATCAGTAACATTGAGTAACACGTGAATGTATGTTTTAACTACTGGGCGCTCAATCCTACGATTAACTACATGGAAACTATTTAATAATAATAATAATATTTGGATAATTTGTATAGCGCCGTTTTTTTTGAGAAATCACCTCAAGGGCGCTGTACAAATCTTAATTTCTACTTAATATTAATTCTTAGTTTTTATAAATATACAGCAACATACTTACCTGGTAGGTCACTTCTGGCAGGACACAATCACCATATCATAATAACTTAAAATTTAGAATACCGTTTAATTTTTATTTTTTTTAATTATTATTTTTTCATTTTTAGGGCATGAGAGCAAATTTAAAATAAAGTATATCAGAGGTATTTGACGGTGATGATACGGTAGCTAGTTTACCGTAATGTTAATACTTAACAGTAGATACTCAACAGTTAAATCAGAAGTAGTAAAATATACCCCCAAATGATGGCCAGTTATAAAATATTTAAAATACAATATATTTTAATTTGGAAACAATTTGTTATTATTTTTAATAAAAAGCTGTTTATGCTCAATAAGTTTACATTGTACTCAGGGTGAGTAATTTAAAACAAGCTATCAAAAAAAGAAACATGAACACAATAAATACAAAAGGTATAAGAATTATCTTGAACAATACCACACATAAAAAAAAATGATAAACATAATTCCAAATGATCCTGCGAGGTATCAAAAACGTGTAAACTTCGAAAAAAGGTTACTTTTTTACAATTCAACAAGAAATGTTATTAATATTTTAAAACATCGTGCGGGTATCTATAAATAAATACAATTTCAAAAAAATTGAAGAGAAAATGATTAATTATTCAAAAACACATCAACGTCCGCATTTTTTTAATGTATATGTTCGTTGCGTTTTTGGTTTCCAAGGTAAAAGATCAATGGATTTTTTTTACACCTCCATCAATTTCGAATCAATGCAATTATATTATTTTATTAAACACGTTTTGGGTTTTTCATTTTGTTGGGAGTTTATGTTAAATATTGGCTTACTATAATAGAGCGGGTCGTATTTAAAAAATGCGATTTTTAACATATTCTTTATTTGGGTCTGGTCAAGCAGCTAAGGTCTCGTGGATTAATATCAAAATATTTCCCGTTTACGGAAAAAACGCCATCACACCGCTAACATTACAAAAGCACCTATTTTGGTTCTGGAAAAGGAAAATATTTCAAATTTACCCTATTTTCCTGATCTTACTCCACCAGAGTGGTAAATGCTATAAGTATCGCCCTGCTGATAGACCACTAATCAGAATTGATTCGTTGCTTGAACCGGTTAGTAGCTGAGTGGACTTACGCGTCAGATTCTCACCCAGACGTCGTGAGTTCAATTCTTCTGCTAGCTAAGTCTTCCATCATTGCACAGGCAAAAAATTTCGCTTATCATGATGGTAGTAGGAGTTTATCAAATATTTTCAGGTTATTTGTAGCCAAGGAATGTTTGTCTTTCTTTTCGTTTTTTTTTTGTTAATGGCTTTAGGCGTGTTTGGGAACAAGATTTGAATAGCCAGGTACTTTCCAACTTTCCTTTTTTTCATCTCCTACCCCTCTCCATTACTTTTAGCCTCACAACATACCCCGATTGGGGATGCCATAATCTCACTGGCTGCAGATGGTTGGATTAAGTTGGGTTAGATTTGTATATTTTCTCCTCTCCATCCAACAATATTTAAGGAATTTATTTCAATAACATTGCTGATCTTCAAAATAGGCTTGACAACTTGACCTTCAAGCCGTAGAACTAAAAAAAACAACAAATTTGACCTACAGCTTAAAATCAATTTGTTTTTTTAACATTCGCACGCGTGTAGAATCAAAACATAGATGAGATGTGATTTTTGAGCGGATACTTAAGCGGGTCATTGGCGAACGGATTGCACCATTCCATGTGCAGTTTCTCGGCCGGGGGCAGACGACAACCGTTTTGGAATTCAGAATAACCCAGAGGTGTCGAGATTAAATACTGACAAACAACAAACACACTAACAAAGCACGTGGGAGCACAATGGAGAATTAATTTAAATCTCCGGATGCACTTCACAAACTATTCTGAACTTGAGCCTAATAAGATGAGGAAATGTTTTTAAGAAACATCTCAGAGTTTAGATTTATTTTTAACGAAGCTAGGTAAAAAAATGGTGTTAATTTATTTATTTTTATATTAACGGATTATTGTCCAATTAAAAAAACACAACATAAAATGAGAAAAAAAGAGCAACAGGGAAAGAACAGCACATACATAATATGTGAATGAAACAATGACAAAAATAAGACAAGAATATACATTTGATAGAACATTCAAGTTAAAGCCTGAACAAGGATCTGGTAGTCAATGATGTTAGACATAATAAATTGTTTAGTTTAATTTTGTACCCTGATGATGCTTTGGCTAAGCAAAACCGGTGGGACATGAAAAAAAAATCTGTAGTCTTATACAAAGTTAATATTTAATGTCCAATTAATATTTCAAACCATAAAGTAACTGCTATTTATGAAAATATAAAAAAAACATTAAAAATGAATTAATTGTATTTTTCGAAGATTATTTTCGTAAAGAATGACAAAAATCATTAAGACTGATATCGAAAATGTCAAGACCGTGGCTTGAGTAAATAAGTCTTGACATTCTGGACAGTGGAAAATGATACCCATAATTAGTATACTGATGATTGAGTAACAGCAATTCATTGTTTCTGAGTCAACGGCAAGGAATGTTGAACTGGATGAGTTGCAACAAGGAAGGTGAGTCAATAATACAATTAATAATTTTGAATATGCAAATTACATCTAAGTCTTTCCTTCCCTTTTCAAAAAAAGAATTTTTTAACGTTTCTTCAATTTCATCATATAAATAATCGCCTCTTTTTTGCCATGAATGAAAATATTGTTCGAAATAAACGAGTGAAATAGGGAATTTCATTGGTAAAATTGTATTAATATATTTCCAAATACTACAAACAGATCCGTTTTTCGTGACGTCGATTTGTAGTGATTTCCGATTATTGCTTTTTCTGTAACCAAACGAAGGCAATTTTCAGGTAAAGGAAAAAGAGCGTCATTGTCAAAACAATAATGTAGTATTTTTATGTTGCTCTGCAGTTCTTTTTAAAAAAACTTTTTTATTCTGTTTGGTTATTTCTTATCATGGTGAAAGTGAAATCATGTTATACTCTGTAAGGTGACCAGTAGTATATTTTAATTTTTCTAATCTAATCGCGTATGTGAAAAATCCATTAATGTATCATTTTTATCAGAGCTAAAGAGCTGACGGATATTACGCATAAATTGAAACCCTTGTGCTAAAAATACTCTCCTATTTATTCTGATTGGTCTCATTAATATGTGTATACATCAAGTGAATTATTAAATAATTTTATGAGAGGAAAGAAAATAGGGCAGGCAAAAGATGATGGGAAAAACTGGGATTCTTTCTCATTTTTTTTTCGCTTTAACCCTTTGTTCCCAACGGTACAAATTTGTATTTGTCAATAAAACTTTATACTCGTATATCTTCTATACCAAAAACAATTGTTGACATATTGTCTCTGTAACTACATTATTGGACATTTTTTTGTTCGTTTTTAACGCTTATTTGCAAAAATTGATACCAGGGGAACCAGTTTTACATTAAGCTGTCACATGGTTAGTCGAGTTATTTTAGTCCTTGTTAAAAAACGTAATTATTGTGATAATGAATTCAGGTATAAGTGTTTTTGTATATTATTATTTCAATGACCAACATAATTTCATTGTCTATCGAAATTGTAGGGTAGGGTTAATTGAATAATTCTACATACATTATAAAATATTTTTTACTTATTGCCTGACGGTACAAATATGTACCGGGTATTTTTTCCCAAAAAAGAGTTCTTAGAAAATTTCAAGAAAAAGTCGGAATGATTTCCAAGTTATCAATAACAGATAGTTCACAAAATAACTTATGAAAATACGTTTTATCTATGTCCAGGAATCAAAGGGTAAAGCAATTTAAAAAAAAAATTCAAAGAATAAACGCGATTGTTCCGCTTTTAGTTTTTCGACTATGTTAAACTGATAACTGACAACTATGAAAGTGTTGCATCGAAGGCTGCAAGGATTTTTTTCTAATCTTCGAAAGAGTACTCAAATTCGGCCGCGCTGGTATTTTAACGTCCTGCCTAATCGCTTCCACCGACTTGAGAATGAGCGCCTGCATGTAGCAGCCGACATTTTGCTGCGAATAAGGTTATTTATGCCGCTAAGTTGGACAGCCTTTTGCAGCGGCCTTGCCCGCCCACGCCACCTACTGGAGCTAGGTGCTGGCGAGATGCTCTGGAGCACAGCACTGCCGCACTTCAACAACTAAATGGTGCTAACTGCTAGCAAAAATATTTTTTTATTGGTTGTTTCGCTGAAGAGTAAGATTATCAATTTTTTTTACAATAACTCCACACAGGAGGCCTTGAGGGAAATAATTTCCCTCAAGACCTATGTCATCTTTGGGGATGCTGTGTGGAGGGTTTTTTTGAGGAAAGGAAGGAGTGAACTTGGGTCTTGAAGAAACCCATGTTGAAGGAGGGAGGAAACACAGAGGCCGGTAAATCGTTCCATAGCCGAGCTGTTGAACATAAGAACGAGTCGTAAAAGCGACCTGTTCTCATGTATTGAATGTCAACCGTCTACAAATGTTGGGCGCGCGTTTGGCGAGTTTCCCGACTATGCACCGGTGCCGAAGGTATCAATGACGCAAGTTCCTCGGAGCATCTTCCATTGAAATACCTGTAGAACAAGGACAGCATTCCCACCTGACGTCTGTGCTCCAAAGTTAGCAATCCGTTTTTTAAGATAGGAGAAATGGTGCAATGGAAATCAAATAGTGCCAAAAGGCAATATCTCTTCAATAAAACGTTGTTTGATGTCTTTGAAACCAAAGGGGCTCTAGCAGCTACTTATTATTTTATTTATTTAAATACGAATACTTTAATGGTTTGATCGGACCAAGGACAACGTTGAAACAAACGTGGCAGTAATCTCTATAAATAAATTAATTATACTGATTATTAATGAAAATTCGTTTGCGGATAGCATTATACAACACGCGAGTATTTTAATTTAAAAAATTGTCACGCATCACGCTTTTCTGTACTAGAACACGCGTCAATGGGGTATTTTCACATATAAGGGATACATTTAAATATAGTTTTTCTTATTCTGATCGTCTCACTAAAAAAGTTCGTTAAATTCTAAACGATCCGAAATTGACTATGACGTAGGTTTTGCCACTGTTTGCTAACACAACTGTCATTGGAATCCGAAACTGCCTACAAACGTTGGCCCATGTGACGTCACAGACGCCTTCCGCATGAGCATATGGTTTTGGCGGCAAATCAAAATTTGCAAAATTTAAATCTTTGTCGAAAATGTATTCGTCAACGTAAACATTTTAGAAAGAAAAAAGTTAAATTTAAGTAAGAAAAAAAATTACAACTGATTTAAAAGTTCTGGAAGGTGAATCGGCAACAAAAGATTTTATTTCAATTACCTCCACACAGAGGCCTGGCTTTTCTACGGGTGCTCAGTCATATTTGGGATGCTGTGCGGAGTGTATGTTTAAGAAACAAAGGAATGAGCATTGAAAGAACCATGTTGGGGGAAGAAACTCAAAAGCCGGAAAAAGGTTGAGCAAGAAAAAATCGTATAAACGACACCTTCTTATACGGTATACAGGTCTAATGAATTTTTGATACCTTACGGAGATTTATCTATGCATAATACAAACTTTTTTTCTGTCTTCATCAAAATATGCAGTCTGTTTACATGGACAATAAATTACCGTTTAAATTATTAGTTTTTTTACATTAACTCCATACAGGAGGCCTTGAGGGAAATAATTTCTTTCAGGGCCTATGTCATCAATTGAGGATGCTGTGAGAAGGGTATTTTTGTTGAAAGGAAGGAGTAAACCTGGGTCTTGAAGAGACCCATGTTGAGTCTGTTAGTAAGAGGATGTTTGCTTTCCAAGTAGTGTGATCAAAGTTCTGTCTAAATACAGTATTAATAAAATGTTGACAGTTTCCTAATAATTAAAATACGCGGTTTATCCGCTTAGCGGATTTCAAAAGGAACATTAAAATATTTAATGAAATAAACTACAAGGTCAAAAAAAAAAATTATAAATAAAAAAAACTTCTTAATAACCTTTTACACTTATTGTTTTTTTTTTATATTTGAAAAAATAGCAATAATCTTCAACGTAAATATGAAACAGATAAAATATAACGGTCGCGATCGAAACTCGGAACCTCTACTCTATCCGAGAGTAATGTTTCTGCAAGTTCAGTCACAGATTTCATTCTTCATTTGAAAATTAAAATATCAATTATTTTAATTTTTCTTCCGATTTGAATGCCATCTTTGTATGATATACAAAACTCTACCCGAGCACATATTATATACCTAGACGGTGTCTTGGATAAACCATCCATTTTTATTTTACAGTCAAATCGAAAGAAAAATTGAATTAAAGATATTATTTCAATTATTAATATGAAAAAATATTCTTTTGTAACCTGTAAAAGGCTAAATGTTGTTTTGTATATTGATTTTCATTTTTAATTGTATTTGTGAAGTGCTCCAAAAATGTTTTCGACAAAACGAGTTATTTTTTAAAACGTGCATTATAATAAACATATTTTTATCTAGGTATATTAATATTTCACACGTCTTGAACAGAATGAAACTTATGTTATTACTTTAATTATTATATTATGCACTACAATTTTGGTCAACACGACTGATTCACACGCCACGCCTGTTTTTACAAAATTAATACACGGTAGGGGTTTATTTTGCTAATCATGGATTATGTTTTGCGTTAGGTTTTTTCAAAACACCATGAGTTTTCATCGAATGATTCCCAAATAACAAAGACATGAAGACCGTCCAAGTATTTTTATTGGAACTAGTTTTTTAATCGAAATATATTTGGTCCCATTTGATAATTTGGAAGTAAATAACGCCAATAGATGTCGTTATGTAAAGACGTTCGACCCATTAAATCTGTCAGAAATAATAACAACATATTTCCACGTTCACCTTATCCATTGCATTTTTCAACCTTGCCAAATGTGTTTCAAAACAGTTCTTTTGATATTTGGATGAAGACGGGTTCAGTTTTTTTTACGGCGTAGGCGACACATGAACCATATGTTATTGAAGATGTTTATTGTCCCACAATCTGAATTCCGATGTAATAAATTCACACGACTTACATATAATCGTTTAGGTGACATTCTTCGCTCAAGAGTAACCACCTCCAGCAAATAAACATGCAAAAAATCTGACTAATAAATGCAAAAAAATAGTTTATTCACACTAATTAAGTTCAATGTGTTACAAATTTCAGATTACATTCGAAGCTGTCTTGATTTTAATGCTAGACATTTTAATGACGAAACAAAATTTAAAAATACTTCTGATATACTATTTTTAAAATTTGCTCTCATGCCCCAATTTTTTTTTTTAAATATATATACGAGTATATGTAAAAATCAGCTAAATTTTAAGGTATTATGATATAGTGATTGTATCCTGACAGAAATTTTGGTATGAGCCTTTCGTTAATTAAAACTTTAATTAATATTATGTCCCAACAAAGGCGATTTCAACAGAAAAAAAACATGGAACATAAATAAATTGACATGTTTTCAAAAAATGCAACTCTATTTTTTTAATCAAAAAAATTTAAGCTCCTCTTAGAAAATGTACAAGGGATAATTTACACATGTGATTAAGGAAAAAGCTATAAAATGTATATAAAACTGTCACACTTCATCTAAAGTACAGGATGTGGTGAAAGGATGGCGCCACGGTGCATACCTTCATAATTTTTCATAAATTAACTTGTGGCGAGGAAATTTATGGTGATTACTTTATTTCAAGGAAATGCAAATTATTTTAATTCCTGCTTTAATATATTTGTTCGAAGAACACCCACTGTTTCAGGGAAATATTCTGTGTATTGAACAACAGCTGTTACGTTGTTACTTCGTCCTGTGTGAAAAGATTAATTTAATTTAATCTGGAATTATTTGGATTTATTTGAAATTCTAGAAAATATTTTAATAATAAATATTCAGCTGGTAATGCTTATTGCAATAAATATGACGGATGTGAAAAGAGATTTTTTTCTAATTATCCATATCGCTGAGGAAGAACTACGTCAAGAATGGGGACAGTAGTTAGTAGTGCGCCAAACGAATGGTTAGTATTATTATTGTTAGATAAAATGCATTTTTACGATTGCGATATTAAAAATAACATACCGAGTACCTAATTAAAGCAACTGTACTTACGGTTTAAGTCAATCAACTTCATCCATGTAAAAAAATATCCTGTGCATAACATATTATGTTGAATATTAAATTATACAAAAATCTTATCAAGTACCAGTCAACCTGAATCTTGTATACACATTGTTGTTATCTAGGAAGAATAGATTTCTAATGAATATTTTTTTTCCATTGATCAATTGAAATCTACAGGAAATACTTTGATCAAATTATAATAATAACAAAATTGGATTATTTAATTTTTTATACAACCTTCATTGAAGACGATCTATAACACCAACAAATATATCAATTCAATCTCTTCATCAATCAATTTATATTTTTTGCCACTGAATACTTCCTGCAACTTGTTGTAAAATAATCACAATTCTCCGGGACGTTTTAATAACATTCTTTCGAAAAACCGGTTCGTTTTATTTTTTCTGTCGAAATTTAACGTTTCATTAAAGGCAGGTAGATACGACCGGAGTTATCAGATAAACCAAGCAATATGAAATATTAACTAAGTTAATTTTACGACCGCAAACAGTTGCAAAACCTTTTATCAAATGGGGATTCCAAATTTTGATTAATTATTGTGTACAAATTGAACAAGGCCGGCGGTTCATTTATTCCGAATCCCACATTAATTTGCCGGCGATACATTTTCATCCTTGTCAGATTAATATTCCGAAT
This sequence comes from Drusus annulatus, assembly GCA_022651775.1. Taxonomy (NCBI): domain Eukaryota; kingdom Metazoa; phylum Arthropoda; class Insecta; order Trichoptera; family Limnephilidae; genus Drusus; species Drusus annulatus. The sequence continues at coordinate 1,056,510 of JAGWCC010000390.1, read as the reverse complement.
TTCAAAACTCTTTGAGGGGACATTTAGGCAAGGGAAAAAATAACAAATAACAAGCCGATCCTTTGTTAATTATATACATTTGTCATATTTATCTGCGAAACATTTGTTCTCGTCAATTTGGCTACAGATAAAACGCAAACGCTCTGTTTCCGACCAGAGTTGAGCTTTTTCTAATATTTCATTCGAATTACAAAAGTCATTTGTAAAGGGTACCTGATTCGTACGCCATTACTCGTTGTATCGTGGATCGTTACCGGTAATTGTTCGTTACAAGTAAATAATTTGTCACGCGAAAGGGACTCGTGCAATAAATTAAAGGTTTAAGTGACATTATCGTCGAGAACATTAACGTTGTATATCGAGAATGCAGGTCATGGATTAGATTAAGTCTTTCCAAAAGGTAGGTAAACCATCCTCAATGCCAGTATTGTAATTATTTTACCTTTTAAATTTTCTTGCTCTGAAATTTTCAATAATAAATTATGTGTCACTTTGCATTGTTAAGCTGGTATTCATGAAAATGTCATTAAATTATCATATAACATTATACAGTAACAATAAAACCGCATTTTCCAGAGGACGACCTGCCTAAAAGGAAGAGGTCTGATCGATTTCTTCGTCTTCGAGCCACTTTATGAATAATAATCAAATCGTTTTATAAATATGATATCTTTGATTTTCAAGACTAAAAATACCTCTGCAGGTTTATGGTGATTTTGGGGAAAAAAGCAAGTGATATAATAATCTATTATCGATTTAGTAATCGTTCTTTCAAACCTTGGAACTGAAGGAAATGGAAATGAATGTCTAGAAATGAAACCAAATTTTTGATATTTTATTCATGCGTTAAAGATGGATAATGTTAATGTGATCGCTTCATAATCAAGAGGTCAGGAGTTTAAATCCAGTGAAACGCAAATATAAGTCTTGAAGTTATAACCCGGTTCGTGAATTTTTATTAAAGATTAAACTATGACTTATCTACGAGATGTAATAAATACGGAGAGAAGATTTTTTAGAGGTATTTTTTTTAACCTGCGGAAAGAAGTTTTTTGAGTTGAGTCAATACGCAGGGAATTATTCATCAATCATCCGCTACATCATGACTCGAAAAATAAGCAGAGACGACAAAGTTATCATCATCGCGGTTCTTGCGCACATTCCTTTATTCGCCCAAATCCTTTCTTTGTTCAAAATTTTATTCATAGCTTTTTTTTTGTAATGAATACCGCTCAAGAGTCCCAACTGCTCCCTACCGTCTACAGCCAAGACTATGGCATCCTTAATCGGGGTATGTTGTGAGGCCAAAGGTATTGGGGAGGAGAAGGAGAGGGGGAAGTGTAAGGTTGGGAATCACCTGGCTGTTCAGATCTGGTCACTAAACACGGCTTAGGCCATTTCAAGCAACGTTTCAATTCTGAATGGTGGTCTTTAACCAGGGTGATACCAATAGTATATATCACTCTGGAACGTGCCTCAAATATACCGTATATTGTTTTATGTGATTTAAATGTGTTATGACACACATTAATTGAATAAAATTTATTTGCGCACGCCAAGTTTGAACCCGCGACCTCTGGATTCGTAGTCAAGCATCTTACTTCTCGATAATGCAGGCCGTCGTAACATTACTGTTTCTCCAACTCAAATAAATTTGGATTGATGCATCCGCAGCGTAAATTTTCTTTTGTATACATAATTTTAATTAACTACAATACTAATAAACCAACCGATATTTTAATATCTCGCATTGTTTCTAGTTGACTGCCACCGTTTTGAAAGTTTTTTCTGATTCCACGCCTCAAGAAATCCGTTGGTTTGGAGGCGACAAGACAAATTTGAGAAGCAGAGTAGTTAGCAAAACCGATTTCTCGGAGATTGTTAACAGAGGGCGTAAAATCTGATATCTATATACCTGGTAGTTAAATTAAACTCAAAGAGAAGAATATGTCAAAAATATGTTTATGTTTATTGTTTTGTATTTAACTTGTTCACCTCATTTTCGTTAGCCAGCCATTAATACAAACCATTTACTAAAAGTTGAAATATTAATAAGACGTGGCAAGAAAATGAATAAAAAATCCTCAAAACACTTTGTATTGGTAACTAAAAACGTACCAAATCTAAGCATCAATCTACAAAAATTATTTTTTTTTGTAGAAAGCAATCACTTTGTGGTTTCGACATATTGAATAAAAATTAAATAATAACTTTAATTTTTAAAAATTATTTTAACTTTCACTCACAAAATTTCTCATTATTCCTTAATCGCCTTCTTAGTTGACGTTTTGCCTCTTTCATTTCATATTATCTGTCTCTTTCTATCTGTTCCTTTGTCATAATTTAAATGTTATTCGTTTTGTTTTCTCATTGTTTTCTTATTTTATTTTTTATATTGTGTTCTGCCTCCTTATGTACGAGTATATGTAACCGCACACCATGTATTTTTTTAGTTTAATGTTGTACCCTGATGATTCTTAGTCTAAGCAAAACCAGTCTCTCATAAAAATATTTTAAAAATCTGTGGTCTTATACAAAGTTATTATTAAATTATTATTTATTTTTATTAAATATACATATTCCCACTGGATGAAATCCACAATCACCCAAAAGCTAGCAGCTACTTTTTTTTTACCGAAACGCCTTTGCAAAATTTTCAAACGTTAAACATTTTTTATGAAATCATGGCTTAAGTCACCCCTTCCCTACATGTCGATAGAAGGAAATTAATTCACCTATCAGAGGCAGATACTTGCCAAGTTTTATAACTCAGGTTCAAGTCGCTCGAGATATCGGGAGGTTTTGTCGGCAAGCTCCTTCGTGAACCAACTTTGGCCCATTATTTTGCACGGTCAATGCTTACGTTTTAATTGAGAGGACTTTGTTAACTTCATTTCATTTTTTTTCAATTTAGTCTGATCGCTTTTTAATACTCAATCTAAATGCGTAACGAGCCCAAATTAAAAAAAAAAAACGTTAGCTGAAGTACTTACATAGTTATGTTTGTTCGTTAATCTTCAATTGGTTCAAGATCTACAACAATAATTGTTTAGAATAATATTATTGCGAACTTTTTTTTATATTATTTTCGTTGAAAGCAATCACTTTGTGTTTTGATATATTTAATTGAAAATTAAGTAATCACTTTGTTTAAGACCACATTTTTTAAAGACCGGTTTCGCTTAGCCTAAGCATCATCAGGTTACAAAATTAAACTAAACAAAAAAAAATGATAGTGGGTGGTTATATATACTTGTAAATACAGAGGGAGAAACATTCAAATTACAGAAGGAATATAGAGGAAGAGACAAATAATATGAAACGAAAGAGGCAAAACGTCAACTAAGAAAGTGATTTAAGAATTAAGAATAATGATATTTTTTTAGTTTACGGTAAATATACCGAATATTGGACAACTGGACAATGATGATGCTTAGGCTAAGCGAAACTGGTCGGTCATAAAAAAATAATAAAATCTGTGGTCTTATACAAAGTTATTATTTCATTTTCATATTTTTAATATGTTTACTAACGGGGTTTTTTATCGCAATATGGCGCACCTTGACAATATCAAATATTGATGGAGAATTTAATATTTTTAACGTATTTGAAAAGCACATACCCACCAGAAAAAATGTTCACTGCCGCGACCTGGATCCTTTTCTAACGGGTCGGTTTCTCTAACCGCTGAGCTATCGCGGCAACCTTCAAACTCTTCATGTTCTTACAATACATGAAGTAACTCAACATTTTAAAATACCATATTATAAATGGAAAAACACCACTGGTACTAAATTTGCTGCGATTGCTTAGTGGTTAGATACGGGCTAGTGGAAGATCCCTGCATTTAAATAAATAAAATAAAAATGCTTTCGTTTTCTTATCCCAATTATTTGATAAAATATAAAATGTTTCTCACAAGATTATTTCACCAACACCTATTTCGTTTTAAGTAAACACGAGTATAGGTCATGCAATTAAAGATAACCGAAACAACACAAGTATGAAAATGTATGTATTGGTGAATACATACACAAATACGGCAGTGACGTCCTTGCTAAACTTAACCAAGAAACAGCATTTTGTCTTTCTTACGTCAACTTATAATTATTTACGAGAAAAGAAAAACCAGCGTACACTTAGATCGAAAAGTTTTTTAAGTTATTCTAAAAGTTAAACTGGTAGTTATTTTTATTCCATTCGTTTTTTTTATGTTCCTGGAATTTTCTTTTTATTCCAAAGAATGCAACTGTGTTAGTATTATGTTCTCGTCAACTCTAGTTGCGATACTTATTAGTATGTATAAACGAAGGCTTTCTTTGGCACAACTTTTTCTAGATTGTTTCAAATATAGATTTACAGGTCTACAAATTCATTCATTATTATTACCACATTGACATTTTTAACTTGACTATACGTGATAATAAACAAAAATCTATACCCCGACTGTACCCAAACTAGATCACTGAAACTAACCTTCTATTTGCCCCATCCATCTTCCCTTTATCCTATTCCCATGTTCCTTTCCATCTTCCTCTCCCCGCACCAACTTAGTTTAAGTTACTAAGTTAAAACTGTATATTGTCACACTTTATTTATAATATTTATCATTAGCAGAGGAAAATTTGTTGGCATGATTTATTATTTAATTTTATTTTATAGTATTAATTGTTGATTTGCTGTTAATTTTCCCAAAAATAAGTAAATCAATATCAATAATATTTCGTATGTGCTAACGTATACCACCAGTTAAGAACTTGTTTAAAAATCACGCTAGATGACTAGATCATCGAAGATTGGTATGAAATTAAATTTAGTAGAGGCTGTCATTGCTTGTTACTTCAGAGATATTACGTTTAAACGATTAATAGCAAGTGGTTAAATAACATTTCAAATGCCAAGGCTCTGCATGCATACCTCAGTGTAATAGGTACAATGGATTATACAAATTCCTTCGTTGATTTATAATAGTTTTTTACTTCCTCGAATGTGTACGTATTTCGTTAATAAATTTGGTTTATTTGCGAAATAATTCTATGTGATCTGCGAGCAAAGTGGTAGGTAAATTACCAAAACATCACTTAAAAACATCAAACAGAAACATCACCTAAAACTAGTTGTTTCTCGAAAAATCACGGGATATAAACTTGACATTCCAAAAACATATTATTGAAATTGGAATTAACTTTAAAGCATTAAAAATGTCGGTTTCTAATACGGTCCCAATGGCTGAACTGGTTGAAGTGTTAATTCTGTATAGAGTAGAGAATCCGAGTTTGAGTCTCGGTTGTGACCATTGCCTTTTCATTTTCTGACTTTGTCTGTTTCATATATGTGTTGTTGATTATTGATATTATTTAAATGTTTAAAAAAAAAATTGTTTCTTTATTTCACCCATTTTAAATACAGAATAATTTCTGTGAAAACACATTAAAGATAGGTTTTTAGCAGGTAGATAATAGACCAGATCTGAATAGCTAGGTACTTTCCAGCTTTCCTCTTCCCAATCTCCTTCCCCTCCTCACTACCTTCAGCCTCACAACATACCCTATTTGGGGATGCCATAGTCTCACTGGCTCTAGACGGTTGGGAGCAGTTGAGACTCTTGTGCGGTATTCATATAAAAAATAGGTAGGAAAAATAATATTTTCAATAATAAGTTCCATATTTGAAGCCACAGTACTTGTATGTACCCACAAATTATTTAAAGCTAATTAGCATATCTCTGTGTTTGTTTATATTTGTCTAACAATATCGGCGATGCGGACCAGACAACCCGTCAAGTCTACGTCCATCAGTTCGAGTTTTCAATGTAGATCCATTAAATCCACGATTACTACGAACGCATTCAAATTAGCGTGATGTTTTAATTAAATTTAAGAGAAAGGCTTTTCTTAGTGGCGTTTAATTATACAATATTAAATTTTTGAAAGGATATACAGAAGTTTTGTCATAAAAACAATAATTTGACCATAAATTTTTGCATGTTGATTATTTGTGAAAATATGTGTGAAATAATTCCCCGATTTGAATAACATGAAAGCTGCCTCTGATTTTTTAATGAACCAAGTGTTAAAACCACAAAATGGAGAAAAAAACGAATGTTCTAGAAAAATAGATCTGAAAGTAAATAAAGTAAGTGCCTGGATAGCGAAAAGTCACGGTTTTAAATCCCGGTCGCGCAGATAGTCTTTATTATTGTGCTTTTTGATTGCATATTTTATTTCAAAATTAAATGTCATGAAGACTTTTCCCAAATACGTTTATTTCTTTTTCTATATTGGTACTTGGTAACACTTTGAGCAAAATTTTCAACCTTGCTCTTCCCCATCTTATTCCCTTCAGCCTCACAACATACTCTAATATGGGATACCATAGTTCCACTGGCTTCTGACAGTTGGGAGCAGTTGAGGCTAGTATGTTGTTTTCACATTTGAAAAAATAGTAATAATTTAAAACAAACATATTTATATCATCTTCCTTAGAGTAAGTACTAAAACACAGTGTGACGTAAGCATGTGAATAATTTACATTACACGTTGTTGCGTTCTGTGAATACCTCACTAGGAGAACCTGTACCGAGGTGTTCAAGAAATATTGAGATGAAGGTAATACCAAAACATCACGCAACGCTTGAATTTATTATTTCTCAGCCTTCGCACATCATAAATATGGAGCAGATAGTACAAATGGATACGAATAGCACCCTTCTTTTTAATTTACGTTTTACTGTATGCTTAAAACGTTATTTTTCTCAGTTTTACGAGCATATTTGTTTAGACATATTATGCCGCAGTGCCGGCTTTTCGTTTTGGCCGACTGCCTCGGTTTTAAAAGGCACCGGGCCGTTTCCTTTGTTATTTTTATGTTGCTAAGATTTATTGTTAGAGTGAACGGTCAGAAAAATAAAATAATAGAAAGAAAACGAAATCTCTTCCCGCCAGAAAGACTTTATTTGCGTAATGACAAAGGGTAGGAAATATGTGCCCTTAAAACATTTTTTATGTTCGCGTACATTTGAAATATTTGCGATTAGGGGGAAAAGAAAGCTTCCGAACTTGATGAACTTTAAGGCTTCTCCGGAGTGATGAGATTGTTGTGTACGAAAATAAATAATGGAAACCTTTCGGAGCCTTTTTTAAATTCGTTAAGTTCGAAAAACATACTTTCTGTACAGCTTTTTCTCGAAAATTCAAATGTTTTGAATATAGGTACCTATACTTGTTGTTTTATTATATTCGTAAGTTCTTAAATAAATATTTCACTTAATGTGGGCGTTGGGTTACACCGTCAAAATATTATTTTTTATGGCTACTTTATATATTGCTACATGGCAATCCCGACGAGTTATTAGATCTCATTTTGGAACATTATGTAGTATAAATTATCTATAAATGTAACCCATTTTATAGCACAAATCACTTCTAATAGAAATAATCGTGTGGCAAAAATTTTAAAGCTGGATGAATATGAAAAACATGTTTATTCTTCTAACATCCCCTTTTATTGAAAGTTGGCTAGCTTCAATATAATCTTCACTCTCCAAACTAAAGTTTGAAAAATAAAATTGTAATGAAATGATATAATTTCGGATGTCATGTGATGTGAGTAGGTAACATTCTAAAATACAAAAATACATGATTCTTATTTTCACTACAAATAATGAATTCATGTCAATACATGTTACATAGTTGCCTTCCAAGCAGATGATTTGGGTTCAATTCCTGCCATGGCAATTTAATCTTCTTTTTTAAATCAAAAAAGGGTGTAAATAGTAGAAATTAGAGATGTACCAAGAAGACATCACACCATCAAGTGAATGGTATTAGAATAATATGTGTGAGAAGATATAAAAATGAATGAAATTGTAAGTGTTTACTAGGATATATTTTATAGTTTAACCACAACTATCCAGTCCGCTTAACCCTGTGGAGAAATTGCGTGAGGATTATCTGGTATCGGAAATTGAAAAGCAGATATTTTCGCATGTATTTTTAAATGCCAACAATAGTTTTCTCGCAGTGGGTCATCCAAAAAGCTGATAACACTTAATTTATTGTTTTAGTCTATGTAGCATTTAAACAAGACGATCGCTGACACTTTTTTTTCTTACTGCACCTCCCTCATGACCTTCATTGTTTCTAGAGGCATAAACGTCCTTTCTCTAATAGCATGTCCTTTGTCATTTCTACAATGACGTGTACAGAGTTGTCATCTAGGTATAAACGTAAGAAGTATTTGTACATTTTTTCAACTTCTATTTTCTTAAAAATATACGTGCAGCAAATGTATACTCGTAGGTGCTTGCTTTACATTTTAGGAAATGTTCGTGTGGAATGCGAGAGTTTCAACTTTAATTAGGTACTGTCTAACATTTGTTTGATGATTCCATAATTTTACTTCTTTTCAGCAATTATACAAGTGGTAAGCTTTGTGCTGTGGGCATGTTCGTGTGCCCAAAGTGAGCTTAATTTTTCATTACTTCTGGGCAAATTGAACAAAAAAAATGAATATCGAAATTCTCTCTCAGATAGTCAGTTTCGTTGGTCTGTCTGGGGCCTAGGAGTCAAAAAGTATTTTCTAAAGTAGCAATATCAGTTTTCTTTCAATTTATTTTGACAAAATTTCCATAGAATATCATTTCAGTGATCATTTTACTGTCCTACTGAAATGCTCCATTTTCCTGATGAGCTTTGATCAACGAAGACCCAAATAGCACAAGGCTTAAAAAAAGTTTATTTTTGCTTTAATAATAAAATGTATATTTAAAGATATATGTCCTTTAATTATGTACACAACTCAAAAATGAAACAAATAAATGGACCATAAATAAACACATGTATTTCTGTTCAATGCACTGCATTCCTTTGGCTATCTACTCCATCAATTGCTATGGCAGACGTTAGCAGTCCAGCGAGTATGCGCGCACAGTAAACCCTACAAGTATTTCTCTTTATGCGGTTTTTTTATTGTCAATTCTTATTGTTTGGCCCGGATCCCAGTGGATAGTGGAGCACAAAGGTCCAAGTCACTGCTTTCCTGGCCAAAAACATTTGTGTTTAAATATATGCTGACAATGTAATGCGTGTTTATGGTGTTCATTTTATATGGTGATTTCAAGTTATTTATATCAAGAATCGTGAAAACAGTTTACCACAATTTGCCTAGCGGTAGTTTCAAACAAAATAAGGTTTTGCGCATCCTTTTTTGAAGAAAAACACTGCCAAACAATTAAAAAACATTGAATTATGAACTAAAAACCACTTGTTCTAAAATCATTTTATCATTTTAAAAACTATTTGGACTTGAGACAGTGGAACATGTAACCAGCTGCAATTAACTCACATACTTTAAAAACACATTGAAAATATTTATGAATAAACTTAATTATTTATGAATTATTGGTTAAGATTAATGAGCATAATTCTGTTGTTTCATAACATCTTTATGATCGTCAATTATTAATTTATTTTGTTTTCTTAATTTTTTTTAAGACTCGTAATTTCCATAAATTTACATAAATATGTATATTATTTCATATTTTTTTAAATATTTTTTTAGCTTAAAAATGTCTCGGCAACCAAACATTAGTCGGCAACCAAAAAAATATCTAATTTGTGATTTTATTTTATTTTATTAAATTTAAACATTAAGCAAAACAAATGAATTTATTTATAACGAAAATTATTGAGAATAACGCGAAACAATTGAGGGTAAAAATGTTTTTCAATCAGTTTTATTTTCTTCTAGGTGAAACAATGGTAAATTTTCACAGAACCGATCAAAGTAAGAAGAAAAATTAAATTATCTTCATGATAATTTCATTAGCTTCCTTTAGATACATAGATGATGGGACGTGTTGGCAATAGTGACATTCGTGGCCACGCGGTTTTTTGTTTCAATACACGTATAGATATACGAGTATTAAATACTTCTGTGAATATACATTGGTTTTTGTAAGGATTAACTATATTTCTACCAATATTGAATGATTCTAGTAAGATTTGACTATATTCAAAATCATATTTTGGCGATCTAATATTGCGATTCAGACGATTGTGCAGAGAGGGGATAGATCCAGGATACTGGATCCTGTATGCGTCGCACAATAAGGCGAGCATTCACAAAACGTACGCAGCCTCGTAAATCTGGCTGAGATCATAAAGTCTGCAGCAAACCGAATCATATTAGTGCGGCTTCTGCATAATGCCGCCATTGTGCTGTCAGAGGAATCTTTATGTGACGTTTTATTATTGACTTTGAAAATATTATCGATAGTTTTATAGCGGCCAGCCTTTATTTAATTCTTTGAACATTAAATACACACATTTGCACATCTTGATGTTTTCAGATAGAAAGTTGGTAGGTACTTCTTTTCAATAATTTGTGACCAGTTGTAAATTGTAAGTACTTAAAAGTTGGCTATTGGGTAGCAAAAAAACAACGCTACAAGATCATTGGTTCAAAAAAAAGAATTAAAAAATATAAAAGAGCATTAAGTATAAACTTATATAGTGAATACCGCACAAGAGTGCCAACTGCTTTTCAACCGTCTAGAGCCAGTGAGACTATGACATCCCCAATCGGGGTATATTATGAAGCTTAAGGTAATGGGGAGGGGAAGGAGATGGGGAAGAGGAAGGTTGGGAAGTACTTGGCTATTCAGATCTGGTCATCAAACATGGCTAAAGCCATTTCAATCAACGTTTCGATTCTGAATGGTGGTCTTTCACAAGGGCGATACTTTGAGTATCTACCACTCTGAAACGTGTCGCAAATTATATTTGTGTTTTTTTATATGAATTAAATGTATTACGACACATATTAATTAAATGAAAATTATAACCGCGCGTCGGGTTTGAACCCGCTACCTTTGGATTCATAGTTGAGCGTCTTACCACTCGACCATGGAGGCGGTCGAAACTGTTCATTTTTTGGAGTGGTTTTTGTAGAAATTATTTGTATTCATTTAATACATATGTTACGGTATTTTTGGAAAACTTTTTAAATTAGAGGGTGAATCGAAAAAAATCACTTACACTCTAAAACTTTCTTTAAATGTTTTTAACCTATAGGAATATTTGCTTTATCTTAATTGCCACAAGAAAAAAAACACTTAAGACTTTGTTCGAGCTTTCTCGAACAAACGATGTAGGTACTTATCTTTGACTCTAAAGGAGAGATAGGACTGGAGTTTTTAACTTAAAGTAAAGCACATACACATTCACTTAACTTTTAACCGTTCCGTGTTTTGCTAATCTTCATTTTAGCACTACAAAAGTCATGCATCTTTTAAATAACACTGCTATAGGCTAAAAAATCTCACATTTTTGTATTATTAGCATGTTTGTTATATTTCCCTACAATGGTGAACCAAAACTTTACAATGAAAATGAAATAATAATAATATTACATAAGACCACAGATTTCTTTTTCATTTTTATGACCAGCCGGTTTCGCTTAGCCTAAGCATCATCAGGGTACTAAATTAAACCAAACAAAAATACAAAGTGTGCGGTATATATACATACAGAGGAAAATTACAATATAAAATAAAATAAGAGAACAGTGAGAAAACAATAAAATTTAAATTATAACAAAGGAACAGATAGAAATAGACCGATAATTTGAAATGAAAAAGGAAAAGCGTTGACTGAAAAGGTTATTAAATAATTATTAGAAATTTTCGTTTACGCGAAATATACCTAATGTTGGACTACTGGACAAATTTGACTGATTATTAAGAATATGACAATTAATTCAAATAGCTTTCTTTATTATAAAAAACTGCGGTCTAACACAAAGTTATTATTTAATTCCCATTACATATGTCAAACCACAAAGTGATTGCTTTCTACGAAAATACAAAACTTTACATGTCAACTCTGGAAAAAAGAATCTCCTTCTTTTTTTTGAACTCTCTTCTCTTCGAGGTTGGTTTTCATCGGGGCGATCTACACCCAGCAGACTGCCATCTGGAACAAACAGTCACGTACGTTTCAAAGCATCACATAGGTGCGACATCTTTCTGTTTTTCTACATCTTCCATCAAGCCTCCCCTGACTTAAAAGTATCATTTTGGTAATCTTGTATTTGTCGCTCCTCGTGAAACGATCAAGATATGTAATTTCGGGATGTTAGTTATTCGATGACTAACTACAAAATTCTCGTAAGGTTCTCTGTCCAGAAAAGAATGAACACGCTCTCGTGTACCCAATGCGTTTAATGATTTTTCACTGCATCATTTTCTTTGGTGACGATTAAATAATCAAATAACGTTTTAAATCGCACGTGAAGAAAGTATTATTATACACCCCGCGCGAAACAATCTCGCGAATCTATTACCTTAAACAGAATTTAAAAATGTACAAACAAAAATGTTTCGTAAATGTACGTTATAAATCAGGAAGATTCGAGCACCACGGCGTAATCAGACCGTTTTATCTCTAGGAAGGCGCTTAGCCGGCGCTGAGAGAACGTGCCCCGTTCACGACGTCGCGGCGCCTTGCAGCGGCGTCGGCATCGGGCAGCGGCCAACGGGCTACGAAGTAGCACTGCAGAGAGATAACATCGCATAGATGAGGTGTAAATTTAAAATGCTCTCAGTTCAAAGTAGGTCAGACTGGATAATACGGGATAAGCCGGCCAGATTTCGCCCTGCTCAGGACGGCGGGTCTGCCCGGACAAGGCAAGTAAAAAAGCAAGGGAGTATAGTTAAATAAAGACAATTTACGGAATACAAATTAATAGCTAATGCTTATGATTATGATCAAAACATGGTTAGAAAAGATAAATTGCTTCATTGTATAGATTAATTACATTAAAAAATAACTTTACTCTTCAATTAGTTTATCGTAGAGCGGTTAGATCCTATTATCTGAGCCTAAAGATTGAAGAAGTAAAATACATTAAAGATGTTTTTAAACCTTCTTCCTATACTTGATTTGAGACTATGGCACTCCCAATAAATGAATTTCTTGAAGAGGAATACAATTCGGTAGAGGAAGGATAAAGGTCTAAAAATGGGTATGAAGTATCCGCCAAATCACTTCTACTTTTTATACTGAAGACAACACTGCTCCCTACCGTCTGGAGCCAGTGGTACTTTAACATCTCTAATTGTGGTATGTTGTGAGATTGAAGATAGCGGGAAGGGGGAAGAGATGGAGAAGAGGAAGGTTGGGAAGAACGTGGCTATTCAGATCTGGTCACCAAGCACGGATAAAGCCATTTCAAGCAATGTTTCGATTTTGAATGGTGGTATTTCATCAGGGCGATACTTGGTGTATCTACCAATCTGACTAAACTTACTTAACTTATTTTACATAATTTCATGCAACATAGAGTCATTTAGATTAGTGAACTCTCATTACGGTGATATTTTCCAAAAAGTGCATAGGTAATTACCACATAATAATGTATAAAATGCACATCGTCGCTGAAAAAGCGAAAGGGCTGAAGCGCTATTTTGGAAAGTTTATGGTTGGAATTTGAAAAAAAAGTTAACGTAATACTCTGACAATGATTTGACGTGACAAAAACCCGAAAAAGTCCCAAGCTTGTGTCGCTTGAGTCAAGTCTACTCCCGAATGGTATGTAAAATGACTGAAGGGCCACAAAAGTCTTCAAAATCAAGAAATTGATTACAACTGCATATTTAACTCATTTTTTACCAGAGTTTCGCTTAAGCCTTTCCAGTGACGATATGTTTTATTTTGTTTAAAATCCGCGACCTTTAACCAAATTCCATTCTAAAAGAGAGTGTATGGTTGTCAAATCAAATATCAATCCATCACGATCATGAAAATTGATACATCGATTACGCTCATCGCCACTGTAAGCCATTCAATTCTAATCACGTCGAAAAAGATAATGTAGGTACCCGTGCCCTTCTCTCGGAGTGTCTCCAATCGGGGTCCAGCCGGGCGGAAGAGTGCCCGAAAAGGATTATTCTTTAACCTTTGCATTAACCCTTTGCGGCTCGAACAAGTGCTCCCTACTAATTTTGACGGACGACGCAGCCGGCCGCGCTAATCCTTTGATTGAGCTCCTCACTAAACTAGTTCTGCAAAATTGTCAAGCTTTGGTACTTGTCCCTCCCTGAAAACAGGCCGATTTAAAGACAACAGAGGTTTCCTACGACAGTCAACCAAAGGATTACTTTTGAGTTTCACTCATTTCAAAACAAACTTTAATTTATTTGTAATACCTTCTCGTAACTTGCAACAGCTACAGTCTACGGTGAATACCGCAGAAGAGTCCCAACTACTGCAAAACTGTCTAAAGCCAGTAAGACTGTGGCATAAAAAAAAGGCTTTGATACACTTAAATTTTATGTCTAACCAAACATTCGAACAACAAAAAGACTCGTTGGTATTCCATCAGTTATCATCACTAGAAGATAGAAGAAATATATTCGACCGAATTCCTATTTAAAATTATCAACAACGCTGTTGACAAATCACTACCTGCTAGAAAATATCCATATCCATTGTCCAGTACGAAACACACGCTCAAACCAATTATTCCACATCCCACACTCAAAAACTAACTACACACAACATTCATTTTTTCTGAAGAACATGCTCAAAATACAACACCACCTTTTCAGAAGCTGATATTTTCCATTTAACCACAGTTTAGTTTAATAAATTCATACGGGACATAATAAAATAACAAGGTCAATTATTACCTCCCTACCACTGCTGTGCGTTACAGATCTAAGGTAATTATGTTAATTATTTGTCTCCATTTTTATTTGTACGCAGTATGTTGTGTTTTTTTTTCTTGTTTATATTAATCATCTTGTGTTACATTCTATAGATATAATTCTTATTTGTTATAATTCTTTATTGTTATTATTATTTTGAATATTTCATTCTCCATTTTATTTTTCAAAATAACATTATTAGCAGAAATTTCGCTTGTTAATGCAATATAGTAATCACTTTATTTGTAAAATTTTGTAAGCAACTGTATGTTTTCCTAAATAAAATAAAATAAAAATGACACTATTCTGTCAAAAACTACGCAACACGCACCTTAAAACTTTAATTTTACACATATCAATTTATTTTATTATTTATAAAATGTTGCTGCTCAAACATTTTCTTCCCATTACATTTAAATAGAATTATTTCTAATTTTGAAACCGATTATTTGTGGGAGAATTTCATTTTAACGTAAATTTATGATTTTAAAAACATTTGTAATCAACACTCTAAATGTTCAATATTATACGTTCGTTTCGAGCAAAGATTTTATACTGACCATATATTTACTTTTAATTAACCAGTCTAATGATGTCAGGGTGAAACCGGTTCGGTCAAAAAATGGTAGATTATAAGTAACAAAGGTTTTTTAATCATAAAATTCATATTACACAGACTTGTTTTTCTGCATTGATGTATCTATCTTCAGATTTATTGGTTTACCGATGTAAATATATTTTGTGTTCAGTTAATGTTACCTTTTTCTGTGACTGATTATACATGTTAAAATATTCTCTATCAAATGAACTTATCAGGAAAAGAGATTGGAAAAACACCACCAATTGAACATTATTATCTTGTTACCCAATCGTAGGATTTTTTCCCGAACCATATGATAGCTGTCTATTTCCACTTTAGTTTTAATTTTAAAGTGAAAAAAGTAAATTAGCATTTTATTGTGCTCTTAATATGACAGGCATAGAAAACGCAATTTATAAAAAACGGTTTCTCAGCACATACCTCCTTGTCTAAAGCCGATTTTACTATATTTTTTTTTTAAACCACAACTTCGAAAAAAAATTTGCGTTTTTTTTAAATGGTCTTTGATGTAGTATTTTATTCTAATAAATCAGTCTCCTTTTTTCTGGTAACTTTTCAATTAAAAATCCACATTAAATATTACTCAGCAATGATATCGTTAATCCAACGTAACCAGGAAAAATCTAAATATTTTTGTAACTTTTATTGAATAGCGCATTAGAAAAGGGGAGCCGCTCCATAAATTAGCTTAAACAGTGCACTGAAAACCGAATAGACTTCAAAAAGTGGCCTAGAAAGGATAAGCCATAAAAAGCTTTAGAAATTTCTATCGAAGTAATTCCACACAAGGGGCGGCAAATCGATTTCACGAAGCTTTTGTCCTAATTCAACATGCGTACGCCGTTCATATAGAGTGGGCTAGAGTATCCGCACGGTAAAAATATCTCGAAAAAGATATGTAACTCTTTTTAGACAATTACATCATACAATGGCAGACAAACCTAGGAAATGCAGTTACAAGAAAAACTATACCACAGTTAATTACCGTCACTGACAAATGTTTTAAGACATTTTGGTGATGCAATTTCCCCTTAATTAAATAGCAATGATACTTACACATAAAAACAGGCTTGTTCCAGATCTGTAGCCTCTGGATTATTTTTCTTACGATATCGCATTATGCCAAACACACTTTTCGAAACAATTGAATATCAAACGGAAGAGTTTGATGTGAAAAAACATGTTCTCTTTGGTTTTTCGCATGTTCGTCGGTTTGTTGTTTTGTTTTCCAAATAATACAAAACAACTGTGGTGTTTTGTGAATAAGAAGATTTAAAACAGTGTGGTGTATTTGTTTTGATAATAATACAATTGTGTAAGAAGTCTTCAAGAACTTCATCGGTGAGTGAATGGTTTCCCATTTTCCATTCATTCCATATTTTTTTCCACAAGCTACAATTAGACACTTCCATCAAGTAGTATATTTTATCGTTTACAGTCCACTATTTTCCAAATTTAATCTGAAACTGAAAAAAAAGTGGTGTTTTAACGCAGCTTCAGCTCCAACAGCTAAACCATACGACATTCTAGAAGATAAGTCCTAGATTAGAATGTGGTAAATATACGAAGAAATTGTGTAACAAGGAACGGGGCTGTAAACACAGCACCAAGGAGACGAATTAATAATGCGATTTTGTCGGTCGACGACAGTCTATAACCTAGACATTGCATTAATAAAAACTTAACGATCGCATTATTCCATTGGCGGAAATTATAAGCATTGTATTGTTTAATATAAGTACCCACTAGTAAAATAAAAAGGGTTTATTTGTACAGGCGGTGTTAACCAATCTTGCATCTTCTATATCAAAGACAAATGCTGATGATATTATAATCTTTAGTATTATGTTCCAATTGATGAGGGTCTATGGGCTCATTGTGAGGTTTTGGGAATAAGTCATAATGTTTCCAGCTCCCTTTGTTCATTCATCTCATACCCGAGAAAATTTGCTTTCAAATTGAATGTGTTGAGAAAGCAGAATCATCGAAAATTTTTTTAGTGCGTGTCTTTATACATCTCTTTATTGTATTTAATTTGATATTTTTATATGTATTTCGATGATCTCTGTGGCATAATGACCAAAAAAATTCATCTAAGTTCAGAAACATCAATTTTATTATGGGTCATATATATATAACCGCCAACTTTGTTTTTTTTTTAAATTAGAATTTACTTTAAAGCCGTAATGCTTATTTCTTTAATATTTGAATAATTTCAATAATCAACAACATAAATATGAAACAGAAAAAGCCAGAAAATTAAAATAAAACAAAGTCACAACCTCTACTCTATCCGAAAGTAGTAGATGATCTGAGTTCGAGTCTCAGTTGTGACTATTGTCTTTTTGTTTCCTATTTTTTTTCTGTTAGATATTCGTGTTGTTGATTATTGATATGTTCTAAATAATTGTATTTTGTTCAGTTTAATTTTTAGGCCAAGCGAAAGTGGTCGGTCATAATTTCATGCTTTTTCACACCCATGTTCTATTTATCAAAAATCATGTATGCGTACTTCCCATAAGTGTTAAAAATAATATGTGTTATGTTACATTAGTAGGTATGTATGTCTCATTATAATGAAAATGTTAATTATATCGCTTGCCCGAAATATATAATGGCTCATAATATTATCCTGCCATTATATTGTGATAAGTATCGAGAGACCAGAAGCGATGAGAAGGGATGCTTTTCTGTCGATACGATCATAAATATATCCTGAATCCTTAACAGAATGTATCATGTGACAACCTTTTGTGTCGGTGAGATGCTCCGAAAGGTTCATAGTCAAATTTAAAAAATCCAAGTCAAAGTATTTAGGGTTCAAGCCCAGAAGAACCTCATCAAAACGAAGGTTCGTCAAAATAATACCTACTTTGTAACTTGTATGCGGGTACTGTACTCAGTTTTACCCCATGATTCATCCCTCATCTCAACTAGAAATATGAAGGCTTTAATTTTGTAAAGGACATGATAATAACATGATATTTACTGTTTATATTATTTTTGATTATTCATATGATGAAATTGAACAATTATTGAAAATGTCTTCATTAGAAAAGCGCAGGAAAGACTTTGATTTAATTTTCATTTACAAAATCATAAATTGTTTTATTGACTCGCCTTCTCTGTTGCAACTTATCCAGTTCAACATTCCTTGCCATAGACTCAGAAATAATGAATTGCTGTTCCTCAATCATCACAGTACTAATTATGGGTATAATTCTCCAATGTCCAGAATGTCAAGACTTGTTAACTCAAGCCATGGTCTTGAAATTTTTGGTAGCAGTCTAAATGATTTTTGTCATTCTTTACGACTCTACCAAAACTTTGACTAGACCATGGCTTGAATGTTCTCTCTTTTGTTTATTTTTCCTTATTTTTATCATCACTTCATTTATTATAATGTATATGCTATTCCTTCTCTGTTGCTCTTTTTTCTATTTCGTGTTTAATATGTATTTTTTGTAATTGGACTTTAGTCCGTTAATTTATAAATAAATAAATAAACAACGCTTGCCATCACTTTTATATTCATATTATTTTTTTAGTATAATTTTTTACCTTGATGATGCTAAGGCTAAACGAAACCGGTCGGTCATAAAAATTAAAATAATATTCGTGGTCTTATGCAAAGAGCTTTTTTCATTTCTTTAAATTTATTTGTTTGTAGGAATTACGCCATCTACCGTGATTCATCTATTTCCACTCATAAATGCTTAATCTGTGAGAAATAGTTGAGATGCAGGTAAATTCTCTATACTTTATGTTCAATATTGTTTATTTGTTAGTGTCTGTATCTGTGTTTTCTCCTCAATAAAATAATAATGCCGATGATCGTATTCTGTTACACGGTACGCATGATCAAATTATAACCATTCCAACGTTATCGTGGTCAAAATAGTACAGTGTCGCTGAAATACTAAAGTTATTTTGCCGTGTATTCATTTTTATTTAGGACTGTCCAGATTTTTTTTATTCTTGCAGCAATGTCATAAAAAAAGTGGATAAAAATCAGTAAATACGAGAGGAAGTCTTTACCGCCGAAAATTACATGATAATCCTTAAATGGTGGAAGGACGATTCTTTTTGATTGCTATATTATAAATGCAAAACTTTTTTCCTTTAATTTTACCTAGACCATTGAGACCAATATACTCTGATTTTCTAAATTGGTTGAGCGGTTAAGGTATAAAGACCAGAAGGTACTTTTCTTTAAAGTGAATACCGCACAAAAGTCTCAACTGCTCCCAACCGTCTGGAACTAGTAGGACTATGGCCTCCCTAATAAGTATATTTTGTAAGGTTGAAGGTAGTGGGGGGAAGGAGATGGAGAAGAGGAAGGTTGGGAGTACCTGGCTATTTAGATCTGGTCTCCAAACACGGTTAAATAAATCCATTTCAAGCAATTTTTAGATTCTGAATGGTGGTCTTTCACCAAGGCGATATTATGAGTATTTATCACTCTGAAACGTGGCACAAAATATACTTATTAGGGAAGCCATAGTCCTACTAGTTCCAGACGGTTGGGAGCAGTTTAGACTTTTGTACGGTGTTCGCTTTAAAAAAAAGTACCTACCCTATTATTTTGTACTAATTTAGTGTAAAATAAAACAAATTGATAAAATAAAATGTATTTTCTAACACCGGGACTTGAATCTGCGAACTCTGAATTTGCAGTCAAGCGTCTCTAACCACTCGATCACGTAGGCCGATGTGAAAACATTTTCATAGCGAAGCTTTCACATGAACTAGAAACATTTAGAAAAGAACTCTAAGGTCATTGTTATTTATTTGCACCCTGTACAGTTATAATTGCTATGTGAAAATAAAAATACTTCGCATTTCGCTCTAACTTACTATTCACATAATACCTACTGTTCGTTCCCAAATTCGACGTTACTACGTGAAAAATATATCATCTACCATTTTACAATCAAGGGCAGATTCCAGTAAAATTAAATAAGGTACCTCTAGTACTAGCCTGGTACTTTATGAAGGAATGTCTTATCGCTTACTGCAAATCGTCATTTTATACGTTCATGTTTACAGTTGTATTATAGTGTGATTTATGTTTTAGGATTAAGCAAATCTGATTAATTTTTATTATGTCTATGAAATAATGTAGTGAATTCATTATGATGGCTGTAATGGGCCATGCAGTTGCGCCCATGTAGAGGCTTATCCCCTGTCACCTACCCTTCAGACCAAGGTCTTTTGGCATTTCTTAATTGCCTCCCATAATGTTTTCTGTTTCTTAAATCCCCTGTCATCTACCCTTCAGACCAAGGACCTTGGGCATTTCTTAATTGCCTCTCTCGATGTTTTCTGTTTCTTAAAATTGTGTCATAAATTCACGCACTATCCCAAAGAACACATGTGGACCATTTACTAAGACTCTAAGATTCTACCCTAGAGTTATTTCATCTCAGGCAGTCCTGTTCAGATCGCCATGGCGTGCGGTTCTTGAATATCGTCAGTCAGCGGTCCCATTCAGAGCGCCTTGCCGTGCGGTTCTTGAATGTCGTCAGTTGAAGGTTCAACTGTTGTACTTTAAAAAATCTTCCGATAAAATAAAATAAAAGAAGAAGAAGTTAAAGTGTTTTTCTGCTTCCATACGTTCTCGTACCACGAGAGTAGAAACTCCTACTTTTATTGTTTTTATCATTAATTTTTGCTGTTTTTATTTTACCATGTACTTTATTCTTTTTTCAAATCTTCTATAATAATACAACTAATTGTCATTACATTACGTTGCAATATACTTACACTTTACTTACTAAGTTCTTTTAAATTTGGCATGCTATTTATTACATACGTATTACACTATTTTGTGAAATATACTATGTTCATATAACTAATTGTAAAACCAACGCTATATTTAAATACAATTTTTTTAAACTCTTGCTTTAATGTTATATTCTACCCATTTATCGTACTCCTATTAATTTTAAATTTAACCAAAATGTATTTTATGTAAAAGCCTTCAAGACGTTAATAAAACAAAATAAAATAAATTAAAGGATTTAAACCTCAGACCAATAATATACAACAAGAGAGCGCTACTGTAGTCAGTTTTGATGAGTTTGGCCGGACTTGGCTAGGACTAGGGCTAGGGTATTTGTTCATCCATTCATAGCACATGTCGACGTATTTTTTTGTTTATTCGTATAACCATTTTTTCTCAGTATTGTTGCAAACAAAAATATATCATATTACCTAAAAAACCGTTGATTTGTGTACATTTATGTCGCATATGAAAACGTATGGGCGGAGTCAACGGAGACGCGGGACGCAAACAACATCTTTCAATCACTTAAAGTGGTCTGATGATTTGGAAAATTTTGCTGTCTCTTTCATTCTCATGGCATACGACGTACAAACCCGGAGAAAGTGATTTATACCAAATGTGTATAGGTTGGATAAAAAGAATTAGCTTTCCCTCTCCATATATTTTTACTCCAAGATTCAAACAGTAAGAAGTTCAAACTCGTTTTAAACCTATGGGGGGTAAAACGAAAATAAATATTTACCTTATACTTATCGGCTTGTAGCAAAATGCCATCGCTTAACTTCCAACCTTTCTACTTCCAGACGAATCTAAACCAGGACGCCACCCACGGAGCTATGACATTGCATATTACTCAAGTAATACACGAAACACTCTGTCAGCGTGATTAATAGTGTCGCTGTGATAGTGAGGGCGGGCCGGGGATCGAACCCGGATAGGTACTGACAGTGTGCAGCGGGCCTTTGTCAACCAATCCACACGACATATCCAATATTGCGGAGCAGTGACTGCGCGATGAACTCACCGACTCCCAGGCAATCGCGTAAATAGGTCAAAACAAACATAATCTTTATCGTAACAAATCTGGGTAGAATATTTTTTTCGGTGTAATCCGTATTGCAGAGATTTTAACGTTTCAAATAACGAAAACATTAATATGATTTTACTATTCGTCTAAAGTAAGATTTTTTAGTTTTGTTCTCACATCGTTTGACATGATGGCCTGTGTGGTCGAGTGGAAAGACGCTCGACTACAAATCCAGAAGTTGCAGGTTTAAACTCGGCGTGCGCAAATAAACTTTATTTAATTTTTGTGTTTTTTAACACATTAAATTTGTATAAGATATTTGTGATACGTTCCAAAGTGGTAGATATTCTTAGTATCGCCCTGGTGTAAAACCACCATTCAGAATCAAAACGTTGCTTGAAATGGCTTTAGTCATGTGTGATGACCAGATCCGAATAGCCAGGTACTTCCCAATCTTCCTCTTCCTCATCTTCATCCCCTCCCCACTATCTTCAAACTCACAAAATACCCCACTTGGGGATGCCATAGTCTTATTGGCTCCAGACAGTTTGAACTCTTGTGCGGTAATCACTAGAAAAAAATTTAAAAAATATATGAAAAGATTTGGTTGTCGACAGACAAGATTTAAAAAATACATTTTCCTACATTACTACGATATTATCGTTTCCTTGGAAATATTTTTTTATTATCCTCTCTGCCCATTGTGTTTTTTTTATTCATTTATATTTTTTAGCAATCAGAATTCAGCGGTTGTTGCAATATCCAATGTGCAATATTTCATGAGCACAGTAATGTAAAAAAGATAAATATAATAATTAAAAGTTATAAAATATAAATAATAACAATCAAATATAAATAAAAATTATATTAAATAATAATAATAAATTTAATAGGGCGTGTTTCATGTTGGTCCCCACATCAGTTGCATCCATCTTTCATTGAGAGGAAAACTAGGCCACTCAGATGCAGCTACGAAAATGACATTGGTTGGGTTCCGTGTCCTGCCCAAGAAGCTGGCTAGTCGGTGGCGAAGGCGAGGAATGAATCCAGTGTGTAACCCTCCCTTCGGTGAATATTGTAGGGCACTGCAGAACCTTGGTAGTTGCAGAAGTTGCCAATAGGCATTATTGTAGCAAACCCTTTGCTTGTTCCATTGCGCTGTTGGGTATTGAGTTCATGTATATGTAATGAGGGTTGTATCAAAGTAAATCATTTATCCAGACCGCTTATAATAATCCGTCATAGATTGCATGAGATCTCTGAGGCGTTCGTGGGGTAAAACCATGTATTACCGTGTTCAAATGTGGATATCCGGAAAGAATACAAGACTGATGTAAGCGTAATAAATAGGATCAGGAAAGGGACGATAAGCTGGTTTCGGCATGTTGAGCGAATGAACAAAGAAAGGAGTGTGAAAAGAATATATAATGCGAAAGTAAATGGAAGAAGAAGTCGAAAACGCCCGAGAAAGACGTAGATTCGGGTCATGCGAAGAGTCAGGATAACAGAAGAGTATGTATGAGACGATGTGTGAATGTCCATGAAGCAAAGAGAGTGTGCCAAGACAGAATTAGATATATATATATTAAAATATATATTTGGTTAGTTAGTTAGATTGCTACAAAAACTTGTTTATTTTTTAAACAAACCCGAAGCGATGTTACAAAACCGCCTGTAAACAGTCCATACGCGAGTGCAGCAATAAAGCGGGCATTCTACTATTGTACTTCTAGTTCTATTTCCTGTTGAAAGATGGTTATTATCAGGGCTGTTCTGAAATCACTTTCAAGTCTTTCTTAATATCACTCCTCTCAATCACTAGCTAAACAATCTTTCGTCATTGAGTTTTCTAGAGTTTGAAGCCCGGCCTCTGAAGAGCTGCCCAAACCGCCAAGGCAGCGCTACGCCCCTGCCGCAGACGATGTTTGTGAAGAAGATCACAGGCCGTAATTAATCAAACCTCCGGAGTGCTGCCGACAGTTTTATGCCTGTCTGGTCGCACCACGATGATAAACCAATTATCGAGTGCGGCGGATATCTGCATAATATGACGCTCGCAGCTTTGGTTAATATTCGAGCGGGCCGCGGACGCACTTGACAGCTCAGTGAACGTACTAACGACATGCAAGTCCTGGGCTCGATACGCGTATTAATCGACCGGTTACAGGTTCTCATTACGTTGGTACTGTTATTGGCTCTATTATCAACCCTTTGGCTCATTTCCACCGTGTGGGTGGTGACTGAGCAACGCTTAAAACCGCGTTAAGGCGTATCTAGTATTTATACACGTTATTAGTGGCGTGATAGTGGTCCGAATCGAATACGCATTGGACTTGTTCTGCG
Organism: Drusus annulatus; assembly: GCA_022651775.1. Classification (NCBI taxonomy): domain Eukaryota; kingdom Metazoa; phylum Arthropoda; class Insecta; order Trichoptera; family Limnephilidae; genus Drusus; species Drusus annulatus. The sequence goes on along the minus strand of JAGWCC010000390.1, from coordinate 1,032,041 downwards.
AAAGACACTAAGTTACACGGCCTGCGTGGTCGAGTGGTAAGACCCTCGACTACGAATCCAGGGGTGTCACGACTTTAAACCCGGCGTGCGCAATATTTTTTTATATTTAATTTATATATGTCATAATGTATTTAATTCACATAAAACAATATACAGGATATTTGTGGCGCGTTTCAGAGTGGTAGATACTCTAATTATCGCCCTGGTGAAATACCACCATTCAGAAATGAAACGTTGCTTGAAATGGCTTTAGCCGTGTTTGGTAACCAGATCTGAATAGCCAGGTACTTTCCAAACCTTCATCTTTCTCATCTTATTCTCCTTCACACTATCTTCAACCTCACAACATACCCCATTGAAGGATGCCATAGTCTTACTGGCTCTAGACGGCTAGTAGCAATTTAGACTTTTGGGCAATATTAAATATTTTAAAAATAAGTAAAAATATTAAAATGGGAATATTTAGTTTGCGATCCCTGGATTCAAAGTTATGCATCTTAACCTTTATGTGACTGAAAGGGTACCCGGTTACCCTCTTTGGTTTTCAACATAGATTTTTTTTGTTTGCAGTAAATCTAACCGGCTGAAACTCCCTGACTTCTCTACAATAGTAAAAATTGAACAATTGAACATAACCGTTGGATATGTGGAGGGTGGTGTGTTAGCGGAAAATGAATAATTATAATTTTCAACTTCTGATGACTAAAAGAGTGCCCGGGTACCCCATGTGTTTTACGTGATTTTTTGAAGCCTGTCCGTATTTATTAATCATTTTATTTTATTTTAAATGATAAATATGATGTACTGTCATGTTCAAAGTACATTGCCTGTATCCTTAATACTTTTTTTAATCACCTATTCAATTAAAGACCCCAAGAAAATATGGTACTTGGTGAAATTCCTTTCCACTTCCTCTATTATTGAACTAAGTTAAAATATATTACGTCATAAAAGTGGTCCAGCAAACTTCAGCAAATGATATACTGTGGAAGAAACCTTCATATCAATTTTTAAAATGTGTAATTTTTTTCAATCACATTAGGGTTAAGCACTCGACCTAGGAGGCCGTCAAAGGATAAAGTTAGTGTGAAGTGTTATAAGATGTATTGTACTCTTAGCCCCTCTCATCATAAGCGGTTTTTTTTCTATTTTAAATACTGTGATGTGGTTTATCTGTCTGAAATACTAAGTACACCGGCAAGGCTGTCCGAAACTTTGTCACAAGATAGGTTTATTAATCAGTTATATATAATATTTTTCAATTAAATTATTTTAACCCCACCTTCCATGTTCATGCCTCTATAATCACTTTATTTCACTCGTTTATAGTTAATTTGCTCTAATTACGTCAGCATGCATAATTTACTACCGGCAGTTGACCCACTAAAATAAATGCCCGCGAGTGCATAAAGCTGCTTCCAATCACTTGACCCCTAAACATAATGCCGAACTGTTCGCAGGCAAACAATGCTCGTAATTACCTTATTAGGAAGTCACCCGCCGCGCCGCTACCCCCTCCGCTACCGTCGCCGCTACCCGCCACCCCCGTCGCTACCCGCCACCCAGTTGCAGCTTTTGTCCGACCACAAAGCTCGCTTGATCCAGTTGTGACAATTCCAGCTAATGTGCACCGCTGGAGATGTCGGATTTATACGTGGATTATAGATCCGTGGAGATTGTGGAAAAAGATGACGCTAATTGTCACACTTTTAAATTAATTGATAAAAGAATATTCCTTTCGAGTTTGTACGTTGAAAAGAAAACACTTTTTATTTTAAATTTCTTTTATTAACTTAGTTTTGGAATACCCATTTAATTCCTGCTTAGCTCCGTCACCTTTAAAAATATTAACAGGGTTTTTGTGGACTTACATTGCCTCCATGAAAGAAGAAGTCGGGGACGTCCGAGAAAGACATGGCACGATCGAGTGAATTAAATACTTGAGTCGGGCCATGTGAAGAGTCAGTACGTATGAGACGATGTATGAATGTGAATGAAGCAAGGAGTGTGTACTAAGAGTGTATGACGGTCCGTCCTCTCTGCCTACCCCTGCACAGAAACGGCACGATAGTTAGTTAGTAAAATTGTCTCCGTAATTAGGGAAAACTATGAGGTTTTCAATTTTTTATTATTTATTTGTATCAAATTTAATATTATTATTATTAGGTTCTGGTATTTTAGGTTTTTTTAAATTATTTTTAGTTACAGCTGTTTGAGCTTTCAAGACTATTATCAAACTGTGGTTAGGTCACATTGCAACGAATTATTTATTTGATTTTAGTTAGCTGTTCAAATACTAATTTCGATAAAGTTTATTAATGGCATTAAACGCTGAAATAGCTGTCAATAAAAATAAAATCTTAAAATACCAAAACTTTATAATTTCAATATTAAATTGGAGTTCTACAAATTGAACACGAAAACTTTATAAAAATAAACACACTATGGGGATCGACATAGGCAACACGGTATCACTTCTAGAGAAATAAACACTTTTCACCACGATCGACACATTTCACATGATGATGGACACTGCAAAGCAATCTAAAACGTCATTTAACGGAGAAAATAGCGCAAGAAGGCATAATAACCCAAAAATCAATCAATTTAATACTTTTAGCCGTAAGAATCTCAAATCATATTTGTCTATTTTTTTTAAGAAAACAAACATTCCCTGGTTACGAATAACCTGACAATATTTCTCCAAATAAGACAATAAAACTCCTAATACCATCATATTAAGGCTGATTCACACCAACGTCGAGTTCCGCTCAGTGCCGATATTGTTCCGCAAGAGAACCTATTGATATGGTATGAATATCAATCAAGGAGTATGTGCCAAGACAAATTTGTGTGGCAGTATATCCTTCTGCCCACCCTTGTGATATTTAACTACTTATTAAGTTATATAATTATTTTGAAGTGTAAAAATACTTACAACGCAGATTTTTTTTTAAACCATTTTTTTATCAATAAATAATATTTTTAATAATTAATAAAAATATTATTTAGTGATAAAAAAATGGTTTTTGTTAAAAAAAAATCTGCGTTGTTAGTATTTTTACAAATCAAAATAATTATTTAACTAAATAAGTAGTTAAATATCATAAGGGTAGGCAGAAGGATATACTGCCATACAACTTTGTCTTGGCACATACTCCTTGATTGATATTCATACCATATCAATAAGCTCTCTTGCGGAACAATATCGGCACTGAGCGGAACCGGACGTTGGTGTGAATCAGCCTTTAAACGGAAAATGTTGCTTGTGCAATTATATACGACCTAAAACGGCCTCTATGGCTGAGTGGTAAGACGCTCGACTACGAATCCAAAGATCTCGGGTTCAAACGCTGCACCAATAACTTTTATTTGATTAATGTGTGTCATAACACATTTAATTAATATAAATTAATAAAAAGTATATTTGCGATACGTTCCAGAGTGAGTCTGTGGCATCCCTATATGGGATATTTTGCGAGGCTTGAGGTAGTGGAGAGTGGAAGGAAATGGGGAAGATGAAGGTTGGAAAGTACATGGCTATTCAGATCTTGTCACCAAACACGACTAAAGCCATTTCAAGAAACGTTTTAATTCTGAATGGTGATCTTTCACCAGGGTGATGTTTGGAGTATCTGCCACTCTGGAACGTGCCACGAATATACTTTATGTTATTTTATATGAATTAAATGTGTTATGACGACCTCTGGATTCGTAGTCGAGCGTCTTACCACTCGACCATGTCCGACTGCGTCATAATGTATTCACTCTTGTATTGCAGCTTACCCTAGACACACGCATGTACGAACCTTGTTTACTTACATTAGGCTTATGTTTTGATTATATTGTTGTATCTAATGTATTAAAAAAGTAAAAATTAATAAATAAAACACATCCTCGATTATTTTTATTGCAAATGGATTTATGGACAAATGAAAGTTTGGGATGAAATCTGACAAACGTCGGCAATACACTGTTACGTATTACTATAAGGGCAGTGTTATTTGACATCGTCAACAATTATCAACGTCCTTATTAGTAATACTCTAAGAAGTATTTAGAGATTTAATGGATTGAATTGATAAATTGCTTTTTTCTTTCAAAAGCCTGTTTTTTTATCTAAAATTAGTAATCAATACAATTTTTTACGGTTTTTCTCTCAGTGGTGGTTGCAATTTAATAATCTGAAATGCAATAATCTCGTAATCAATTTCATTTTGATGGGATGTTTTTGACAATTTTTTTCTTTAAATTCCAAAACGCGTATTATTTGGTAAAGGTACAGTGTGTTTAAATGTGATTTTTCACGTTAAGGCTCAGCACCCAAAATGGCGCTAAACTTTGTTTTGTAGCATTCTTATACAAGCAATACTGCATATGGTTTATTTGTAAATTCTACATGGGCAGTTAGGAAAATGTCTAAGGTTTCTAGAGAATAAAAAAAAAGCTGTCATCTTTTAAATTCTTCTAAATACATACTAAACTTTCAGTAAAAAGTGCATTTTGAAAACAAGCGCAGCTATTTTCGAATGTTTTACTTAAAGTTCCAACTTGAATTTTATATGGAATTTAAAAGATAACAGCAAAATAATGTATTCACTAGAGACCTTAGACATTTCCTGAACTGCCTATACAGAATTAACAGATAAATCATGTGTAGTATTGCTTGTATTAGAAAGCCAAAGAGTGCGTGTTTTTGAGAACCGACCCAAAACCAGAGTACACAAAGATTACTTGAGATTTTTACATAGTCGAATAATAATTTCAACGCTAGTCGAATGGTTATAACGTTATGTATGTTAATTTATTCACTAGATTTTTAATGTAATTGACGATTATCAGAAAACTTTTTGACATTTTTTTTTATTTATACACTTAAAAATACCTACCTGCATAAATATTTTTTTTTGAAGATGATATTAACGAAGAATTGTTTTACCAATTATTATTATTTCATAAATAACCAGCTTACTTGGCTAGAAAATAAATTTCTTCAAACACCAGAGCCACCAAACGAAAGTCAACTTTTTGAGATCCGTTTTGAAATCAAATTGTTAAATACATCAAGGTGTTCACCAGTTAATATCTGGTATAGAACATAATAATGCTTCACACAATTATAATATATTTGTTTGTAAACCTGAAGAATGTCAGAATGCCAATAATGGTGAGGGGGTTATTGTGGCATAATATTTCAATCGCTTATCTTATATTTATTATTACTTGTAGGTGTGTAGTTTAGTATTGCATTTTGTTTATTGACAGCACATTTGACTTGTCAAGACAGGTCCCAAAACAGAGTCAGTAGGTAGGTTTTTTTTACAAAGATATTTCAAAAAGATACGCTTTTGCACTTTACTAAGAAAGATAGATTTAGTGTGACGCTTATTTTCCTTATAGCAACAATGAAGCTATGGCAAGGTTAAGTGAATTATCGCGTCCTGCCAAGAGCCATAAATTTTATTTTATCAAATTAACTAAATAACGCAGTAAACTCATAAATATACGTAAATCGAACGATTTCCGGATACCGAGCCCGTGATTTGATGGGACTCGAGTATTATATGGGTCCTTCGCAACATAAAAGGTCATAAAATTTAAATGCTCACTAGAGCACGTTGGAAGAAAACGGATAATGTAAAATACGTATGGATACTTTTTATTATTTGATCGTTGTATGGAAATGTACGTAACTTGATATCGTGCTGGAATATTGTAACGCTCGAGAATGCGCAAACTTATTAAAATGTAAACAAAAGCTCTTGTTTACGTAATTAAAGTTCACGATAAATATCAAGGTTAGTGATAAAGAAACAATGTGTTGACACTCAAACGAATTAAATAGTAAATTACTTAAGATTTTTAACAGTATATTTATCTTTTGTTTTATTTAAATTATTTTATTCGTGAAATTACCCAAATCTGAACAAAGCTCTCTTTTTGTAGTATCCTCTCCTATTAGATGTCGGCTATCATCAGGGAAATCTTAGCAGACTACAGTCGAGAACTTTACACACAATCAATTTGTCACCCGTCTCAGAACAGGCATTGTCTAGTGAGACGGGTAAAGTTCATCTATGTATTTTTATCAACCGATTTAATGCCAATTAACGCCCGGGTTGCTGGGGATGAAATAAAATGAATCATAACATCGATCTTTCTCTGGATAATAAGTTGAGTAGCTTTGTATCAGATGCCCCTCGTGGAGTGGCCAAGATATCGTCATTCTAAAGCGAGAGTAGCATTTCTTGTAAATCTGTTATTAAATATTAGGACTTTTAGGTGTCATTTAATTCTAACACAAATTGGTAATTGATGCTGAAGATAAATACACTGTTCAATGTACTAGTCAAATATTTAACTTCAATAAAAAAAATGTCAAATTGTACCTAAATTCATTTTTTTGGACAATTCTTTAGATATATTCCGCTGTCGTTTTGGAGTTTCGGAATTTTATTTTTATGGTTTTATGTACAATACGTTTTTATTATTTTTTTCACGATTTGACGGAGAACAATTGCCATATTATAGCTAGAGGGAGTTTCGAGGATCCATGTTTGAATCGTTGTATGTACTTATATTTATACAAAGATACTGTATGTGATCAATCTCCAACAAATCGAATTGGAATCCCCCACAATAAATACCACAGTTTAGAGATTCAACAATCACGCTTGTAATAATATAACGCCTGAAGCGTTTGAAACATAAAACACCATATCGTCCCCGGAAAGGCATAAAGGCTGAAGCGCCATGTTGGGAAGTTTACACCAGAGCACTTTTAAGCTTTTTTGTTTTACAGTAACATACATAAGTATTCAGTACCTGGTTGGATTTTGAAAGAAAAAGTTAACTCAGGTAACTCAATGTTCCTACTAAGTTACCTGAAGTGTCAATTTTTTTTTTAAAGTCCCAAGCTTTTGTCGATTGAGTCAAGTCTTCTCCCAAATCAAACGATAGTCAGAGGAATCAATGCAGAAAAAAAACTGATCAAAACTGCATATTTAAGTATTTTTTTACCAAAATGTCGCTTAAGCCCTTTTGCCTTTCCAGCGGCGATATGTGGGAATATTTATTACTAAAACCCGGCCGGTATAAAGGTTAACCCGATATATCAGTAATTATTTAAGGCATCTGAAAAGTTTCCTATAATCCAATGGAACAATTCCATTATTATACGAGTATATAATTATAATTCACTCCATTAATATTTTGCATGTTTTATTTTTTTTTAATTCTTATGAATTTATGTTTATATTTCTGTTTCACTATTATTGTGCGTATTACAACTTTTATTTTATTTTTATTATTATTATCAAGAACCTGATGAACAAATTACGGTTGCGGCGAAAACCTTTTTTCTAAAAATGATTTAATGACTACCTGTATTATTTCAATGCTTCTATGTGCACTAGTGCAGGCATTATGTAATGACATATTATATTAAGCGTACCTTTTAAATCTTACAAAGTCACGACACGGAAAAAGCTTCCATTAAATTAAATACCACATGTTAGTTAAAAAAAGCGAAATAATAAAACTTTGAATTTGAAGATGTTCCATTTGTTATGGTTGCATCATCTTTACGTGAATATGGATCAGTGTTTAAATGTCAAGAGGAACCAAAAAGGTAGCACGTAAAATAGTTCGTGTCATCTGATAAGAATCTCCGGCATTCTTTGTTTTTTTTTTTTTTCTTGCGGATGCAATACATATAATTTTGTTCGAGCACTTTTCAAGCAAACGGTCGCAAGGTCAATTGCAGTGTAATTAAATATCACGGATTATTTATTACACTCTGATATCATCTCTACGTCATCGGATAGTAGATTTTGAGCAGATATATCATCACTTCGCCGATGGCCGAGGACGTCGAAAAGGAGTAAGCAAATATTATAGGCGAGCTTTTTCGTAATTGGACTGAGTGGCACAACGTAAAAAAGAGCGAAACTATTGTTTTATTGTAGAAACAACTTTATACAAGGCACTGAGTCTAGAATAAATCAAATCACAGTTACACGAATTGGTAAAGACGCAGGCTTCGCCAATGCTTTGTTTCCGTTATATGATATAATATAGAACTTGACGATGTTTTAGTTTAATTATTTTCATCTGTCAGCACATATCAGTAATGTCCGTTAGTCAAAATTGCCCTCTTTTCGGTAGATGGAGCAATTCTGCCAAGTATTTCCATCGAAAAATTTAAAAGTCTTACATCTTTACATTGTTTTCAGAACTTAATTTAAGTAATAACTTTTATATTAATTATTGAAATAATATTAATGATCTTCAAGGTAAATATGAAACCGAAAACAATAACGGTCTTGACCGAGACATGAACTCGGAACCTCTATTTTATCCGGGAGTAACGCTTCTGCCAATTAAGCCACCAACATCTTATAAGAAACCAGCATTTTTAATCGAACTCATACTTCATTTGAAAATGATTAGTGCCATTTTTTTCATTTTTTCTTCCGATTCGTCTCGATCGTGACAGTTATTTTTTTGTTTCATATTAACGTTGAAGATTATAGATATTATTTTTATTATTAATTTAAAAATAATATCCATAAAGGCTTTTGAAGATTAATTATAATCAAAAAATAACTTTGACGCTTACTTTTTTTTTCTTTTATTTACCTACATACAAAATTTCATTTAAATTCTTATGATTTTTAAATATTTTAGTAAGAAAAATGTTTCCACTTTTAGAATATAAAATATAATTTTACTAAAACGGGGAATTACCTTCACTTTTTTACAGCTGATGCTGATGGTGCGTTGTTCTCGCGATATTTTCACATATTATGTTTGAAAATAAGAATCAGGTCCCACTTGATTCCCGGGAGAATACTTTTTTTTTATTTCTTCGAAACCGTTCACTTCCACTCGCTGTCATTTTGATAATACTTCGGCCAACGGCAAAAAAATAAATGATTTGTTTCATTTGTTCATACAAAGGTACTTTTCGAAGCTAAAAACTAACAACTTTAACTGAAGGTAACTCATACCTACCTGATTCTTTTAATATTAAATAAGGCGTTATGAAATCGATAAAAAACGGTTTTATATTCATAGAAGTCGAAGTTTGTAATAAGTAGAGAGACGTATTATATGCAGTATCAAAATTTCAAAACAAGCATACAAATATGCACCATCAATACCAAAATAAGCACTATCAATGCCAAAAGTATACGAGAAAAACAGGAATATATCTTGTTTTTTTTAAAAGAAACAGTTCTCCATAAGTTTCATGTGGATAAGGGTGGCCAACCGAAAATTTCAATTATTAAAACCGGTGCATTGAAGAATTATCATAATTTTGTTAAAGAATGAACTGACTTAAATATGTATTAATTACGAGGGAAGTCTCAAATATGCACTAACGAAAAAAAAGGTTTATATAAGCACCAATTTCCAAAAAGGTTCTAATCTGTAAGTGCATGTATTCCGATGTCTAGATTGTCTAGTGAAGAGGTTCAGTATCTTAGGATAAACATCTAAAAATAATGTAAAATTTTAAAAACAAAATTTAGAAATAAGCATTTTTTAAATTTTATAAAAGCATACAATTATTAAGAGAGCATCATAAAATTTCAAAGAAATCCTAAAATTATAGTAAAATGTATTGAAATATTAGATTATATAAATGATAAAAGTTTTACAACTTCAAAAATGTCGTTAATGTTTCTGTCGACTTTTTCACTAATCCGATTTCGATCACCGAGAAATAATGCAAGCCGTGACCCGCCGCTTAATTCATGCAAATGGGTCTTGGGTTCCGAGTCTCATTGTATCTAAAAATGCTATGGAAGTTGTATACAACTTTCACATTTATAGAATCAATTGATGACATTCAACTTTTATAGCGGCGCCCGGCGCCACCTTCGGGCACCTTGTCTCCAAGGATGCACACATTCCTCACCAACAAGAAAAAACAGAAGCCGAATATATTGAGCCACAAATTAACTTATTAACGAATTATAATATTTTGACGGTGTAGTAGGTCATCATTAACTAAGTATGTGTTATTAATTAAATTAGCACATATATTACTATGTTGCTAGTTGTTTCCTGTGAAATATCACGGTATATAAATTGACTTGCTAAAAAAAATATAAGTTGCTTTAATCCACCCATTTCGAATCGTGTCTTGATTTCAAAAGATTATTTTTTTAATTTCAATTAATATCAGTTCCAATTTTGAAAAGTTCACACTCGTTAGGTGGTACGTACTTATATCTTTATTTGTTATCCTTTTTTTAAATTGCTTCAGTTTGAATAAATCAAACAAAATAATTATTTTAAAAAATGAGCACCGGTGCTCATATTCTTCACAAAAATGATTATGGCAACAGATTAAATAATTTATAAATACTAGAAATAAAGAATATCATTGAAAATAATGGTCACATTCTTAATTAATCAAGGTAAATTTGTCCAGTGGGCCAATATTAGGTATATTTTCCGTAAATTCATAAAATTTATATCATTAATCATTAATAACTTGACGTTACGTCCTTTTCAATTCATATTATCTGTCTCTTTATCTCTGTTATAATTTAAATGCTATTCTATTATTTTCTTGTTGTTTTGTTATTAAAAAAAAAGTTCTACCTCTGTATGTACGAGTATGTATAATCGCTCACTCTGTATTTTTTGGTTTAGTTTAATTTTTTACCCTGATGATGCTTAGTCTAAGTGAAACCGTTCGGTCATAAAAATTAAAATAATATCCGTGGTCTTATACAAAGTTATTTTTTCATTTATTTAAATATGTCCAACAACTAAAGTACTTTCTTTCCTGCGAAAAAATAAATATAATTTTTGACGTCTTAAAGGCTTTTAACGTGTAGATACATTCTCAAGTTGTATAAAGGAGTAAAATAAATGAACAGTATAAAATATGATGTCAAGAATTTAAAAAAAGTTAGTAATAATTACAGCGTAGGTTTTTCAATTAGTTACATTATCATAGTAAATTACACCAAAGAGTGTAATACGTGAATAATACAAATCATAATAAATTTAAAAATATGATGCGTCTTTGATGTTATCGACTGTGAAGATCTTTTTCTCTCATCATATCTATTAAGAAATATTTTAAAAACATTCTTCACAAAAAAGTCTCAAATTGAATTGAATGAATGAATTTGTATATCCCTTTTACTAACAATATGTACCATAGCGCATTTTTTTGATTAATAACAATTAATGTACACTCCTACTTCCATACACAAGCTTTTGCTTCTAATGGAAGAGTACTATATTTTATTATATTAATGCTTGTGTAATTGCATATGTTCTTATTTCATATATATATTTTTATTTCAAAATATTACGTTCTACTGTATTATTTCATGTATATCCTTTTTAAACTGTACTCATGCACTTACTTATGTTAAATTACTTTGTAAAAACCCATCAAAGCGTTAATAAATAAAGTATAAAATAAATATAAAAATATCTGAATAAATAAATACTATAGAAATGTATTAAAACCTACGATTTTCACTGGGTCAAAACGCGCGTCTCTATTTAATTTAAATACTCTCTTATATCTGGTTTAATTTAAACCATTAAATGCCTTTTTTATATTTTTTGGATGTTTTGAAGCCTCATAACTCACATCATGAATGAAATAGGTTTTCCAGCGGAAACTAATTATTTGTGTTAACCTATAAATTCAAGAAAAAATAAATCCGTTTCATTACCTTACCGTTCGAGAGTTTTGTTGATACTCTTCTTAAATACATATTGTTGTATGCTTTAAAAGTTTCATACATCATGATTGAAACAACGTTGCGGGGTGAAAACAGCTGCGTTGGTCTATACATTCCAGACGGACAATTCCGTGCGAATTTCATAACAATATAGCTCACCATACGAGAACTGTGCTCCTTTTAAACCTTTTATTGCGGTCTGTTTAAACTAATTTTGTTTTTGTTGCTTATTTTGTTGACCTTTTCCGAAATTCTTTAGAAGACACGATCGGCAGTCATTTAATCAATCAAACCAATACAGAACACAACAAACACAAAAGATATTTCCAGAGGCGCGGGCGCGGAAGAACGAAACAGCAAAGGATAATCGACCAAAACAAATCGCCATTTCCCGCGGCAGCCCTCAATGGTAATAATGTGATGAACCTAATGACAGTCATAATACATTTTCCCGGCGATTCAGCGCCATTTTCCGGCCAAACTTAATAATGACGGATGGCGCTAGAAGCTCTTTGTTCGCCGGAGCTTCCCCGCACGTCCGACCCGAGATAAATAAACTCGCTGAATGGGGAGTGAAATTCGAGACACTGAGTCAAAAGTGTTGGACGATTTTTGTTATTTGTTATTTAGATTATTATTATGTTTTCACTTTTTGTTGCATGTTTTTAATTAAAGTTCATTATTGTTATGAAGCTTTTGGAATGTTGAAAGTTGTTTAATGTTAATATTACGCTTATGAAGTCATATTTTGAAGGCAAGCTGGGGCTGGATTCTAGAAACGTGAGTAGTTGGCTTCTTGTGCACAGGTGAGCTTTTTTAGAAGGCGTATAAACTTAATTTGTTTTATTATATTCGTTTTGAATTCTGTCATGGTATTCTGTGTGTCATATGGATGACGATAGTACAATGAGGTGAGAAAGAAGTTTTTTTTGAGATTTCGAATATGGATATTTATCGCAACACTATTCCCTTTTCCCTTTTTTTAATTATTGGCAATTCATTTTAATATTTCTTTATTTATTGTCTTTTTTATAGATTATTATTTAAGTTTTCTTAAGCTCAAGCGACTTTCAAATTAGATGGTCACCCGTATTATATATGAGGCTCCGTAAATAAAATGCAACGTTATAAATATGTATATTAAATTACGACAAGGGATTTAGTAAGTACCTACCATATATAAAATATATTTTACAAATACAATTGAGTGACGTTTAACTGTCGAATCTATAGTTTTTTTATTGTTGTGTCAGATTACATTGCAAATCAAGTTACATCTCGTAATTTTTCATGGGTAACAACTAGTAATAAATTTAATCACAACATTGATCTTCAAATTATTAAAAATAGTTAGATTTCGTAGTTGTTATAAAAATATAATTTTGCAAATTTATTTCATAAAAACACCGTATATAAAAAATCTAAATAGGTTGTGATAAATTCATTATATAACTAACACACTGAGTAAAGCTTTCGTTTCGCTGTGTTGAATTAATTCAAATAATTCGTTCTTTGATGCCTATATTTTCAAAAGTAATATATAATTTATGAATAAATACTCAAGAAATAGTTGTTTTGAATGGAATAAACCTAAAATCATGTCAATAAAAACATGTTGATAGTGTTAAGCAAGTTAACTAAAGTAAAATAATGTATGTATTTTTTTTTTTTTTCAAAAACAGCTGTAACATATAACAAAATAATTTACTGTAATTACGTCAAAAATTTTCGGATAAACCATATACGTTCAAAAATATTTTATTACAATTTGGCGATTGATTTTTAATCGACCTATCATAGAAAATGAATCAAAGGAAAGAAGCTCACGTTGTAAAAAATAAACAATGTTTGAAAATTTCCATATTACTAACTGCATTTTAACATATTGACAAGATAAGAATCAGTTGCGCTGCATCTTTTCACAGAAATAATCCATCATCATTAATTCAAAAGCACGTTGCTGGCAACTTAAAATTATTTTCATAACGAAGACATTTGTCAACAGATTTCCGGAATTTAATTTCTGAATAACGGCAATAGCGGCGTTTTTTTAAACTCTTGGATACTTGTTTAGTAACTGCACTGCCAACTTGAGTTAAATTTTTTAACAAACAATATTTACTATACTTTGAAAATAAATAATTATAATCAACTTATTAAATCTTTTTATGCTTTATTTTGATATTATTTTTGAAACATTTTCAATCGTTTTCAACAAAACATGAAACAGAAGAATACACAAAAAACAAAAAATGTATTTGCGACTGAAACTTGAACTCGGAACCTCTACTCTATCTTTGATTGAGCTACCGATAGTCTTTTAGATATTGTATTTTTTTTTTCTATCCTATCTTTCTGTGAAAAATATTGATAATTTATTTTCTCAATTTCTTCCAATATATGCAGCCATCTTTGTATTGATATGCAAAGCTCCACCCGAGCACAAATGTTTACCTAGATAGTATCTTGGATAAGCTATCCACTTTAATTTACGGAAGATCTTTTGACTTCTTACAAAATCTACAATTAAAATTATTTTAATTATTATTAACTTATTAAATATTTTATGACTTTTGTTTCAATAATAAATATTTAATTCAGTTGTTTCGAGAATTTCAATTTAAGAAGACTAGGTCCCTTTTAGCGAAGGCTCTTGTTGCCAGGCGTTCATGCTCGGATGGCTTTATATGCGGGGATGCAGCTTAAGGTATACTGCTTATTTTTATCGTGATATTTATTGATGAGGGAATTTATGACGCGTCAAAGATTATTACCCTTATCAGTAGTAAAATATGTACTGTTTTGATAATATTTCTCATTTTTCCTAGCGTGCGGATGCCGTAAATAATATCACCGAAATATGGCTTGTCAAAGCACATTTTTAATAACGCCTTAATAGAAAATTTACATCCTACCTTATTTTTTTATTTCAGGAAACAAAATAGCCATTATTTTATTTATATTTAAGACAGTTGTTTTTTTTTGTCTGTAGTATTGTATAAAAAAACGGCTTGGTTAATTGTTACATATTCATAATTCAAACAGTGTTTTTTTTTCTTCATTTAACAAAATTATCTTTAATATTAATATTAAATAAAATCTTAACTTTGAAAAAATCTAAATATAAGACGAATCAAAATATTAAAATGGTATCCTGTGGTTCTGAAAGAAAAGCCACTAGTGTTTTTAAATAATAAATTTAGATTAACCTATGAGATACTTTGCAAAAAAGTGATAAAAAGTGTGTTCGATTGATCACGTTACGCCAATAATGTATTGTTTTCTACGTATTTGTATAAGGAAGTAAACAAGAAACGAATTTATGTTTTGAAGAAATTCTCTCTTATCGAACAAACTTAAATGACTTCGATTCTAAATCTAGAATTAATGACTGGAAGAAATGAGACGCACGCAGAAGCTTGCAAGGTCGTTTATTGATGTACGCCCATCAAAACAAAACAAAAAAAATATTTTGTGACCATCACTACTTTACCATTATTTGTTCAACTGTCCCATTAGCGTCCCCATAGTGTTTGTTACTTTATCGAAATAAATAATTAATTGTTACTAGGTCGTTGAAACATATTTCACAAATTCCGCGTAAGATTTAGTGACAGTTTCAACACTTCATTATTTATATCAAAATAACCTTATGTATAAATTCCGTTACTTGATTTATGTAAATTCTCGTATCAAGCGTGCCCGAGACATTTTATTGAAAATCAATCTTCGATAGACAAATAAATAACATTAAGAAGCAACAGTAATCTGCATATTCTAATAATTTGTCTGGATTATTATTAAGATTTTCAATAAAATTTAGCATTAGGAACATTAATCATAGAGTTCTAAGATAAATCTAAGTTCTAGGATTTAAAAAAAGTTAACTAGTCGATTTAACAACGTTGTTTTGTGATAAATAATCTCACGAATGCTTTATAATGAATGATTAATAAACTGTTGACTGGATTTAAATATATAGCGTTTATTTAGATTCCCAAAATATGTAGAAAGGGAAGCGATAATAACAAATTTCCCAACATTGAAGTTCTCAAAAGGATTTTTATATGAATAATTTTACTTCATGGCAATAAATAAAATAGAAAGAAATGTTACAAAAATATTTTACATTTAGACGGATGTTTTAAAGCTTCACAGATCACAGCGAAAATAACTGAACATATGTGTTGACCTGGAAAATTAAGCAAAAAAAGCTGTTCAGCTTTCATGATGCCAGAGTTCATCGTTTTAGAGCATTGTAGTTTACAGTTCTGCTTTATAATGGTTAAGGTTGGTGTTTCTGGAAGAAGCCAAGTCATTATTTACTTCAATTAAAAATGAACATAATTGATATATTTACTTTATCATATCCACCCAAATTCTAGAGAGAACACTCATAATATTTCGCAATTCCAAAGAATTTAAGATAACCCAAGATATTTTTCAGACTTAATAAAAAAACAACAGACGTATTATATTATTCTCCACCACGAACTGACTCACACAATGAAACATCAATTTAATTGAATGAAAAATTATCATATTCTAGAAATCACTAAATTTATATCATTAATTTATGATTATTGAAGAAATATCAATACAATTCAGCAATTCTATTTGATTTTATAAAACCCAAGGTATTTAAGGAATCTACTGAATAAAAAAATACATTACGTATTACACTATTGCGTACGATGACCTGATTCGCACTATAATTTTAAATTCGTTGGCTTAAAAAAATATAAAATTCTGGATATGAATTACCATGGCTATATCGGGAGATCGCCGTTGAAGGTTGTACGTCACTGACCGGAAAGAGTAGCGGATTTGCATTTAGTCTCGAGACGCCGACGTCGACGTCGACTCGGGGGAGTGGAGCCGTATCTTAAGGGTTCATCTCTTTGAGCATTGTTATCTCAACCGGATAGCCTTTCTCTCATCAATCAATCAGTCAACCATCTCTTAAACGTAAACCTGAAATCACCCCTTAAAAACCCGCCACTGTGCTAAGGCAATTTAACGGAATTCAACGGGGCAGAAAATGTATATTTTTTATACTTTTATAATTCAGTAGTATTTCCGACACTCCTTTTTATACCAATTTAAAAAATACGAAACTTACAATAACTAACAACTTATCTCGTATTTTGATAGTAAAACGAATATTACTGGGCGGCGTATCTCATTTGGAAAATTACTTTATGTGCTGAAAATGAATGCGTTGGCTTATAAATTTTAGTTAAAAAAAACTGTATATTTCATGATACTGAAGTTCATTATTCGTAAGTTTGGTTACTACGTGTAATTTGTTTTGTGGCTAGTGGTTAAGTTTATTACGAATTTATGCAGATTTATGTCATAAATTATTGCTTGTATCTGAGTTTACCGAATAAATTCCACTCGTTTCTAATCCTATATTCATGATCTTTTCTTCCCCCTGATCTGCTTGGGTCATTTAATTTTATATAACAAAACGTGAAATCGAAAGATGTTTCATTACGATTCGGATAAAAAAATCTTTCTACAAAATGTCTTCAGGTTTCTCTGGCACAATATCCCCACTGCACATATAAGTTTTTTTAATTAATATACTTCTAATAATAATTCGAATATTTTGCAGGGAACAAAATTTATAGTACTTATTCAATTTATTCCGTTGCGCAGAGTAGTAAGTGTCATTTCATTTTTTTCTATTTGAGAAGCCAACGTTTAAAAATGACCCTGTCACTAAAAACTAATCTTCAACGCTCTTTCTACTATGAATCTGTCCCACCAGGCGTTCCCACTATGCGATAATACACAAATAACCCACAATATTGCTAAATAAACATTATGCCAGAAAGTTTGATAATATTGTTTCATGTTTGCTGACCATGAGATATGAATTACATTACGAAGGGGAGATATAAAAGTGTACAAGGTTGAAGGGCTAGAAGGGGTTACACTCGTAGGTCTTAGGGACAGTCAACTTTGACATTATGCAAAAGAAATCCTAAAGTTCGAAGCTACGGAGACCAAGCGCGATACACTACCAAAACAAAGTTTTCAAAAACTGTGTTCTAAACTTTGCGTCAGCTTTTGTTATGGTGTCAAGTTTTTATTCAACAACTAATATTACATAAGTTTTCACGAACAGGTGCGATATAATTATAAGCCCAAACCCTTGATTCAGTTCACCTATTGTTTTTTGTTCTGATTGTTGTCAGCTTTATCAAAAAAAAATACAAAAAAAATATTTATCAAGCCGCCGATATAACATTAAGTTTGGAAATTTTTCTTTCAATTTTAAAGTCTTTTTAGTGCTTATAGTATGAAATGTGTGGGCTGAAACTAAGTTTATCATAAAAGTGACACTTGAACTCTTCTTTTTCTTTTTGAGGCATTTTCATTAATGGGCGAGTAAGAACTTGTGAATCACAAACGGACAACAATAACATTTCAATTTATAGTATTTAAGAGTAAAGTATATTTGCAGTGCGTTCCAGAGTGGTAGATACTCTTAATATCGCCCTGGTGAAAGACTACCGTTAAGATTGGAAACGTTTCTTGAAATGGATAAAGCCATCTTTAGTGACCAGATTTCAATAGCTAGGTACTTCCCCACCTTCCTCTTTTTCATCTATTTTTTCTTCCTACCACTTTTAGTCTCACAATATACGCCAATTAGAAATGCTATAGTCTCACTCTTGTACGGTATTCGCATTAAACAAATTATAACGCATATTGACAAGTCCCCAGTGTTTTTTTTTAAATGTAACGCAGTCACTTCCACATAATGCACTGACTTCGTAATGAAATACAAAAAAAAGCGCAATCAGCCTCAGCAAACTTCAAAATAGTGTTTCGACACCCTGCGAGTGAGAGATAAGGAAAGATAGGAACCAGCCACTGAACATAAAATCCTTAGAAGTGTCATTTAAACCGATCTTTAATGAAAACTGCTGTCGCCAATTTGTATTCAATTCACATTTTGACTCACAGGACCCATACTTGCCCAAGAAATTGATTATCGGTTTGAGGAAGAGTTTTGGTATTTGTAAATATTTCATACGGAAAACTTCACCCTGTTTCAGGCAAACTGCCACGCCCACAACACGTTTCTATGGGTTTTTCTCTTCAGCGGTACAAATTTCAAACATACCGTCATTCTTAAAAAAAAAACAGAACTAGAGCTTGCATTCAGTTGCTTTCATAAAACGGCTTCCCAATCAAAATGACAATAAAACAATTTAATAATTTCCTGAGTGAGTCCACACTACCGTACGAGTGTGAACTTTTCAAATTTAGAACTGATGTTAATTGAAAAATATCAAATTTAAGAAAATTATCTTTTCAAATCCTTACCTACCTAATAAAGTAGATATGCTAGGTGTGGTGGTTCCATTAGATATTATTGTATATTTGAAATAAGTGAATTAAAGCAAATTACATATTTTCTTGTCAAATCAAGTTGTATGACTTGATTTTTCGCGTGTAAATTTTCACGTTATCAAAATAATCCGTATATTATATTCTTCAGTGCTGTTAATGTAATAATTGTTCACTGTTCTTTATCTAAACCCCGCCAGGTGCTTACAAGTATAAATTGCATTCACAATAACAAGGAATAATAATTAAATTTAGCGTCCGCATTTCAGTGTATAATAAGTGGAACAGCAGGCGCCATCTCGCGTTTGCAATCTTGATTACGGAACACTCGTAAAAAGCGTAGCACAGGGGTGCCATCCCTTTACACGGCGGCGCTAATCCGAATTTAATTTCGTATTACTAAGTAATTATCGCGTCCCGGTAATGGAATTTGTATAATAATCGAGCTCCTTGTAACGTGCCGCTGCTCATACATGCAAATCGAGAGGGCGTCTAATGAAACTGCACACCATGCGGTACAAAACTAACAATTCCTCTCGAGCCTAGTTCTGGGAACTTCACCCCCTGTGATATTGTTTCATACGGCAATATAATTAAATTCCTCCCTTTCAAAGGTAGAGAGACAAGCATTTTCACATTAACAGGCGTATTCTTTGAATTGGTTTTACTCTTTTTTATAAACACATTCTGAATAAACAATGTTAAAACATTTGATTTTGTATATTCATATCACATTCATTTTTATTGAATTGCACTTGTAAGCCTTTTCAGTAATAAGCTTCAGTCCTTTTAGATGCGAATGCCTTATTTTCAAATGCTTTCTGATGTTCTTGTCAGAATAAAACGAGATATCCGTTTTCAATAATCTTAATAATAATTGGATGTCATTGTCTTCTTATGTCAAGATATTTGTTTGACGGTTGCATTTTTTTTTTTTTTCATTTTCTAGATTCTTATTTATCATTAAGTGATGAATCATTTAAAGTTACTGATTCTAACTCTAACTCTTGTCCCTTATACCAATAGGACGGCGCATTGCGCCTTACTTTGCTACCTCATGTGGGTGAAAAAATGCATTTACGGACTATTGAATTTAAGTTCAGGAGTTTACGTAGGGAAAAAATATGTTTGTAAAAACCCTACAAAAATTGCATGATATTAATGGATCATCAACGTCTTCTCCCTCTCGACACAGCACTACGGCATACATACATAAGTGTGTTCGTGTTGAGTGAGGATGGGGGGGGGTCGGCTATGGCCTTTGTTTAGGGAATTCCACCGCATTCGCCGCGGTAATAGGGAAAACCATAGAAAACCCTATACAGGTGGAAACGGCCACATGTCCAACATGAAGACATTGTGGCCTTCAGTGACGTCATATCTGACGCCCTGCATTGTGAGGTGATGGTGTGTATGTCTGTTTTTATGCACATAAATAATTATGGGAATATACCAATATACATACATATAAATATTTATAAGGACAGGAATGGATAGGTATTGGGAGATACCTATCGGAATCGTGAAATTAGGAAAGGAAAGTACCTATTACGAATACTCGTCCATGTCTGGAATATGCCAAATTGAATTTAAATCTAACAAAATGTGTTTCGGCATTCTGTGTTTGTATCGGAAGGTAAAGTCGCAAAGTGAATCGTATTGACCGATTGATTTGATAAGCGGATTATTGTTGTGTTTGAGTGAACTGTAAAAAGCGCTCGGTCAGGCGGTGTGTGTGTTCGAACAAGGTAGGTATTTCTTTTCAGTGTGTAATCTTTTGAGATTTGTTCTGAGTCTAGTATTGAAAATGATTTTAATGCAACAGTTCTGAATGCACTGGATCTTGGTGTGTGTAGAGTGTGATATGCTACTCCAGACGGGAATAGCATATGTGATGACAGGTCGTATAAGAGTATAGTATACCAGGAGTTTGGATCTGGGAGGTAATGGACTTCGTCTGCTGAAGATCGGCCTCATGGCCCCGATCGCTTTCCTCGCCCGGTTCTGCGTGTTGATCACGTGGGATTTCCAGTTCAGTCTTCTGTCCATGGTGAGGCCGAGGTACTTCACTTCTTCCTTCCACTCAATGTCGTGTCCCTCCATTTGCATCTGGAAATCAGGTGTTGTGATGGCACGTTTTCTTGTAAACGTTATGGCTTCCGTCTTGGCGGCGTTCAGCTTGAGGCGCCACTTCTTGTAATAGGCCGCCAGCTGATCGAGCGCGCGCTGTAGGTAAATAGCCGCCATGTTGATATCTCGCGATGCGACGTAGAGAGTGAGATCGTCTGCGTAGATCCCTTTCTTGCATCTCTCGTCTGAAGGGACGTCGTGCGTGAAGATGTTGAAGAGGTACGGGCCGAGAAGACTTCCCTGTGGCACTCCTTTAGGTATCCCACGTGATGTTGAGAGGGCGCCCCTGCAAGCGACTCTGAACGATCTGCTTGTCAGATACTTTCTTATCAGGCGTACTATATAGACGTACTATGTACTATGTAGCGTACTATGTTGACGGTTGCACGATTCGAAACATGTATTATTTCCTCGTAGCACTACCATACAAATCAGAGTTTAAAAAAACATTGAAATAAACACTACAATATTGTTCGACAAAAAACTTGTATTTAAACAAATATATTATACAACACAAGAGCTAGCCGGAGTCAATTGAACCATGGCTTTCCCATTTGGTGAGAGTTGGGAGACTGAAGTTATTATATGAGGAAGGAGATACAAAGCCCTTGAGGTGATTTTTCACATAAAATCGCCAAACAAATTATCCAAAGATCGTGAAATACCTAGCTATAAGATAATAACCCTTTATTTTTTATTTTTTTTAATCGGAATCAACTTTAAAACATCAATGCTTTTTTGAATATTTAAAATAATATCAATAATCAACAACACAAATATGAAACAGAACAAGCCAAAAATTAAAGATAATGATCACAACCAAGACACAAAGTCTATGTGTTGGTTGTGACCATTGTATTTTTATTTTTTTTAATTTTTTTTTGTTTCATATTTGTCAAGAAACTTACTGCTCTTCCACAGATGCCGCCAACGTACTTGTTTATGGTTTTTGTACATGGTATGCTATAATCCAAAATCAACATTTCAAACTGTATTTGAATTTGACTATAAATGACATTGTTTTACCCACAAAGTAATCAAAATTACCATTTTTAATTTGTATGTATCCCCCCACTAACATTGTGTTCTTGCCGGTTCACAGATTCCCAGATAACTATGCAAAACTGTGTTTGTTTGGCCACATTCTTTTATATGTCAAGAAGCCGTTATCTTCGACCCATTAATCTCAATCAGAATTCTCAATAACATCTCAAATGTCACCGAGCGTCCTGTCCTATTAATTTGTATAGCGATTAGCATTTTATTTCCATTTAACGAAATCTGGATTCAATCTATGAATAGCTTTAGGTTGTTAACATATTTTTTACAACAGCCTACGTCACTAGACAGAGTGTGGTAATATTTAGTAGGTCGTTTTAACATGGTACTACCACGAAATATTCAAATTTGACGTCTGTTATTTGAGGTAACTATCAACATTTATTGGTGCACCTTTTCATTTATTCATTTCTCATTTCATTGTTTGATTTTCCGAGTGCTATTGAAAATACGGAATCCCCATTTTGGTGAAAAATGGTAGGGAAAGAAAATGAGAAACAGGAAGATTAAAAAGGATCTGACTATTCACATGCGGTAGTTTAACACAGCAAGCCATTTCTAGAAACTTTCCTATTCTTAGTGATAGTGTTTCACTAGGACAATATTAGGAGTATCTTTCACGATCATGTAAGCTGTTACATCCATGACAGCCTCCATGGTCGAGTGGTAAGACGCTCGACTACGAATCCAAAGGTGGCGGTTTCAAACCCGGCATACGCACATAACTTTTATGTAATGAATATGCGCCATAACACATTTAATTCAAATAAAATAATATAAAATATATTTGCGGCACGTTTCAGAGTGGTAAACCACTATTCAGAATCGAAACGTTGCTTGAAATAGCTTTATCCGTGTTTGGTGACCAGATTTGAATACTTAAGTTATTTGAATACTTTTACGTACTTCCCAACCTTCCTCTTCTCCCATCTTTGCCCACTACCTTCAACCTCACAACACACCCCGATTGGGGATACCATAGTCTTACTGGCTCTAGAAGATTGGAAGCAGTTGGGACTCTTGAAAAGATTCGGTGGTGCAAAGAAGATTTAAAATTATTATGTAATTGAAAATATTTCTTAATGGTTGTCATTTATTTTATTTATTTAAAAATATTTTTTTCATTATTGGTGCAGTACCCAATTCACCATTTTCTTTGAGCACCGAGTACTTCCCAACCTTTCTCTTCCTCATCTCATTCCCCTACACACTACCTTCAGCTTCACATCATACTCCAATAAGATATGTCATAGTATCACTGGTTTTATAGACGGTTGGGAGCAGTTGGGACTCTTGTGCGGTATTCAACATTAAAAAAAAACCTACTATTTTAATATAAATTAGCTTGATTGCAAAAAAAATCTTAACCAGGACCTACAAATCATCCTCTGCGGATTTAATGATACAGTTACATAACTAACCCGGTCGGATGGCAAACGCAATATCAAACAGCCATGGTTATTAATTTGAATTAAGGCTGATGTCATTCGCTGCTACCGACAACAGAGCCAGCAATAAAGCGAGGGCTCGTCTGAATTATACGGTTTCCATTGCTCTGTTTCTGCAGTCATATTCAAACCGATTCACATTGTCAATGAATGCACCATGTGCAACAATATGCGAGCTGCATCCACGTGATCGGATGCAGCCTAACCGCACCGCACTCGGGCGAGTGCGTCGGGCGATTAAACGAAGCCTGTTCACAATTCTAATTGTTTTTTTTTTCAGACTCTATGTATTCATTCAATTCGTTTACCTGCACACTGTACCCCACGCACTACAGGCAACAATGGCATGCCGATGGACGATGAAATTGACTTTTTTCACTTATTTTATGTTTATTGATGGAAGTTGAATCAATCCGGAGGTGTACATTCAAACATTGTTTTAAAACTCTGCGATAAATACGATATGCAAACTTTTAAATAAAATTGTTGTTTCTAGTGTATGTCTGAATCATGAAAATTGATTTTCATGAATTGAATATAGATTCAATTTATAAATAGAAGTCATTTTGCGGCTTGCCAGCTTAAAACACAAACTTTTGTTTTAACCATTAATAAAATGTTTAAAACAAAATGTCACGGTGTACATGAATAAGTGTATGCAAGAATTGAAAGGTGTGGGATTTGGCGCAAAAATGAACAATCTAAAAGTATGTTTGTCTATTGTTTGCTGATGATGCGGTGCTGATTTCTGACAGTATGGAAGATCTACAGTTTCTCGTATCTAGAATGAATCAACCATGTATGCAGAATAAGTTTATGATGAATGTAAGTAAGTCCAAATTCATGGTGTTTGAAAAAGAGAGTACGATAACAGCGTGCAATATAGTTGTGAATGGTGAATACTTGGAGCAAGTGGATGAGTTTGTGTATTTAGGAAGTATGTTCTAGAGAGATGGAAAGGCCGATAAGGATATTGAAAGAAGGGTGAATTCAGGAAACTCCATGGATGGATGACTGAACGCTGTTGGCGCTAATAAGAAATTGTCCAAAGAAGAGAAGCTAGCAGTCCACAATGAAGTGCTTATACCAACCCTAATGTATGGCAGTGAGGCATAGAACTGGCAGAAGAAGGATAAAAGTAGACTAAATGTTGTGGAAAGGAGATCCCTGAGACGTATGTGCGGTAAAACCACGTATGACCGTATTAAAAATGTGAGTAACCGGAAAGAATGTAAGGATGTTGTAAGCGTAATGAACAGGACCAAGAAAGAGACGCTTAGATAGTTTGGGCATGTAGAGTGATTTTTTTTGACTTTGAGTATTGAAATATCACTGCGATATATCATTATCATATGATTTGTAAACATTTAAAAAATTCTGAATACGACGTATGGACTTCACGTAGAGTAAATTAAATTTGACAGAGTGATATGTAGGTAATGCTTTATCGTTGGCTCGCTTTATTTTGAGAGCTTTGATATATTTTGGTTTAGTTAAAATGATTTTGGTCTCTTTTGTTGTGATGTTCCAATAATGATTATGAAAATGTAAGTCACAAAGGAAAGCACCTCATTGTTGAAGTATTTCTCCGAGAAGGCATGTTGCTTTTATCGGGTTAAAAAGCTTATCGTTATGGCATCTGCTCGCTTTTGTTCAATCCACAAAAATATGTTTCTTAAAAGCGCCGAAAACAAAGGATCAAAATGAAAGTTCGCACGCCCGAACAAAAAGAGGCAGAAAATGGGAAGAAACTAAATGCCTTTATCTACCCCTGAAGTTTCACGCGGATGTGGGTGAGCGGATATCGGGGCCGACGGTGAGCAAATAAAAAAAACCGACTAACGCAAAACAAAACGAGCGAAGCAAAATAGAGAGAGAAAGTGGCGAAAACGCCAAGAAAAAATGTCGGAAAAAACAAAGGAAACAGCGCCACAATGGGGATTGGCCGGAAATAAAAGCCGTGTAATGACAACCGCTACTTTCCCGACCGATAAAACAGTCTGCGGATTTACCCGCTCGGTCGGTAATTGGGGACCAGGGAGCCCCGGATTTACCAGTGAGCTCCCGCCAGGAAGGCCCCGCGTCTGACTGGAGGTGAAATCTAAAAGTTGAAGTCGGAGTTAAAGGTAGCGCAGTCACGTCTCAGAAGTTAGAAGTTGGGCGCGCCGCCCACCGCGCGGAAAACCCCCCCGCCCGCTGATAGGGCGGAAGAAGAAGTGCCCGCTGATCTCCGTAATTTATTACCCCAAGTTAGTTCGGGCCCGGCTGACCTTCGCCGCTAATCGGGAGGTCGTGATCTCAACACTGCCTAAGACTGTCTAAGGCTCAGTGTGAACTTTTTTATGACCGGTAATAAAATCACACTATTGTCGCATGAAACTTTTACGGTCGAAATGAAATGCCAAATTGATGAAAATATCGTCTTCTCGCCGATTCCATTCGTTTTTTGTTAACATTTGGGAAGACATTTTGAGGAAATAGTTCATAAAAGTTACGCTTTTTCAATTATCCAAGTATTATCACTATTATTAAACTAACAAATTTAAATGCGAAATTCCAATTTTACGAAAAAAATGTAGGGTTTAAAAATAAATCCATTCACAAATTAGTTTCTAATTTAGATTGCAGTAAACGAAAAGTGCGGAACGAAATTAGGGAAATGCCTAATAATCTTCAGTCAGACAGAGAATTGCAAGTCATTTACATGTTTAACGAATCCAAAATGGTTTTCAACACAATTACGATCGACAGGGCAGCCGAATTCATGAATTCTAATAGCTTAATTAAAACGATTTGCTCACAGATACAAATTATCCGGTCTCATTACTGATTCATTGAAATTAGTCTCCGGATTGAATTACCAGCCCTTATTGGACGACCCCGTTCAGAGCGGATGTTTTACTTCATGTGTATCCGCAACGAATTGTTCCGGGGGGAATTGGCTACTATTTTTGTTTGTTCAAGTACACTTTTCCACCAAACGCTCTGCATTTGTTACCATCTGACGTGATGCTCTAACGACACTCGGAAGAGTAATTAAAAACAGGAGTTTCTAGCGGCTATAAGGGGTTGGTGAGTGAAGTCATAAAGCGTGACTCGGGAAAAGAACACTTGTTTTTTTGTTTGGTTTTTATTGTCAATACCGCACTAGAGTCCTGACTGCTCACAACCGTCTGAGCCAGTGAGACAATGCCATCCCCAATCGGGGAATGTTGTGAAGCTTTGTGTAGTTAGGAAAAAAAAGAGATGGGTACCAAATAAGGTTGGGAAATACCTGGCTATTCAGATCTGGTCACCAAACACGAATAAAGCCATTTCAAGCAACGTTTTGATTCTGAATGGTAGTCTTTCACTAGGACGATACTAGAGTATATATATAATTATTAAAGGTACCGCAAAAATACTACATATTATTTTTTTATGAATTAAATGTGTTGTGACAAACATCAACTGAATAAAATTTATTTGCAAACGCCGGGCTTGAAACCACGACCTCTGAATTTAAAGTCGAACCTCTTACCAAAACCTCTTGCCGTCAAAATGTGTCTTTAAAGAATAAAAATAATTATTCTGTAATCTAATAAATACGCATTATGTTTGTTACGTGCGTTTATTTTAGAATAAATATTAACGAGAATAAATATTATCCTCAAACTCTAACATAATCCCACAAATATGGTTAAATATCACAAAGCTGAGCTATATAAGTGTAATTTTATTATTAAAAGAGGTAATTTATAATTACATTGCAATGTTAAAATGTCCGATTAATCTTGTGTCCTCCAATGTGACAAACTGGATGATTTCAAGAACAAGCTCATTCAATTACATGGCCTTCATTAAAAAATCACGTCTTCAGATCACAAAATCTCATACTAGAATATGATATTGTTACCTACATAACCAAATAATCAAATCCATTCCACCAAAGAATATTTACGCCATATTGAATCTGTGGCATTCCATTATCGTTCCATTTCTTGTAATAAAGATGTTTTAATTATCTATTATTAATTACCACCTCATCATATGTTTACTACATTTTATTTGCCGAAAACACTTGATTTTAAAAGAAATGAATGTTGAAAGTTTAGTTTGTAAAGATTTAAAGAGCAGTTAACAGATGGGAGGCATAAGCGGAGATAGAAACGCATATTCCCAAAGAAAGGGTGGTTATAAATTGAACCCCCCGATGCCTTCTGGAAGGCTTGCTAAAACAGGACATATATAAAGGGAACGAAGATTTAATCTGTCTTTTGTAATGGGCGGTTTGCGCTCGTTAAACGAGTTTCATCTCTTTAAAAAGATCAAATTGATTGATACAATAAAGGTTACCTTTATCCGACTCGGGCTCTATTGAACAGAGATGGCGGTCTACTTGCCAGCTCGATCGGATATTGCAATTCCGAGGTAACGTTTTACTGATTTGAGTTAAAAGGTTATTTTAAGATCAAAGAAAACCCGTTTTGCTTAATAAATAGGTACAACGTTAAACGTATTTTCATTGATCTATTATTTCATTACGAAAAGATAAATACATGTTGAGGATGTGAACAGATTAATCGTATTATTTCCGGATTCCATTGAAGTTTGTAATAATGTCTCGCCATGTGTATGTTAATTCTGGCCTATCGTGGTTTTTACCCAATACCTGTTATCAATTTATATCAACATCTTTTTATCGGGGTTCAACAGCTGGAAGCTGCACAAAGTAATAAAATAAAAAAATAGTCTTGTTTTAATCAATCATATTCACCAAGCCTAAAATGTTTTTTTTTAATATTTAAAATTAACACATACGCGTGAACTTTGATATCTGATTTTAGTATCACGGAGGGTATTAATGTTTAAGTCTCTGGGAATTATATTGAATACTGACTTTATCTTTGTACAAGAATTCATGTAAAAATGAAAATCGGTGAGAAAACTTGTTGGTTTATTTATAAATAATCCACTGCACAGTAGCAATATAATAATAGACGTTCAATAATAATTTAGGACTACTTTACTGTTGGAGAAACGTTGCAACGGTACAGGTATTTGAATATGAACACAAAAAGGACATGTTTGTTGGGTTAGATAAAATCGTGTTCAAATCATTAAAAGAGTTTATGGTTCAGGGCAACCATAAAGACTGAGTTTAAGCGTTCTGGAAACCAAAATCCATTAAGTCTTAATCGAAAAGAGTTTTTTTTGTTAAATCGATACTCATCTGAATCCTTTTAATTTATGATGATCATTCGGTCTATCATTTTCTCTATCTCACTGAGTATCTTTAACAAGATTATTACATTTTAACAGTTGTACATCAACGTCTCTTTATTTACACATTTACGTTATTGAAATCAAACATTATCATTTTAATGGCGTAAGCGTGCAAGAATTTGCGAATTTAATCAAGATAACATAGCTGAATAATTGCCTGGTTTTTAAATCATCGAGTACAAGGGTTAATGGTTCTGGGTTTATTTAAAAATATTGCTTGAGCGCGCAATGTGAAATTAATTACAACTTTAATTACATTTTTTTTTGGTTTTCATTTTAACAACTTGGAACTGCTTCTTTTAAATTTTAATGTTTTCCTATCATGAAAACATGTACATAATGTATGAGAAACAGATAGTGTATTGGCAACATGACGTGAGTTTTTTTTGTGAGTACAGTTTTGTCAATAAAACAAGTTTGGAAGAACCAGTTCAACTGCAGCCACTGGGAATAGCTTTTTGACTTTTCCTTCCTGTTAACTTTTTTAGTTTTAACGCTTTCTTGTCTAAGTTTATGGACACGGCTATTTATAAGTTACACTGATACAAGTACTAGTCGTTGTATATAAATTTTACTTTGTTCTTATTTCTGTGCTCAAAACATATCTCAAGAAACCGTTGTTTATTTTGTTAGTTAATTCATTGACAATAAGTTTAACACCTACCTTAGAATCACTTAAAATCAAATACTAAAACAATTTTTGTTTTCATGGTAAAAAGCTCAAAATTAGACACAGTTTTGCCATAAACATCATAACCAATCAATTTGCATCCAGTTTAGATATCAATAAAATCCGGTTACTCACACCCCTTCACTCACTCCTTTTCTCAACCCCTAATCCCTCTTCCTTTTCTTTGGTATTTAAAAGCTTCATTTAAAAAAACATTTATTTTGTGAAAATTATCTGATGCTTTATAAAGCTTTGATCTATAATAATAATAATAATTGGATAACTTTTATAGCGCCTTTTTTGTGGGAAAATCTCCTCAAGGGCGCAAGATTTGAATTACAAGGGTGATTTACTTACAGTTATATTGAATAGCCAAAAATCTGTTAAACTGATTTTATTTATTTATGTATGCCTGTTACAGGCTTTTTACACAAATATCAACATTTTTTTACAATATACTCATGAACAGTGTAAAAAATATTGTATAAGAAAGAAAATATAGTAATCAATAACAGGAACATTCAGAAATAAATAGTTTCTACAAATAATATAACTCTACTAGATGAAAAAAACGGTACTAAGGTATACTTATATTGTATTATTAACGTACTAAATATATCAACAACATTGGAGTATTTGTTTCCCAGATGTTGAATTTGTCACATAGGAGTGTAATATTGTGAGGTTGAAGCAGAATTGTCCCAATAATATGGTAGATGCTGTCTTGCAACTGTCCTGCCAGGAACATGAAATGCAATTAAATATAATAGTTAAGGGCTGTCAATCATTAAATTTATAATTTTATATAAGCAATTTAAGTCGTTTATTATTCCACGTTCAGATGAATTTAATAATTTAGGGTAGCAAGAAAGATAATCGTAATTAATACATTCTTAATATAAATCATTTTTTTCTCACAAACATGTTAAAAATATCGTCATAAGGCATGTTATAAAAATAAAAATCTTAAAGATATTTCAGGCACTGATGTATGATACCGCCCTTTGATAGGGTGAACCGTTATGAAAGTTTCCAAATTAAACTTGAAAGTGGAACATTTATAAAAAAGCTGAGGTATAAGTAGAAAAGAAAATATCCTTCGCAGTTTTCCGAAACATTAAATGGGAAAATCATCTCGGAGGGGTCGGTAGGCTTCGGAGGAGTGTTTAAACATGGAACCATAAAGGCTTCTTAGGGACTATAAATGAAAGCGGGTTGCTAAGCCAAATACGTTATTACCTTTCCGGGGTCATAAATTATATTACAGTTCGCTGCCCGACTTGACTTTTTTCTGCATGCTCATCGATTATTTTTTAATTTAAAAGTTGCCCGCTTAAGCAGCCATAAATCTTTTATTTTAAGACAATCATGAGCATTAGGCCTATATTAAAGAAAAATAGAATTATTATGTTAATAATATTATCATTTTTTAGAGCCGTTAAAGGGGAAAATCTCTTCTAGAGCGATTAAATAGCTTGTGGGGCTTATGCCGAAAATTTCCATTACACCAATATAGTTATATACTTTTTTTTAATTTAGTACGGCACGAGAGACCCAACTGTTCCCAACTTTCTGAAGCCAGTAAGACTATGACACTCCCCAATTGGGGAATGTTGTAAGGCTGAAGATAGTAAAGAAGGGAAGGAGATTGGTAATAGGAAGATTGAGGAAGTACTTGGCCATATAAATCTGGTCATCAAACACAGCTGAAGCCATTTCAAGCAAAGTTTCAATTCTGAATGGTGATCTTTCAACAGAGCGATAAGAGTATCTACCACTCTGGAATATACCGCAAATATACTATTTATTATTTCATAATAATTATTTGTGAAATTACACATAGTAATTTAATTAAAAAGTTTGAATTTTTTAGACGTCGCCAAAATGGCAGTATCAAATCGTACGTAAACGGTACATTTGACGTAGGAGTTCGTTCGACTAATCATGAAGCGTTTATATAACCAATTTTCAAGAAGCATTTATTAATTCTAAGAATATTAATATGGAAATACATATATTCAGAATCGTTGTTTTTTTTATCTTCATGCACATATTTTTTCAAAGTCACAGAATTTTTCATTCAACTTCCTTACTATAGGTCCTTACTGTATACTGAAAACCATAAACTTACTGTCATGAAATATTTTATTGTTCTTTAGTTACTTGTTATTTCCATACTGCTTGCATTTTTTTAATCGTCAACTTATAATACTCTAATATTGATGTTTGTATGTACCAACACTTTTAACTATCTTCGATATTCTTTCCATTTCTCTGCTTTAACAAATTTGTTCATATTTATATATACTGTTCATCTGGATTTTTTTACACCCTTAGCTTTTATAACATTGCTTTTTAATCTGTTGATGTACACATGCACTATTATATTCGGAACATTTTTACATACATATCTGTTATACATTATTATCTCGTTGATGCATTTTGGCAAACAATTTAATGTAAACACATACATATCTGTTTTACATTATTATCTATAAGCCATGTACTTCATTTTTAATCAAACAAAATATGTTTTTCAGTTTAAATCCTATCACAAAACTGCACCATTTCATTTTTATATTTATGAACATAAGTTAACCAGGTTATCAAACCATGTATCATTTACATTTTTAATCTGGAGATGGCACATCGTTGTTGGGATCTCTTAATTGTAAACGTAATAATTGATCTGGGAATGCGTATGTCATTGTGCACGTTCTTACCCGGAGAATAACCAATCGAATCCGCTGGAATTTAATTTCTTCGTTTGGGAATTCAGAGCGAATTCAATTAATCCAATAATCTATTAATTCGAATTGAACCGCCACTGATTGGAAATTAAAGCGTAAAAACATTACTGTGAACCATTTATCGATACACCAGCTCAAGCGAACTAGACTTTTGACTTACTCTAGTGAATACCGCACTAGAGTTCGGATTCCTTCCAACCGTCTAGAGCCAGTGAGACTACGTCATCCCCAATTGGGGTATGTTACAAAAGTAGATGGGGAAGAGGGTTGAAAAGTAACTAGCAATTCAGATCTGGTAACCAAACACGGCTAAAGCCATTTCGAGCAATGGTAGCAAGGCAATATTTATGGAATCTACCACGAACGTCATACTACCAAAATATTGAGGTATGTTGTTATTTTAATTTAAAAAAAAGAAAGTGAGTAGGAGAAGTAGATGGGAAGAAGGTTTGAAAATGCCCTTACTAGCGAATCAGATCTGGTAAAACTAAACACGGCTAAAGCCATTTCGAAAATGGTAGCAAGGCAAACAATTATGTTATCTAAAAACTAAAATTACGTTCTACAAAATAAACTTCATATAATTGAATATTAATTAAATGTCTAATGACACATAATAATTAAATAAAAGTTATTTGTGCAAGCAGGGTTTGAACCTGCGCCGTCTGGATTTGTGGTCGAACATCTTACCACTTGACCACGGAGGCTATCTTTGTATTGCATATCATCCGAGGTATATTCGTGTTAATGAGAAAACTACTCAAGAGTTCCACTCCCGAATAAAATGGAAGTAGAGTATCAACAACAATTGCATCATGATCGTATTGAACCATACTGAAAACATTTATTAACTGTAAAATGACCTTTTTTTAAATTACGAGGATTTTGAAGAAATATTGTTTTTTAAGATTGCTGAGTCCAATTTTCTAATCCTCAAATGTACGAGTACCTTACATACAACAATGCATTATTGCAGAAAAATCCTGAGAGCTGAACTTTAAATCTTGTCATCATATTTTTATCCTACGTGTTTGCGTTCGTCTCGCTGATTTCAAAATTCAATAAAAATCAGCTTAAAAAGCCCCAACTGAAAAAAAATATTCATATGCCCAGGCGCATCACTTTCGTGATGTTTACCAAATATCGACTCGTTTGTGCCAAGTCAAATATGCAAGCAAGGAGAAAGCAAAGACTTCACATACATATTCCGCCATCTTAACGTATTGATGAATGGGTGGATAAAACAACCCTCCTGCCTGAATACGTAAGGTGCTAGGGGTGAAAACCTTTTGCCGGAGTGTACACTGTGTGTAGATGTTATATCCAGAAAATAAACATACTAATCGCTATTAGAATAAAACTTTCTTCATGTACCTCTAGTCTTACAATAATTTTCAGTATTTTAAACACGATTACATTTTATGGCAGCAACGTTTAATATTTTTTAGGTTGTTAACATTTTGAAACACATATGAGGTTGACATAAATGTGTTATAAATATGCATTACTTTTATGTTTTTTTACACCAATTCCACACAAGAGGCCTTGAGAGAACTAATTTCCCCCAAGAACTATGTCATCTTTGAGGATGCTGCGTGGAAGGTCTTTTTCAGGAGAGGAAGGAGTGAACCTGGATCTTAAAAGAAAAGGCATATGTTGAACACAGGTACCGGCAAATTCGTTCCACAGTCGAGCTGTTGAGCCGTGTCGTAAAAGCGACCCTTTCTCAAATATCGAATGTCAACCGTGTACAAACGTTGAGCGCGCGTTTGTTGAGTTTCCCGACAGTGCACTGTTGCCAAAAGGATCGAAGACGCAAGTTTTTCGGAGCATCTTCCATTGAAATACTGGTAGAACAAGGACAGCATTCTCACCAGACGCATGTGCTCCAAAGATTACAATTCGTTTGTTAAGATATATATATATATAAGAGAATCTATCAAAGGGACCGCCCGTTTCTGCAATGTCGAGGGTTTTTGTACCTATCTATCACAATAAACACGTAATTACTGTACTTTAAGTAGTGTGTGCTCAATTGTTTTAAACCTTATAATCGTTAGCAAATAAACAAAAATACGTAATATATTATTGTACATAGTTTTATAAATAAACTTTTAATTTATTTAAATTCAAAAATTGCCGTCTACTTTCGTCAATTTGTCATAACTTCTTCGAGGTTATAAACAAATATAAATACTTGAAACAACATCTTTTATCGTTTTACTGCTTAAAAAAGAAAATAGCTATTAAACATCACAACAACTGATGTCTCATAGTCCTTGCCATGGTCTCCTTTATCACTTGGCAATCTGGTGAAATTATAAAAAGTGTAATTGCCGATCATTCGCCCCGTCTTCGCACTACACATTATGCATTTATTTGTATTATTATTGCTCCTGATCCTTTTGCTTAATAAACAATGACTTGTGACGCTATACCAATATTAATATATGTATATGGTATATAATATAATCTTTTAACGAATTCTTTCGCTACAGCTATTTTTTTTTCTTAGTTTCTTTTCGTTCGGTTTTGGTTAGTAAAAGCGGCAGTCTATCTCGTTATAATGTATTTAAATAAATTAAACAAACAAGCTCGCTTACATCCGCATCACACTCAAGATCCCGTGTTAGCAAACAGTGTATCGCTGTTCAAACTCAATTTGTAACACGCACAATGCATTCCGGCTCTTCACTCGAGATTAAACGTCGTTTTTCCATTCAATGTTTACTAAATTTTGGGAAATGGTTTCCTATCAGCCATAACCGTAAAGCATTTTTCCGACACTCAAACGGGGAGAGAGGGAAGTTTGCGCGAGATGGGAGACGAGAACTGACAATCGGCCACGACCAAACCAGGAAAACATGTCTTATCATCCCCAATCCTCCCCAACGCCAATTACTTGGAGACTGATTTGAGGGGCTGTAAAATCAGACTCCTTAAAACCGATCACGTTCAAGTGATGACTCTGC
Source organism: Drusus annulatus (assembly GCA_022651775.1). NCBI lineage: Eukaryota > Metazoa > Arthropoda > Insecta > Trichoptera > Limnephilidae > Drusus > Drusus annulatus. Next base: position 996,656 of record JAGWCC010000390.1, on the reverse strand, counting down.
CTGATACATTTTAACGTGCATCAATCTTGCTCGCAAGTCTCGCGGCTGTTTGAATAGCAAATCAGTTTTTTTACTGCATTTGTTGGGCGTAAAAAGTTGAATTTAGGTCGGTAAAAGTTATTGCTTAAGGCGTAGTTACAGAGTAAAGATTATTCTATGAGTAGCAAATAAGTATAAATTAGGAGAATGGGGCAATATTAAAGGGATGAGGGGAGAACCAGTCGATTATACAACATTAATAAATACATTATCAGTAGTAACAAGTAACAACCAACTTCTTTACCTAAATTAATTGTAAAATCATATTGTTGAATACATAATGTAACCCACGCACTAGACAAATACTTTTTTCTTTATTTTATGAACCCATCTCATTTGGTTTCATAAAATTTAAAATAAAACAAACAGATTATTTTTTATTAAAAGTAAATTTTCCAAAATCCAAAATATATTAAATCATGATAATAATAATAATAATAATAATAAATCTTTATTTAAATACAGTTTACAGTAATAACAGCAAAATAATAAAAATAAAAGCAGAATAATCAAATAAAATACAAAGGGTGTATAAAGGTGTAGGTACATTTATATATTTTAACAAGAGATCTATACATTGTAAACAGTAAATATATATATTTTACAGAAAAATTAATTAAATAGAAATATGGATCATTATTCGTATTTGCTTAAATACATATAAACTTAGTTTTTGTATATTTTTATGCAGTTATTACTTTTGTTTTCTCGTAATCTGCCTCACTAGGCAAGCCTGTGTTGAGGCAGTAATTTTTGCCGATTGTTTTGGCTACTTCAAATTAAATTAATCTATGGTACTTCATAAAAATTATTTAAAATTACCTGACACTCACAAATGTATAAATACTGTAGTCTAAGCAATAAATTTACATCTATGGAGATGACCGTAACAGATTGAAACTGGTCCGGTCCTAATGAAAAACAATGGAAAAAGTTTAAAATGTTGTATTATTAAATAAAATTCCTCCACGAATCGACAGTTAACAAATTATTATTAAATGATTATTATTTGTAACATACATTAGATTGATTAATTATTATTTTTCATTAATTTTGAAATAAGTCGCACTTTTTTATAATTGTACCCTATCATCTAGAAAAGATCCACTCGTTTGCAAAAATATGAAAAATTTATGTAGTTTTTTTTTTTTTTTTTAATTCTCTGTACTGCTTAACATTTTTTTAAATTTGAATGTGGCATGGATAAAGCACAAAAATATTAAAACTGAAATAATTACACTTAAGTAGTATGCGCCACAACACATCATCTGTTTATTGCTTCAGTGTATGTTTCAACCCTGCTTTTCGTACAAAACGTACAATAATCACCTATTATTAAGTAAAAATATCACAATACGTCCGACTCACTTTTCAAAATTTTGCCGAAGCCATTAAGTTAACACGTGGCGGACCCTACTTGTCAGTAGCTCGTTTGATACCGGTCGTGCGAAATGGAACGAAGGATTTGCACTAATTCTTTCTACCCTTTCTTTAATCTTCGAATAATATTTTTACGTCTCAAAAACATAGGTAAGTGACTTTTTCTTCAGACGTTTAGTAGACGTTTCTTTATAAAATAATATAATTGATTCATTACCTACATTTGATTGAAATGTCAATTTGTATTCTTTATAGTGGTAAATTCCTCAATATGTCAAAGTGGATTGGATCACTTTTAAAAAGTTAATAAAAAAAATTATCTTGTTTACCGGGTAAACTTGAACGATACGACCGCTCTAAAAAGAATACATAATATTTCATTTTTTTAAATAGAAGTAAAACCTATCTAATAAAATAATAATCTTTTTTTTTTTTATTTGACCACATTTAACTCTCTTATTTTTATAAACTGTTTTGGATAGACCTCATTTTGTGCACGACACTTTCTCTTTAGAAAAATTAAAGAAGATTCCGATATTGATATTCGTTGGAGGGAAGTGATAATTTCCATTGGTATACGAATTATTGCGGATATGTTTATGGCCCATTGTTTCTGACAACTTATTGAGAAGGGATAACCCCTAGTCACATCAAACTCTTGATTAATGGTTATGTAACTTACAACCTAGTGTCTATAGATATATAACGATTGGTAGTAATGTTTCGATTCCGAATTAATACAATGTGATCCTGGTAGTATCTCCCACTCTCCAACATGGTTCAAACAGATGAATAAATTGAACTTCTGTGAAAATTATTAAAAGTAGCTTTATTTGTTTTGAGCTACCCGGAATAGGAATAGGTCTGAAGCCAGTCAAAATATTTTTACTCTGCAACAAGAATCTTATCTAAAACCTCGTTCAATTTTAAAATCTTCATGCTTTAAATAATTTCTGATTTCATTCAAACGAATTTTATTGAAGACAATTATTCTTCCTTGTTGGATCCACGAAAATATTTAGAAACTTGTAAATGGCGGGAATTAATTCTATTTCGTCAAGTTTAATTTATTATTTTCTTGGAAACTAAGGTTTCACGTTATCGTTAAACTGAGCACATGTAGCTGCTTCTTAAAGGAAGCCTTAAATTACTTCTTATCATTCGCCCTTCAAACTTAAAGGTATTTAATTATAGTGAAGACCTTCAGTAACAAGGTATTTTATAAGATAAGAAGAATGTTTTAAAACCACATTGCTTCTACTTTTAACTGTGTCGTGGTTTCCTAAGATTTAAAGTTTAAAATATTACCTTCCTGCGGTTAGAGAAAATTCCATGAACTGCGCCTTTGGGAAATGAACCTTAATTCGGAATATGAGTTGTGGGAACCATCTTAAATAATAAGATTGCATCCGGGATAATCACTATTTTATTATATGTAAAAAAAAACCCTTATCGTTTACTAGTTTAAAGCTTAAAGTAACGAAGCGGAGACTTGTTTTTTCACTTCCATAAATCCAAACAGTATTTTGTTTGATAATACAAGTAAAAAATAGTTTCCAAAACATCGACCTACCTGAAGAGAGGTAAGTTGAACTGAAAGGTCTTAAGTTTTAAAACCCGGAGCGTAGAAATAATATAAAACACACTTTTCTAGGTTTCCACACGTATGGAATTAAAATTAATTAGTATCTTTGAGCCGCACTTCACAGTAGAAGCATTGTTTGAAATGGATATAGCTGTATTTATTGTTTGGATTCAAAACGCTAGATGCTTTCAAAACTTCCACTTCCTCTTGGCCTTCCCCTTAGCTCCCTTTATATTAACTTAACAGCCATTGGTTCACTGTCTCGGGGACAAGTGCGACTTATTTGCGGGAAGTATACTGTACATTATATTGCCGTAGACTCAGAAAAAAATAATTGCTGTTCCTCAATCATCACTCTACTAATTATGTGTATCATTTTCCAATGTCCAGAATATCGTGACTTTTAACTCAAGCCATAGTTTTGAAAGTTTTGGTACCAGTCTTGATTTTTGTCATTCATTACAACCCTACCAAAACTTTGACATGACCTTGGCTTTGATTTGAATGTTCCGTCTTGTGTAAATTTTGTCATTTCTTTATCATAATAATAGGTTTGTGTTATTATTTATTTGTCGCTTTTTTTCCATTTCGTGTTATGTATTTTTTTTATTGGACATTAGTCCGTTAGTTAGTAAATAAGTATCACATTTTAATATCGTTAAATACTATACTCGTACATTTGTTGAATCGATGTATAAGTGGGTACCATATATGTAGTTATTTTCGCCACAATACCTCCATGTGAACCCCAAGTATGCCTTGCCTTGATATTTAATAAATTATTGTGAGCTTCGCAAATGGGGTATTATTACGTAGACCTTAATTTACAGTGAAAAGTACAAATAAAAATACGTTTCAGACTTACGGAACGGAAGCAATTGTTCTCAATTCCGACTTACAGAAGTTAAGACGGTTCTCATTTTACCGGCTGTTGAATAAATTGTGGAGTGACATTCTTCATTTAGGCAGTCGACAACACTAAAACCTAGCGATCGGGTTACCCCTTGGGGCTTGCTGCTCGCCGGATACTTTAGACTCTAGATGTTTTGAATTGGAGGTGGAAATTCACTACTTTCTTAAGAACAACGCCTTGAATATCAAAACAGCTCGGAAGGATTATGAACTTGAGCGTGAAGCTTTTATTTACTATAAAACTGTGGTAGATACTCTCAGTATTGCTCAAGTGAATGTCTTCCATTCAAAATCAAAACGTTAGTTGAAATGAACACAGTAAAATTATTATTGTGTTTAATTTATATATTTTTTTTAAATGGTTTGAGCCATATTTGGTGACCAAATCTGAAAAGACAGGTACATTTCGACCATCATCTTCCTCAGTTTCCTACCCTTTCTTACTTTATTCAGTCTCATAACATCTTCCGATTGAGGATGCTCTAGCCTCCCTTTGAAAATAGCATTGCTGCTTAAGTATCGTAACCATAAACCATAGACCGGTTAGTAGCTGAGTGGAAAAACGATTTCCACCCGGGCGCCGTAGGTTCAATTCCTCTGCTTGCTAAGTCCTCCATCATTGCACAAGCAACATATTCCGTTTATTATGATGGCAGTAGGAGTAACTCTAATATTTTAAGGTTATTCTTCACGTGGAAATGATTATTTTTTATTTTATTTGATAATTTCTTTTTTAGTTAAGAATATATTTTTTGGAAATTTAGTGGAATTCTTCAACGACAAATAATAATATATTATTTAAAAATACAAACACAAAATAATATACAAAAAAGTAGTAGTGTTTTTTTTTTCAGAAAATGAGTCACCAACCTTTGGTCGCCACCCCCAAGGCAGTTGCGTTGTGTTTTTAAGTGGTCGCCAGTTACTTAATCTGAATAGTTAATTAAACCAAATATTGACTTTTATGTATTTGTATTTTTCATTATTATTTATCTTTTTATTGCACAATGTCAATTACTCATCTAAAAAAATGGACCCATTACTGGTGTGCTACGTAATTATCAGTATTATTCAAATGTTTAGTGTATTCATTTGGACTTTATTCTGCAAGTCTCTGCAAGAGTATTTTTTTCATTTTGATGCAAAAACAAAAAATAAGCTCATATTAAAATCAAATGAAACTGGTCTTAATAAAAACTCATCTCTATCTTAATTCTAGAGCAGATTACTGAGATATAACACTAGCCATCGCATAAAAACAATTTCTCAAATTCAATTTGGGGTGTTTTTTTTCACTTTGCCTTTTTTATATACCGGTATATGGGAGTCGCAAGTTACACAATAGAAGATGTTAAATTATAAAATATCTCCGAAGGTTGACAACCTGTGGCTTAAAAAAAACTTATATTATCTTTACAGGAGTCTGACATTATTGTCGGAAAATCAACGTAACCCATGTCAAATTTATAGCAAATTTTTCATGAAATGATCGATAGGCACTCACTGAAAACTATTTTCTGAATGGATTATTAACTAATTAAACAAAGGCTAACCTCTTTTTAAAACAAAGTAACAGTCGCAAGTTCCGTTTGCGGTCATATTTTTTTCATTCCTTTCCGTTCTTTATAATATTAATAGTGATCACGTGCCACCAGGCTTTCCCCTCGCCCCTCCACATCCGCCCCTAACCACTAGCGCCGCCACACGGCGCGGTGTCATAACAATTTATCACCCCCCACCGGGGTGGACCCAAGGGGATGGAAATGAAAAGGATAGATCAAGTTGCGATTCCAGGAGCCACGTCCTTTCCACGTAAAAAAACCTCCATAATAAGAGTGTACAAATATGTTCCTTGAATTATAAATAGGGAGTGAAGGATCTCTCTGTGACGGGAATTTTTCAAAAAGAAATCAACTTCTTCAGTTCCAAGCTTTTGACTTCGCGGAACCTGATCACAAGCTTGAAGAAAGTTTGCTTCAGTAAACAATTTCAATGATTTTCAATACTTTCTCTACGAAAAATATTAAAGATAATATCTGTTATCTTAAATAAATTTATCACAAACTTAAGAAGCTAATTTTGTGATAAGCATTTAATTTTATCCAAGTTTTGTGTCTCTTTTGTTCGATAAAAAAAAACCAGAGCCGATTAATCCTAGAATTAGATCTACAACGATTTGAAAAAAACTGATGTCACAATTTTATTTAGATCTGTCGACTCCTAGGCCCTGAATAGGCCAATAAAATTAAGCCTCAGCACTCAAAAATGGGGCTTAGCGTCCCTTTGTAGCTTTCTAATACAAGGAATACTACAAATTAATGATTTATCTGTAAATTTTCTACGAATAGCTAGAAAAATGTCTGAGGTTTCCAGGGAATGGATATTTTAAATTGTGACCCTTTATATTCTATGAAAAATATACTTAAATGTTAGTAAAAGGTGGAGTTTGAACATTTTACCTAAATTTCTAGTACGCATTTCATAAAATATTAAAAAGATTACCGCTTAAGAATGCATAATGCTTGTATTCACTGTAAGCCTTTGTCATTTTTTTGACTACCTGTAAAAAAATATATAATTTTTAGTTTTCCTTGTATTAGAAAGCCGTAACGCTGACCCTTAATTATCTATTCTTTAAATTTAAAACAGGATTTTTTTTTGTAAATTTCATAAAAATTAAGGGAAATTACACAATTTATATCTTTCAGTGGATACAACGACAAAAACTATATCTTATAAACAAATGATCTACACAAAAAAAACAAAAAAAAGTGAAACTGATTAGTTTTCGATTTACGGAGACAATGCAGCTTTCAAACTATTCTCCCAAGAAACTTTAAATCAGCGCTTGTGGTTTACGAAGTTTTTTGCATTCAATGGATTCAATTAAATCATTTAAAGGAACGAACCTTTGCTGAAAACTTCCTAACGAGGGAAAGATGCTGATTTTGAATATGGCTCATTTGATTGAAAAATATGATTTCCGGAAATTATTTCATAATTGCATTCGCCAAGCTGCACTCATCAATCTTATCTACTGTCTGGAGGCTGGACTGAGAGATTCAACGTAAACAAATTATTTTGTATAGCTCCCCAGCCAATAACGCAAAGAGCGCGTTCTATAAATTAGAATTATCATCGGAGCAGCGTGTTCTCCGCCCCGTCCACGAAATTACCTTCATTCGACCACTTTCCGCTTTGCCCGACAGAGGGCACGTTCTGTTTTTAAATATTTACACCCCCGCGCTGCTTCCGGTAGACCAAGCCACGTGACAAGGACTCCCCCGAAACCACCCGTAAAATTTCTCATACCGCATATATAGAAAGCTCGATAGTAACCACTTTGACACTCTGCGTTATCTATTGGGGCCATGCTTTGAATTTTTATAAGCTTTAGATACATCCATAAAAATACGCCGCCGCTGTTAAGTACGACTTTATGAGTATTTTCGCACTGAAATTTAAATAAAAGACGAGCACTTAATAGCGTTATGAGAATATAAAGGAAATGAACAATATTTCTTGTTTATCTTTAGATATCTTTTGTCGACACAGATATTGTGTCAAAAAAATATTTTGGGCTGACACCTTTCAAATATTCAAATCAATCATGATTCATTAAATGGCAGCTCTTAAGATTGTATTTTTTTTTTTAATATACAATACACAGTTAGCTTGATAGTATTTATACTGATGCAATAATATATCAAAATCGACATGGACCATTTATAATATTCGTGTGTATTTTAAATGCAGTACATAACTAGCCAACAATCACACCCTTTCCCCGCAGAGGTAGGCAAAGAAGACGGACCGACATACAACTCTGTTTTGGCACACACTCCTTACTTGATTCACATTTATATATTTTCTCGTTCATACTCTTCTGTTATTTCGACTCTTGACATGATCCGACTCAAGTATTTGATTCACTTGATTGTGCAATGTCTTTCTCGGGTGTCCCCGACTTCTTCTCCCATTCTATTTGCGTTATATATTCTTTGCACACTCCTTTATTCGGTCATCTGCTCGACATGCCCAAACCATCTAAGCGTCCCTTTCCTTATCCTATTCGTTACGCTGACATCAGCCTTGCATTCTTTCCGGATATCCACATTTAAAACACGGGCATACATTGTTTTAATCGCACATACGCCTCAGGCATCTCATTTCTACAGTATTCAGTCTACTTTCATCCTCCTTTTGTCAGTTCCATGCCTCACTGCCATACATCAAGATTGGTATAAGCACTCCATTGTGAACTGCTAGCCTCGCATTTTTTTTTTAATTTGCGCCAACATCGTTTAGTCCTCCGTTAATGGAGTTTCCTGCATTCAATTCACAATATCCTTATCAGCCATATGCAGTAAATCATTTCGCCAAATCTGTTTTATACAATAAAATCAACAATAAGTAGTTTTGTTTAAAAAATTACTTTAAAGGTAAATTGACAAACACATACAAACTTCGATGAAGACTCAAGCCGGAACATATCAATCGTATTATTAATGAGTATTAAGTATTAAATTTCTTTCTAAAATGCAGTACTATGTTACAACTTTGAAATCCGTACAAAACCTAAGCATTTACAAATCAATAATGTTATGAATAAATAAAGAAAGTACTAATATGTCAAAAAATGTTATGGAAGCACTTGAAATAAAGAAAGCCACTAAAAATAATAATCATTTTCTTAAAAATCTGTTAAATTCGTCAGTAATCCAATATTAGATATATTTTCTGTACACTCTCATTATTACTTAATTACTTTCTCAGTTGACGTTTCACCTCCTTTAATTCATAATATATGTCTCTCTCTCTGTTCCTTTGTTATAATTTAATTGTTATTATTTTATTTTCTCACTGTTCTCTTATTCTATTTTATATTGTGTTCTCCCTCTGTATGTATATATAATAGCAAACTTTGTATGTTTTGTTTAGTTTAATGTTGTACCCTACTGATGTTTAGGCTAAGCGAAACTGGTCGGTATTAAAAATAAAAATAAAATCTGTGGTCTTGTACAAAGTTATTTTTTCATTTCGTTGGAAAGTTCATGAGTTTTAAAATACTGTTAAATCGACTTACGTGTACCACTATATCCGAAAAGATTGGACTCGTGTGAGATGTGTTTAAACGATTTAATCTACCAGAAGACGCCAAAACACAGATGATAAAGCGACAGTCTGCAAGACCATATTAAAGTCACCCCACGTATATTTTGAAAAGCTGCTCTGTCACCGGTTCCATAATGTCATCCGCCATTCTTCTAACGCTCCCCGCCATGAATCGTTTCTTATTTGATATTATATTATATGAAGAGTCCACACAGAAGATGATATGGCCCGAGAGTCGTTTATCCCCGCGGATCGTGACACGAGTGTTTGTCTCGCTTTGACACACTTATTTTTATAATCCTGCGATGGAGTGTGGCGGGAACGGCGGTTTATCATCGCGACCCGCGAGACTTGCACCCTACTGGATGTGTTAGTTTGCTTAGAAATCATGTTTGCAAGAAATGTAAAGGCTAATGAGTACATCGGCCAGACAGTTATTCAATCAACAGAGGACCGTATGCAGTTATTTGTAATAACATTTTTTTTTTAAAACGGGCAGCAACATGGAGTATGAATATATATCGATAGAGAGCTAAATATTTTTACCCAACCTATACAAATTGACGATTAATCACTTTCTCCGGGTTTTTGCGTCGTACACCATGAGATAAAAAGAGACGAGAAAAGTTGTCACATAATATTACAGCACTTTTAAGTATGTACGGATGTTCTTCGTCAATGCTAACTTAACATCAATCGAGTCGCATAACTTTTGTCAACGGATTATAAGGTTATTTTCTATATTTTTGTTGATTAAAATAAGTGGTAATAAAAAGATAGATGGTGATAAGTACTATGCGTGAATGTTCAAATAAAACAAAACAAATATCATGAAACATCACTTTTCAGAGGTATGACAACAGTTTTAAATATTTTTGACCGAACTTTACAATTTTCGCATTTTTAATGATATAAAGACATAAAATCAACAAATGCTTCCACCATTATTTAGACAAACCTTCTGTTATTAGTGTTTGTGTAATATTTTGACTCTTTATATCATTTTAATGGTGTATTGATATTGTTTTGTTTAATATGTTCAAACATGTTTATTAAAAATGTCCGAATTCCATGTGGGCGGTAACTAATAGGCTATCCAATTTCGTTTGACAAATCTTTGTCTCTTTCTATCCGAGTCAGTATAAAGTCAACAATACTGACTACACTGTTTTGCAAAGGTACCTCTCCAAGCATACTCTTATTCCAAAAATAAAAGATTTAAAACTTATATGCGCGGCCCGACAAAAAATTAGTTCAGCAGTCCAAAGTAACAGCTTTAATTAATGAAATTCAAAATTGACCAGAGACAAAATGAAATAACGTAATGTGAAGAATGTGTCAATATTTGTTAGTTAAAAATATCCATAATTATGCCATAGTCTCACGGTAGTGATATGGTAAGACAGTTGGGACTCTTATACGGTATTTACTATAAAAAATAAAACTTAAATAAAAATTGACAAAAAACACGAGTTTAGCAGTCCACATTTTTAAACAGAAAACTTTCCACAGACGAAATGAAATAGCGTGAGATAATAATGTTTTTTTTGTTGGTTGAACTATAATTACGGTATTGGTAGTGATATGGTTAGTACATTTCACTAGTTATCGGAGGTTACGGCTTCTGTTTCAATTACAACGCAAACATATGTTCGCATACATTTTTAAACAGAAAACTTTTTAGGAAGGCGAATGAGAGGGATAATAACGTTTTTTTTTCGAAAGAAGCAAAAACTCGGGGGTGAGACATTGTTTAATAAATAAAACAACTTTTGTAAAAGTTTATTGTTTTATTTAATAAGTTAACCGCCGACCAGGTTTCGCTTATCTCAAGCTTCGTCAGGGGTTTACATTTACATCAACTGTGTTTTACAAAGTTGATTGTTTTATTTAATATATGAGGATAATAACGTATTAATTATATTTAAATATAACTTCGTCAGGGCTTTTACATCAAACTTTAACTGTGTTTTACAAAAGTTGATTGTTATTTTAATATATAAAGGATCACAATGTATGAATTTCGAAAAGCGATATCTGACGAATACGTACAAGAAGATGAATGAATGTAAATAAATCCAGGAGTGTATGCTAGAACTAGTGGCTGCTGTTGACGTTTTAGTATGCAAGAGTGCTAAGATTGTAGACGTAAAGTAAAATTAAAGACTATAAAAAATCTATTTGTTTTTAGATGATTTCCGGATTTTTTCAGTTTGGTGGTGAACTGCACTAGTTTGCTTAAAAATCTTCATAAAAAACTTTTTAAAAACCTATATCGCTTTTGACTAGCACGAGCCTCCACTGACTAGGACAAAGGAGTATGACGCTTGGAAATGAATTCATGCGCAGTAGTGGAATTATGGATATTTAGTTATGTTTGAAACGAGTTTAAAAGTATTGTACTTTATCTCGCGCACGTAGAAATAATGAAACAAGATTTTTAAAGCTCAACAAAGAACGATTCTCCAAGACTTTACAGTCAATACCCTGACATTGAATAAGGCAAATCTATGAAAAGCTCTTTTTCTTTTACTTCTATATAATAAAGATTACATTTGGCCGATTCGCGGAAGACTTCTAAGCGTAACCTTTGGACACAATCAAATGTCCCGTTGCGGACAAAGGGACGGTCTTCCTAAACACAATACGCTTAATACGTGATGAGAGGTAACAGTCTAGCGGCCGTGCACAAAGGCTCCGAGGAGCGGCGACTACGTGGACTACGTGATGACCCACTTCCTCGGGAAAATTGCCAAATATATCTCGACTTCACTATGTGTCGCATATAAATCTTTCATGGCCTTTTGGCAACCTGAGCTCCCGGCACAACCGTCTTGCGGTTGTATTATGGTTATCAAGCCATGCAATTCCTGACATTATGGTGCAATTTTAAGGTTATGTTTGTTTAAAACCGCCTTCACACTGTACGTTACTCATAAATTTAAGACGTCGGGAGAGGAATCGAGGGTACATGACACAACTAAGCGAATCAAATGGTTTAGTCGGATTATGTCAAGAATCAGAATAGCAGAAGATTTCGTTGGAAATGATGCATGAATATGAATGACAGAGTGTTGTGGTGGTTCATCCTCTCTTTTTTTTCACAATAACTCCACACAGGAGGCCTTGAGGAAAACAATTTCCCTCAGGGCCTATGTCATCTTTGGGGATGCTGTGTGGAGGGTTTTTTTGAGGAAAGGAAGGAGTGAACTTGGGTCTTGAAGAGGCCCATGTTGAAGGAGGGAGGAAACACAGAGGCCGGCAAATCGTTCCATAGCCGAGCTGTTGAACATAAGAACGAGTCGTAAAAGCGACCCTACTCTGCCTACTCCCTGGTTAGTTAAGACGTCAAGGTTTCTTTCTATTAACAATCAGCCGTTCTTTGTGGCTCGAATGACGACCTCCGTGGGAGAGTGGTAAGTTATTTAAAACTGGTTTAAATTAATTGATTTGTTCAATGTGTTGGCTTTGTGACGTTTCATTTGAATTGTTAACAAATTAAATGAGGTTTAAAGAAAGTAGCTTTTAATAGATGAACCTTATTCAATGTCAGCGTACTAATTATAAAATCTTGGAAAATCGTCCCTTGTTGAGCTTAGTATATTTATTTATTTTTTAAGATTTATTTTTGTTGCCTTCTGGTTTCATCATACGTTCATGACTTTTTCAGGATAAGTAAAATAAACACAAAACACGTAAGTCGCAAAACAATAATCACCTACAGATTATACGAATACAATTTTAAAAATCGTAAAACAAAAGTAATTATTTAGTGACTCCGGTGAGAGATCACCATTCAGAAACGAAACCTTTCATTTAATTCTTCTAGCTTTGTTAAACCACTAGATCTGAATATCCTGTTACCTTCCAACCACCTGTTTGCTTTCGTTGTTTTTTCATTATATCACCATTTTTTACAGTTTTACAAAATAATATAAAGTGTGATGAAAAATGTAATCAATAAATTTATTGGAGGGTTCTTTTTTAATAAAATTTTACCGCTAGACATAAGAAGATAAAATGCACTTTTGTATAATTACATTTGTCAAATGATTAAAAATAATTTAGGGAATATCTTTTGATTTATATTATAGTTCATATTTGATCAAACATACATATTATTTCTACAAATTTTCATAGAGAATACAATAATTTAATATATGTGTTGTGATCATTTTGGATTTTGCCAAGGCATTAGACAGCGTAGACCATGATATTTTACTGAGAAAAATGGTCAAACTAGGATTTCATCAATAATTACCAAGACTTTTTCATCATATTTAAAAGAAGCCAGTACGTATCAATAAATGGACACGATTTCAATAATTTCTCAGCGCTGTCAGGTATTCCGCAAGGCTCAAATGTCGGTCCCTTATTGTTCCTTATCCCGATAGACGACATCCAGGATTGCGTACGTCACAGCTCGTGCTTATTGTTTGCGGCGGATCTCAAAACTCTTAATGGAGATTGAATTGATTCTAATTGTTGATAATTATTTATTGTATAGTTGATACTTGATTTATAAAATACATATTTCTTAAACATTATTTAAGGGATTATCGCCTTCTGGCTATTTAAAGTCAATATTTTATGTTCATTTGTTTCAACAAACATATTAGTTAAGCAGATTATCTACCAGAGTAGTAAATACTCTTAATATCACCCTGGTAAAAGACGACTAGTCAAAATTTAAACGTGAAATGTCTTAAGCCGTGTTTGGTGACCAGATCTGAATAGCTGGGTACCTTTTAGCTTTCCTCTTTCCCATTATCTTCTCCTCCTCACTACCTTTAGCCTCACAACATACCTTAATCGGGGATGTCATAGTCCCACCGACTCCAGACGGTTGGGAGCAATCGAGACTGTGCAGTATTCACATAAAAAACCGCAATCAAATAAATTTGGAAAGCAACACCCTTTATGTTTCCCACAATGTTACAAGAGCGCGTGAGCGAGAGAACTTTCATTATTTCTGGATGCAAAACAAATCCATAATCGGTAATTCTTCTCGACTGATCATGCCGTATAACGACCTCATCTCTGATGTAGATACGAAATGTTTGTAATGGTAGTTGTAGATATTCCATTGACAAAAATATTATACTGGCAAGTGGAATATCTGTAACCTTCGAATTTATAATGATACAAACGAACGGACGTATTATAACTGTTTGTGTCGTATTAGGTTTATTCCTACTATTTATTGAAATAACTCCTTTGGTATGTCAATCATTATCCACACAAAAGTTATTTGATATGACATTTTCAGCATGGATTTTGTTTATACTATATAAAGCTGACTTGTTTTGTATTATAAGATATAAGTATAGACATTCGTCTTGGAGAAATGTCGTTTACTTTCTTTCAGTAAATTTCCGTCACAAAATTTAATATAAATAATGTGAGTTCTTTTTACTCTCTTACAGAAACATTTTAATTTATTTGCCTGTGTAAGCAAATATCATGTCTAACTCTTTACAAACCATATTTTATTCAAAGAGATCTTTTGACAAGTTTATTTGAAAGATCAAAAAATATCTCTTCTCGGATTCTCCTAGCGAATAGTTCCGTCTCTACAGCCTGCCTTATCCGATTCAACTTTCCCACTTTTAATATCGCGGCACGAAAGTAATAAGCGGCCGTATATCATAGCGGAGCGCCCAGGGCTCCTGCTCCTTGCTCCTTACCTCTGTGAAAAACCGGAAAAACTGCAAACCTGAGCGGAAAAAATCAATTTATTCTTTAACCCACTTTATCATCGGATATCATTCCACTGTAGTAAGATGGCTCCTTACCGTTCTGCGAACAATTTCTCGTATGATTTATTAACGGGAAAGCTTCGGGCAAAATATTGTCTTCTCCAAACCTGTTTATAGGCGCAAATTATTATTCATTCCGAAATAATCACATGGCGCGTGCGAAAAATTTTCGTTGAATTTTCAAGAATTTTCCCAGAAGTTGGAAAATTCGTAAAATCGTTTTTTTATTGCGGTAAATGTGATGACTGGAGTGTTTTATGGTTGTTTTTCTTTGTCGCGTTTGTTACCGCAGACATGGCTGGAATGAAAAACGCCCCCCCATTAAGGATCCTACAAATTGTTTGCGTGTAGAACAATATTTTATCCCATACAATGCTATCACTTGAGAAATTGGTTGTATCGGATCGCATCTCGTGAAATTACAAGCAATAGAAAAAAGTTTATTTTTCGTTGCTTTTGCAAGCATTTAAATACATTCAAATAACTAATAACACATTGATATTTATACACAAAATGAAGAACAATTTGTTACCAAAACATTTTTCTGAAAAATGTATTTGCAACGTGGATATTCACAGACATAATACAAGACATGTAAAAAAAATCAGACTACAAAAAAAAAACCAATACACAAAACAGCTTATAAAAGAGATGAAATGTTATAATGCGCTGCTGAAAACCATCAAAATTATGTCAATTAATAAATTTAAAATAGTCTGTAAAAATCAACTAATCTTTTTCTCTTGTTACGTGAAAACTGCTTTTAAAAAAACGGTTTTAACTTCACCTCTGTCACAGTGTATACAAGACATCAAACAAAGTTAATTCTGCGATGGTAAAAAACTTCTTAACACACGCGATGTAAATTTGCTAAACAAACAAGTCAATGAAACAGAAAAAAAAAAACTTAACACTGGATGTAAATCCATTTTTATGGAATCCATCCCATAATCAACATCACAAATTCAAGCAAAAATTCAACGCAAAGTAAAAAAAGTTATATTTTATCAACAATTTGTTGATGATAAAATAACTGAGACCTGGACCCCAATCCTCTCTATTGCAAGACAAATACGTAGACCATTTCACTACGAAAGACTGTCATGATGCATTATTTTTACGACAGTCCTATAAAGCGAGCCAAATATTGATATTGTTTACTGTTACATATAAGCTTATTTGCTGTTATGCATATCTTAACGACACAAAATGAGTTAAATATGCAGTTTTGATCAGTTTATTTTTTCTGCATCGAATGCTCTGACTCTCATTTGATTCTGAAGACTTTTGTGGCCTTCAGCTATCTTAAATATATTTAAAAAATTGTGAGAAGGCTTCACTCAAATGGGACAAGTTTTTTTTTTTCAATCCAACCAGGAGCTAAATACTTTAATTTAAAACAAACAAACAAAAAATTATTGCTCTGATGTACGCTTCCTAACATGGCGCTTCAGCTCTTTTGCCTTTCCGGTGACGATATTTATACGAACCGTAACTAAAAGCGCAATTCTAACCAATATACACCCATCTGATGTTTCTTTTCGTAGATAAATATTATTACAATTCGCACTTCAAAATTAAGAAGCGCCATTGAAGCTATTTTTAATATCTGAAAAAAATGTCATAACCGATTTATTAAGGCTCAGCACCCAAACTATCGCTTAACGTCACTTTGTAGGATTTTTATACAAGCAATACTACACATAATTTATCTGTAAATTCAACATGGGCAGTTAAGAAAATATCTAAGGTGAGGTAGCAAATTAAAAAAATTACGGTAAAATAATTTTATTCACTGGAAACCTTAGATATTTCCCTCACTACTCGTATAAAATTGACAGATACATCATTTGTAGTATTGCTTGTATTAGAAAGCCAAAAGTGTATATTTTTAGCTGTTGACCCTAAAGGTTAACCCTTTTCTTTCTATGCCAACATCGAAAATAATATTAAATATGTATAAAATCTGATGAATGCATGAACCTGTATGTAAATAATATGTTTGAACTTCGTGCCAAAACGGAGATTTGTTACGTTTTCCACCGAGCGACGAAAAACTTAAAAAACAAAATCTTACATTCCCTCGAATCAGAATATTAAAGATTTATTTTCCTCTTGAACCAAACAAACCGTATCAATCCATTTACAATATTTATAACCCCCAATATCAAATTCATAGTCACACTTTTGGGTGGGAGTAAACGTCGTTTAGAAGCAATCTTGATCATAAATCTGCGGAGAAACCACTTTTCCGCCATGGAGTCAGGACAAAAGTGAAATACTGCACTTTCTCCAAAGAACAAAGTGTGAATTTACCGCTCTGTTAAAACTGTATTCATCTTGCCGTCGCGCGGACTTTATTTCCCCGCAAAGGGGATTTCGATACTCCATAAAAAGGATCTTCTGAAATCCGTTGAATCGATACTCTTCCAATGATATTTGTTTTTTTTTAAGACTCGTTTCGTGAGAAATATTCTTTGAGCTTTCAAATTCAATACCACTCCGAGTATTTTTCAAATTAAGCTTTGAAAATAAAAATAAGCTGTTAAAATATATTTTTATATCTTTTTCAAAGTTTAAAGACGTCTTGCGTAGGTATCTAAGCCATATTTAAACCAGGATATGAACATGTTTCCTGTACAAAATGTTTAAAAAATCTCTTAATTCTTCTAAAAGTAGAACATGTACGTATGTATCGTCGATGGAAAGGCAAAAGGACTAAAGTGACACTTTTGTCAAAAATGAGTTAAATATGCAGTTTTGATCAGTTTTTTCTGCATCGAATGCTTTGATTTTGAAGACTTTTGTGGCTCTTCAGCTATTAAAAACATATTTACCATTTGGGAGAAGGCTTGACTCAAGCGACACAAGCTTGGAACTTTTTTAAGCTTTTTGTGAGAGAATTGAGTAACCCAACTTAATTTTTTTTTAAATCCAACCAGATACTGAAGACTTACCTTTTGCCTTTCCAGTGGCGATATTATGTTTTTAATGAACAAATGAATGTATTAAAAAAAATGTTACAAAAATATTTGAACAATTATTAATTCTTCTTTCCAAAGTGTGTAAAAAACAGTGTAATTTAATCTTGCAACATTATCGTCGGTCGAACATTCAATATAATTAAATTGTCTGTTGATTGAAAAGACATTGCGGAGACACGTACGAGGGGTGTCCGGTTCGCCCCGACTGAGTCTCCCCAGCATCCCCGTCCGGTCTCACCCAGCCTCACCCCTACCGTCCTCCGCCGGAGATAGGAGATTCAAGTTATTAAAAAGAGATTTATAACTGCTCGCAGGGATGGCAATATAAATAGTATTAAAATGAAACGTCAATTTTTTGCTTTTTCCGGCTACCTTTTCTCAGATGAAACTTTCGCAATAAAGTGCTTCCCTTGTTTAGAAAGAAAGCAATATTAGTGTTTAGACAGACTTTCAAAAATTCTTCTTGCAGCTCGAGGACTTGTACTCGTTTCAAATTATTTTTACGTGTTGTGATGTATGTACGTGATAATTTCCCTTGATTTACGTAAATTCTGAACTTATGTGCTCTTATTTAAAAATATGTATAATTTGTAACAATATTATGTCACATTTTTATCGCTCGCCATACGACTTTATTTTGACCATCTAAGGACTGGTTTTTATTTCATTGTTTACTTTATAGCCATAGAAATGCATTTGAAGTTTTACTTTTTTTAATATTTACTACAACAAATTGAAAAAATTACATTTCCCGGTTAAGAAGTGATTTTTGCTTGATTAATTATGATAATTTATTACTTTTCAATATGTTCGTCTCGTATATTTGTACCAACTCATATGTTTTTACTGTTTTGCTAGTATTTCTTTGAAAGGATGTGCATTGTGTTTTCTATCTATGCATTTTATAATGCTATCTAAATATGCACACCCATGCATAATTTACCCCTTTTCAATATTTCACCATTCCAGTATTAGTATAATCCTATTTTTCCGCTTACTAGTATTATCCGCAATATCTGAATTTGAAAACAATGCATTATTTGTATTTATATAATATGTTAGTATATACCAGGGGTGTTAGTTGAAGTTTGCCGGTTTTTTAATAAAGAAAACGCTCAATTCTCAAGGGAATCTCAATTTTTTTTTATTCAAAGTATTGACCATCAGATTCTATACATTTTGCTCATCTTTGAGGCAAATCATATATACCATTCCAAAAAAAAATTTCTCTTTCGAGGCAAACCATTCGACGAGCCATTTTTCGACTCTTTCAAAATTGGCGAAGCGCTGCTCTGCGAGTGAGTGTCCCATCGATGCGAAAAGGTGATAGTCGGACGGGGCAAGGTCTGGAGAGTACGGCGAGTGCGATAATATTTCGCAATTCAATGCTTTGAGAGTGTTCTTCACTACTTTAGCTGTATGAGGTGGTGCGTTGTCATTTTGTATTTTCGATTTGTCTCTCGTTCATTTGGTGTGGTACCCATTTCCCATACTTTTGGATCTTTCCCATGGCTTTTAAACGTTGGCAAATTGCTCCTCGGGTCACATCAAGTGTTTGGGCCAATTGTTGTTGCGATTGGGTTGGGTCTTCATCCAATAACGCCTGCAATTCCTCGTCTTTGAACTTTTTCGTTGCACCAGGATGTTCATTGTCTGTTAAATCGAAATCTCCACTTTTAAATTGACGAAACCATGTCTCACATGTTCTAATCACTGAAACATGTTCACCATAAGTTTCTATCAGCAACCGATGAGCTTCAACTGCTTTTTTCTTTTGATGAAATAAGAAAAGCAACGAATGCCGCAAATGCGATTTACTTGGAACGAAACTCGACATATTTACTGAGGTAAACAACTATGACACTATTATTTTGGCAGAATGTAACTTGTGTATTTTTGAAGGTTAATGTCCATAAAAAAATATGACATAGATGCCAAATCATAGAAATGTATACATATCTCTAGCGACATCTATGAGTAAAACCGGCAAACTTCAACACCCCTGTATATACGTGATAAAAAAATATACTCGCAACATCCATAAATCAAATTAAAATGTACGATTGAAACATTATCAATGATATTGAAAGAATATAAAGCAGAATAATATACAGAAAACAAAAAGATTGGGTTGCAACCGATACTCGTACTCGGGAACGTTACTCTATCCAGAAGTAACTCGAATCATTGTGATATGATTTTTTTTAATTTCGTCATCATGATCATTTCAATTTTTATTTAATTATTTTTCCGTTGACAGCGTATCTGTTAGCAAAGCTTTGTCTGAATACAAGTGCACATGTGAATGTTGTCACGGATAATACTATCAAATTTTTATTTTACGAAAGACCTTCGACTTTTTACCAACTTAAATAATAATAATACCTATTTTAAAATTGGAATTAATTTATTTTATGCATCACGTTTCATTGTGATATTAATTATTAAAAAAAAAACAATAATATGAAACAGAATAAAATTAATTGATTAAGCTTTGACCGAGACTCAAACTCAAAACCACTTCTACGAGTATATTAAAAAAATATAAAAAATATTGAAATTATGTCAATAATTAATATACGAGATTGCAATGGCATATAGCATTAATTCGTTATTTATATTATTTAAAAAAAAATAACAATATTCACATAGATACTTAAGGTTCAGTGTTTTTTAGTTAACTTAATTTCTATTCAGTTGAATACATTTCAAAAGGTATATTATACCTAATTAACATTTGTGTTAACACATTTTCGTCACCATTAAGAATCTTAAATACTCTAAAATTAAAAATTGCATTTTTTATTATAATTTTATACTTCCCCTGATTCAGAAGTGGATCTACTTTTACTGTATTGTTTTGCTTTTCCCCGTCTTTTTATTCATTTCTCAGTATCGCGCGTCGTCGCACAGCGGCCCTAGTGACGCCGGGCGCGCTGTATCGTCACTCAGCTTAATGACTCGCAATGAGGCGTTTTTCTTTTCCTTGCGGTATCCTGTCCCAACCTCCTACACCCTACTAAACACCTGCGCGAGGTGATTTTACCTGTATATGCGGTAAACCAAAACAAATACGAAAAATTAATCACTGAATATGATTATGGGAGTTTTTTTCAAGTAGGTTAAAATTGTGATATACTATTATACAACAGATAATAAATGAACAACATAAGTACTACCATGTAGTCATAATAATATCAATCTAGTTTATGGTAGTCTTGATACACACGTCAAACAGTGAGTAAATCGTGAAGTAGCATAATCGAAAATACGTATGAGTAAAATTTACCAGTATTGTTTTTTAATACATTAGCGCCCCACACGGCGATCTAACGAATCATGCACGGAATACGGCTTAGCGTATTAATACTATCAGATATAATACTGAAACTTTCGGAATTAGTTTTTTTTTTAACTCCTTGGGAATAATGTACGAAGAAATGTTTTTTTCTTTCATAGTATATTATCATTTTAATAAATAAATAAAATAAAACTATAATCGAGTTCAGGAGTTACCAAAAAGTGGATATTTTTTATTCGTTAGTTAATTCTGAAACAGTCGACTACATTCGAGACCCATTAAAAATGTCAACTGGTAGATACTTTTCTGCTATTTCTCTCTGGAACGAAGCCAACATTCAGAATCGAAACGTTGCTTAAAATAGGTTTAGCCGTGCTAATTGACCAGGCATGAATAGCCAGGTATTTCCAAATCAACTTTTTCCCCATCTCCTTCCTCTCTTTGTTATATTTAACTTCACAACTTACTCGAATTTGGAATTCCATATACTCGTATCTATCAGATCTCGACAGTTGGGACTTGTTTGCTGTATTTACATTATTAAAATATATTCATTTATTTATTTATACTGGGTTTTAAAAGATTTTCTCACTCGCGTGAGAACAATTCAGTTATTGTATAATTGTAAAAAAAGTACAAAAAACAAAGGATACATCAAATATAAAATTACGAAAACTCAATCAATGATAAATAACATACAAATAAAAGCAAGATACCCACAGAGAGATAAAAGTGATAAGGATACTTACTTTTAAGCAATGGCATTAACTATAAACAATTTGCTTTGTCAGTACGTATACGTAGACGGCCTGCGTAGTCGAGTGGTAAGACACTCGACTACGAATCCTGAAGTCGCTGGTTCAAACCCGGAGAGCGCAAATAAGTTTCATTTAATAAATATGTGTTATCACATATTTAATTCATATAAAATAATGTTTAGTATATTTGCAGAACGTTCCAGAGTATTAGATACTCAAAGTATCGCCCTGGTGAAAGACCATCGTTCAGAATTGAAGTTGTTTGAAATGGCTTTAGCCGTATTTGGTGACCAGATTTGAATAGCCAGGTGTTTCTCAACCTTCCTCTTTTCATCGTGTTCCCCTCTCCACTACTTTCAACTTTACAAAATAATTCAGTTGGAGATGCCATAGTCTTTATTACAAAAAAATGAATATATTCTTTTTTTTTTCGTAGGAAGCAATCACATGGTGGTTGGACATTATATTAAATAAAAGAATACTTTGTTTTAATATATATTCGTACGAATGTCAACTTTTTAAATTTGGAACCAATGTTAACTGAAATCAACAAATTCATTTAAAAAATCACATCCTCACCTACCTAATAAAAATCGTTTTTTAATATATTTTAGCAGAAATTATTCTATATTTGAAATGAGTAGCTTAAAGCAACTGACATTTTTTCTTGGCAAGTCAAGTTACATCCCGTGTTTTTTTTTAACGTGAATAGCGCACAAGAGTCTCAACTGCTCCCAACCGTCTAGAGCCAGTAAGACTATGGCATCCCCAATAAGGGTATGTTGTAAGGCTTAAGGTAATCGGGAGGGGAAGGAGATGAGGAAAGAAAGGTTTGGAAGTACCTGGCTATTGAGATCTGGTCACTTTAAGTGGTGGTCTTTCACCAGGTATATATTATACTTAGGTATCTATCACTCTGGAACATGTCGCAAATATACTTTATTTTATTTTACATCAATTAAATCTGTTATGACACGTATTATTTAAATAAAATTTATATTCGCACGCCGGGTTCGAATCCGCAACCTCTGGATTCGTAGTCGAGCTTCTTACCATTAGACCATGCAGGCAGTCGATTGTTATATTACACAGATTTTCCGCCATACTTTCTCCACTAACGTCTGTCTGGGTTAAATCGAGGTCAAAAATGAGACATTGCATTTCATATTCTACTAAATAGCTGAATCCATTATATTAGATCAGCCATGCCTAGTGCTCAAATAATTGAAACTGCATTAGCAGGCAGACGGACTAGCAAATAATAAGATCGATTAAATATTTAAGATTGGAATTCTATTTTCATTTGTTCTGAAATGTCTGCAACCAATACTACTACATTCCTTTCCGATAAGAACATTTTTTATTCAGCCTAGAGTCAATCAAATTTAAGTAAATGTATCAAACATAACAGGAAAAAAAGGAATTTGAAACCTTTTTTTTAATTAACTTTTTTTTTTTTTAGTAACAAATTATGTAATTCTTTTTACTTAAACGTATGAGCTTTTTTTAAAATTATTTGTAACATGAAAAACTCATTTCGACATTTGTGCATGTAAAACATTTATAAATTATTTACATTATTTCCATGCTTTTATTTTTTACTTTTAAGGTTTGGCTGAAATTTTCGCGCAGTACGAAAATATTTTATGTTTCACTTTATGTAGGAAACTGCTAGGTAAGCACATTGCAACGACGAATTCTAAGCTTTCGTAAGGAATATTTATATTTAAATTTTACACACTGTGCTTTACTTTGACACAATTATCAAATCAGATTTGTGTACTGAACAAGTAACTTTCAGCTGTTCGAGGGTTTGCACTTACCACTGAGCCATCTAATCTACCTTCTGATCCACTATTCTTCTTCAAAACGTTTATTTTTAATATAATTTAAGTTTATCCGTTGGATAGCTTTATTTGAATCTTTGTTAGCTTAAACAAACAGAATGCAGACGAGGCACTCAAGAAATCATCCAATTCAAAGGAAAAATGAATGGTATTTTTCTTCGTAAAATACCGTGGGAGTACCTTCGTTTTATGAACAAAGTTCCGTAAAAAGCTCCCTTAATATCTCCATTTGGACTTCAAGTATTACCTTTCGCGCATGAAAACAATTCACATTATTACCCGCATAAAATTCAATTCATAAAGCCTCAAGACGGGAAACGTCAAAGCGTTATTACTAATTCAGAATCTGAAACAACATCAGTGAAATTAATGACTCGTTTTCAGTATTTGGGGACTTCATTTCGAGCAGATGTGACGGCGAATCTACGCGTCACAAAATTTCGAGAGCATAAAACCAAAACCACGTCGTTGTGGAAATATATTCAGGCCAAAGAAAATATAGGAAAATACCTCCTGGAAACAGAATGTATTGAAAACAGTTTGAAGTCCCGCCGCTGCGCGTTGCCGCTTGCTTGCAGAGATGAAATACATTTTTCAAAAATAATTGGTCACTCGAATTCGTCTCAAGGTTGGCAAAATTTGATTAGGTTGATTTTCGAGGTGCTTAGTCCTGTTGTGCTACTCTTTTCTTCTTGGTAAACGTTTTGGCTGTCCATATCCATCATCAAGACAGATGTGCTATTCTTTGAATATATAAGGAAGAGGTAATAAAAAACTTTAACGTTTTGCAATGTTGTATTGCTTCTTGTTTTTTATTCAGTTATAAAAAATAGTTTGAGCGGTTTTTTACTTATTGTGGCTTCTTTTAAGTAATAGTCAATTCAATAACCTGTGAGCACGAGAATTTTCTCAATTGGGGAGGTAATTATAACAATTTAGGTTTTATAATAATTTTATTAAAAACATCAGTTGTATTTTTACTTACTTTCAGTATTAAGTAAAAAAAGAAGAAGCAAAACACCTAAAATGTGTATATTTTTACCATTTTTTTTTGTATGAAATTATTTTTAACTTTCATTCACGCTTTCTAGAATGTTTTGGATTGCACTTCCTACAATTTAAATTGATTATGAAGTAATTCAACCCGAAGCAATTGTTTAATTTTATCAAATATTTTTTTGAGTGTTAAAAAGATTTGCACCAAACAAATTCTGAAAACATATCATGTTTAGCTAGGAAAATTGGTTAAAGGCAAATAAATACTTTTAAATATTTACCAACAAATATTGAATCTTAAAGTTTTTGGCATATTTTAAGTAACTAACACCTCATAGCCTACACATTCTACTCAGTTCTGTATCCTGTACATTTATGCAGTCCAAGGCTACTAGTAGTGCTTGCACAGTATCCTCCACTCCTGGTAAAGTGTAAAGTATTACTTTTCAACTTTATTTACTTAGGGGTTTAAAGCAGCCTTCGTCTGCGGCTGGAGGGGTTCAGTCTATACTATAAAGCTCCAAGAGCGATTCTTCAACTGTGAAATATTCCGTTCGCTTTCGGTAAGAGCTCCTCGGATCGGAAATAAAATTCACATAGCGTGGTTTGTCATTCAATGAAAATAAACTTTGTTTTACCTATTAAATATTTGTCTATATTTGAGAAAACAAGTTGTTTTTTTGGTTTTTTTACGATATGAAAATATCATATTACTCTTATGAAAAAATTATCACACCTACAAATCACTTTGAAAATACTTCTTTCTTTATCTGTTTATAACAGCAGCAGTAAAGTCATCTTTTGAAACATGTCACCAAAGTTAATAGTCAGCAAAATTTCAAATGCGTAGAAAACTACAAGACGTAGTTTTTTTTTTAAACCGTAAGTTTATTTTAAACTTTGCGTTTGGAGTGTTTTAAATTCATATACTTGGTAAAAAATACATAACTATCTCAATCGTAAACGACAAATATTTTGAATGGATGAGAGCTGCCTAGAAAAGACAATATTTACTGAATGGCTAAAATAATTATTAGCTATAATAAATAATTTGTAATGAACAGTCATGTTTAAAAAAAATCTCCTTGAAACATGAACTTAAAAATAACGACTGTTTAATGTCGAAGCCTTTAATTAACAATTTATTACTAATGACAGTAATGACCAATAACTGATAACTAAAGATGAATGCCTGTAGGGAAAGTTATAACTACTAATATACATTTTGATCAATAATAAAAACTCTTATAAAATTTCGTTGATTAATAGTTGTGAGATTTGAGGTACATAAGACGACATATTTATTCGTTTGGATTATAAGTATCCAAGTAGGTAAATTTAAATAACGAATTACAAAAAATATATATTAATTCGATTGATCCGTTGACAAAGGTCGAAATAATAAAAATTATTGATTTTGCAACTGCAAATCTAAAAGCCAAGCGGTCAAGATCCTTGACTATGAATCCGAAGGTTACTGTTTCGAGTCCCGGCGTGTGTTAATTATTTTTATTTATTTCGTGTTTGTTATCTTTACATATAATTAAATAAAATAAAAAATATTATATTCGCGGCACTTTTCACTTTTCAGTGTAACCCCAGTGAAAGACCACCATTCAGAATCGAAACGTTGCTTGAAATGCTAACAGACATTTTTGGTGATCAGATGTGAATAGCCAGATACTACCAAACCTTCATCTATCCAAGCTCTTTCCCCTCCCACTCCCTTCAGTCTCGTAACGTACTCTAATCGGGGATGCCATAGTCAATGGCTTTGGATATTGTGTGGTATTCACATTTAAAAAATATATAAATATTAATGTTAAATATTGATTCTTTTTGTAAATCATACACTCACGTCATGATCTTAAAATTTTTGGTACCAGTCCAAATGATTTTTATTATTCTTTACGATAATAATCTTCAAAGAATACAATTTATTATATCTAAATCATTGACTCTACCAAAACCTTTTTTAGACCTTGACTTGAATGTTCTATCAAATGAATGTTTTTGTCCTATTTTTGTCATTGCTTCATTCAAATACTATGCATGGGCTGTTTTTTCTCTATTGTTTTTTATTTAACATTTCGCATTATCTATTTTTTGTAATATTTTTTTTTTTTAAATACTCTTATCAAAAGGTGAGTTTTTGCAAGTGCAAAAAAAATTACAAGAATAAATTAAGAGCTTTATAAAAATTTTAAAACACGACTGAAAAAAAAACTGCATACAATTTGTGATTTCATCCCTTATTTTCTCCGGTCATAATATTAGTTTCCAGATGAGGAATCTTTGATACCAACACTGAAAAATTGGGGTGGAATTCATAATATATGTTGGTACAAACTTATCAGCATTCATAACACTTTAGTGAGGTCTTCCGAGCCGCAAGAAAACCCCAGCTCTAGAGGGGAGACTCTTCCTTTAACATTTATTTACAACGTAGCTCCATCTCTCGGGAAGATTCAGTAAGTGTTTGTTGCACTACAAAGTTGCACTTTTTGAAGTCGGTTGACATGCAAACTGCAATTGAAGATGTTCTCCAAGCAATCATGACATCAAAGTAAAGCATAAGTTGTTAACATTTGAATTGATGTTAGGTAGGTTTATTGTTTTAAAGTTAGGGTGGTCCTTATTTGGGTCGAAAATTAATTTTTTCGCAGGTACAATTTCATTTGATTATGTACCCTAAAAAACTATTTAAGTATTTTTTTCAATTTTTTTAAATTCTATTTAGGGGTCGAAGTTAAAATTTGAATAATCGTCATTCAAGATAAATTAAAAAAATCGTCGTTCAAGATAAGAAAAATATGGTAGATTTACTAGAAATCGAAGGTGTAAAGTATTGCCCAAAAAGAAAAAAAAACATTGATATCGAATACATCACCAAAAAAAGTAAAGAAGACTTTGTGACTAGCAACTCTTTACGATTTTTCCTAGACACAAAAAATAAAAATAAAAATCCATACACTTAGTTTATGAGTCCCAAATTTATCACTA
Source organism: Drusus annulatus (assembly GCA_022651775.1). Classification (NCBI taxonomy): domain Eukaryota; kingdom Metazoa; phylum Arthropoda; class Insecta; order Trichoptera; family Limnephilidae; genus Drusus; species Drusus annulatus. The sequence continues at coordinate 968,977 of JAGWCC010000390.1, read as the reverse complement.
ATTAATACATAACGTAACAGGGAATACGAAGACAATAAGAGGTACCAAATTCCATTAACAGGCTTTTACATATTCTCTCCCAAGATGTGGTTCAAGTTATTAAGTTTTATTAAGCAATACACAATTCTCCATGAGAACGGCCTACCACGGGAGGGATGAATAAAATGTTATGGAAAGGGAAGATAAAACGGCAGATACAGTGGTGGCTAAACGTCAGGGGCGTGCTTTTTTGTGATTGTTCAATTTGTTTTGTCACAATTTGTACCACAAAGTGTACAGGCAAATCTTCAAAATATGTAAGGCAAAAAAAACAATATTCTAATCTTACCTAGTCTTCTCAATCTAAGCCTTATCTAACAAACCCTAACTTAACCTAATGGGGAAACCCAAATATATATTAGTAGTTTGTGTTTAATTTGTGGAACTCCATCTCTTTTTTTTTAATCCGAAAATATTTAAGGTCAAATATTAATTTAGGACATATTTTGACAGCTTTGAGCTCAAAGATGATGCTGCTGATATCGAGCGACAGAGAAGGTCACTTGTGCATTACTGTTTTTTTTTTCAAAAAGTTTTACATCAACATTTTGCAAAAGTGATAAAAATCACAAAAACGGCAACTATTTAATACATATTGTAAAATTCTGATAAAAATAACTGTGGACAAATTTCAACCGTGCAACAGAAAAATAGGTTTTTAAGTACAATACAACAACTCGTTAAAACTGAATTGCTTTTCTTGGGCTGTCACGGTACTGCAGCGCTTCAGAAATGTTCGCAGAAGGACGAGTTCCCGGTTTCAGAGCCTTACGAATGAATCTTAAAATTATCGCCAACTTACCGAATAAGAATAGGCACGAGCGAAAACACTCTTGTGAGGGCAGCACTGGACTTCTTGCAGGGCCCCGTTTATAAACAATGGAGTCATTTCCTGATGTCTTGAAACGAAGTTTAATTTTATTTCTTTATTGCTATTATTTATTACTATGTTATCATGTTTTCTATTTTTATTTATTATCTTTGTATTTTTTTATCTTCTATGTATTATATGGAACTCATGGGATTGCACCACCCTCCCTGAGATCTGGAATAAATTTATAAAAAAAAAAAAAATTAATAGTTTGTGTTTAATTTATAGAACTTCATCTCTTTTTTTTTTACAATTCAATTTTACCAAATTTAATATTAGGATTAAGTTCTGCTATTCAAGTTATTTTGTTTTTAGTGACAGCTGTTTCTGCGTTCAAGACTATTATATAAGTGTGGTAAGGTCACTTGGAAACGACTTAGCTTACTGTTTTTTTTTTTTTTTTTTTCAAAAAAAAGTTTTACATCAACATTTTGCAAAAGTGATAAAAATCACAAAAAATGGTAATCATAATTATACAAAGATAAAATTCAGATAAAAATAGCAGAAAATCAGTGTAAAAACAGAAAAATAGGTTTTAAGTAAGTACTCAACATAGTTAAAACTGAATTGCTAGTTCTTGCTTAAACTTGTAGGTCATGTGAAAAATATCCACATTTTCTGCAAGGCAGTTAATTAACCTATTTAATTACGAATGAATCTTAAAATTAAAAACAGTCGTTACTTAAAAAAAAATATAAAAGCAGAACATAATTATCATAATAATATTAAATGTGAAAAAAAAATCATTTAAAAAATTGAAAAATACAGTTTCTCCAATCTTTTCACTGCAGTGCAATATAGTCTTAATTTAAATATTCTACAATAAATAAAAACTAGGTATTACGTCTTCTTCCTCATCTATCGCTTTTATCGGATACAGATTGATATAATTGATGTCAAACCTTCAATAATAGCCAAGATTGGTTAACATCGTATACAAAAACTCTGATGTTACGTCGTTTATGTGACCATCAATGAGTAAATTCTCAGTTTCCTCGACCGGGAGATCTTTAATTGACCTCTAGTCCCTCATTTTGTGATTAGATACAGTAGTTGTTGAGCACGTCACTCCTTTACTGGTAGACACTTTACTCTTAAACACTACCCATGCACACGGTGACAATACCACCTACACTTATATTGCATACGGCGGACACGTCCACTATTTGCGACGGTTGGCGCACTATTCACTTTTCATTCCAAGATAACCTTGTGAACCTTCCGACCAACTGCTTCACATCCAAGAAATCCTTTTGGACTCAATGTTTTCTTCAGTCACAACACTCTCCCAAAAGGTTGAGGCAAACTCAAAGGCAGACCTTAGACGTGAAAAATAATACATACGTTGCTGTGGACCCAGTACTAAAACTCCCAGAGTTCTCTCTCCCTCGTAAACCATGGACCTTACTAAGCTGCACCTAGTGCAGTCACAGTCGCTGTACCTATGTTTTGCATAAACGAGGTCTTAAGGACTCTGAACTGTGTGAATGTCAACATTCATGGAATTTTCCCCTCACCAGTTTCCTGGTGAACTGTTAAAAATTATGCTCGTAATCTTTCTTTCGTAAATTGCGTAGGTCCTGTAGTCTTTCTTTCGCTTCCTTAATATTTTTAGCAATAATTTGCTAGCGATTAGTTAATCAAAGTTGTATTAGTTAACTTTTTTTAATGTTTTTAAATTTAATTTCACACTTCTTTCTTCGTTCATTCGCTCTACATGCCCAAATCATCTACATGAAGCTTGAATTGTTAAAATTAAATTGAAGTCTGGACGCCTCTGGAGCGATGCCAAACAGCTTCCATAAAACCTGGATTTATAAACCCCCTTAAATGAATGCGTGGTAAAGAAACATCTTTGAAGAAACAACTACATAAAAGTGCTGAAAAAGAATTCTCATTTTCATTCCTACACTCTTGAACACAAGGGCTAATATTGCGTGCCGCCTAGATCTGACATATGAGGTACTGAATATTCATGGGATATGTTTAGGATAATACAACCAAGAAATGACATTGCATTAGATAATACCCACATTGCTCTAAAAATATGTTATGGATGAGAATATGATTTAGTTCACCGAAGATTCTTTATTGTTCATGTATTTTACGCACCTTTCGAATAAACTAACATTATAATGTAAAAATACATTCGTAACAACTGTTATAAATCTGATCCAAACCATCACAATCACTTTGTGTTAAAAACGATAGGTAAATAGATAGGTATATGTATATTTTCTCCACCTCTGTCAATTTGAAAGTCAGACAGTTGGATTGTATCAACACTGTAGCTAATGAGAAGAAATTACGGCGAAAATATGAACTGTAATAAAATTAGTACTTTGGTAGGTACTATCACAGGTTATAAATCTGCCGTAAGCAACGGTGCTACCAACTTTGTGTCCTGTCATTTAGAGTCTAAAATTTGCTTAATAATCAAAATAGACTTCAAATTTATCGTTTAAGGTTTGTCTGAAAAAACATTGTTAAATTTACACAAGCAGATACCTAATGCATACATAAGTTTTGTAAAATTCAGCTTCCAACTTGAAATTCGCTACAAACGTATAAAATGTTCGCACCAAAGTCGGTGTTTTTAGAATTGTTGATGGATTACACTTAAAAACTCAATATGGAGATGTATTCAAAAGGGCTGCTATTTGTTCAGAGAGCATCCAGCTTTATTACGGGGGATGGGGAGGGGGTTGGGAATATCATTCCATATCTCGGCACAAGCGCCTCATGGTCAGTTTATGAAATAAAGTCGTAAACTGTATTTTAATTCGAACCCCAGTCTAGTTTTCTGTAAGTTTCCTTTGGAAACGAGCTTTTTCCCAGCTCATTTTTTTTTTAATTTTGAAGTATTTTACAGTTTTTTAGTGTAAAGTTACCGAGGTAGAAAATATTGATAGATGCTAACGACCGACATTCGTTCGTTATGATAGGGAATCAGATGGATCATCCGTTTTTACAACATGACTGTGTTTTATAACTTTTAGAGGTTTCGGACCAAAGGGGACTTGAAACTAAATAGTTCGGTACATTAGTGATTTGTACTCTTTGAGCACTTGAAAACTATTACAGTATCCAAAAGCTCTATTCAGTACACCCAGCTTCTGAAAGCTTAGCTTAACTCTGACTTAAATGGAGTTATCTATGCGCTTTGTAGTTGCAGAAAATGTTTTCATATGTTCAGAATTTGTAACATTGTTTTCACAAAATCGAACTTGTAAAAAAATGTGATGGATTGTGTTTAGTGGATTTTTAGTGTTTGCATCGATAAAATCAATAATGTTACAATAGTATTGAAGTTTATTGTTGGACTCGTAATTCAGATGTAAGTTTGGAAAATTAAACAAACTAAATTATTCTTCTTAGAGTGTTGTACTACCTTATCCGTGCGAACTTTGGGTCTATTTTAAGAAGAGTAGCATGAAAAGCTTTTAGATTCAGTACAATAACGCCGACCGCATGATGTTTGGTTTTTACAGCCACTGCAGTGCTTCCAGTATGTTTACAGAGGGGTAAATTCTCGGATTTGCAGCCCCTTATTAGAACCAGGGTGGCAGGAATGAGGGAAAGGATTAACAACTCTGGAAATGTCCTCATCGTAGAATCTTGTCAAAATTTCAGATTCCAGCATTGAAGCTCATTGGATTTAAGTTACTGGATCAATATACTCGTACCTGCTTAATTGATATGTTTTCTTAATTATTGGTTTTTTTACACATACTTGTGTTTTATTTTTTGTTTACACTATTTTATGTTCATAGTTAACATTATTTTTATTTAAAATTATAATTTTATTTATATTTTTTATATTTGGTTTCTTGCTTTTATTCTGTTATTTAATTATCATTTTAGGGTATTATTTTTTTAATTCTATTTTTTTATGACCTCATTTAGGTGTATATTATACATATATAAATAAATAATTATTATTATTATCAATTCAGCGAACCGAAAATGAATATTTGATACTTATTTCAGATATTCCTTCCCTCTATTATTTGTCATCTCGAGTACGGTAAGGGCTAAGAATTTATTGTATGTTGGACGGCAAAAACTGATATTAATAGTTGATCAAGGGCAGTTCACTTATTTTTCAGTTTAAAAATATTTTAGCAAAGAAATATAGAGCCTATTTTTACCGCCTAACTGCGATAAGGGGGGGAGTAAAGTTTTGATATCGGACTAAGAGTTTGGGGGTCTTCCAAGTACCTTAATTCTGAATGATAGTAAATATTAAACCATTGTTAAAAAACTTTGTGTATTCGAAAAACACCAAGAAAAAGGGTTATTTGTGCGACCGGAACTTGAAATCTAAACCTTCCGCCATTCGGGCGAATGCACTACCAACAGAAATATAACATCAACCATCAGATCTGCCGTATTTGCTCCACTACTTGTTTTGTGTGCGTGTTTTTTAAATAATCAACATTTTTTTATCCACGAGAAGCTTTCGCGTTTATAAGATCGTTTTGTAATATTTAACATTATTTTCTCTTTACGCCATTGTGCTATTGTGTCTTACTTTCACATACTTTTCAAATGTTAAAATAATATCAGGACTGAGTCATTTAGATATTCGCTTGTACCTAGATTGCACACAGTGGATAATTCCTTCACACAAATAGTAGATATATTCAACTGCGCTGAATCCAGTTACAAGAAAGCTATAATAGTACACCTCCTTCAAAAATACTAATGTAAATTTATTCTATTGAAATATCTCTCGTAACTTATTTATGTTTTTGTGTGCAAATCATTTTTGTTATTTATTAATATCTTGCATATTTATTAACATACATAGCAATCCCGATGAGTTATAAAAACTTACTCTGGGACAAGGGAAAATAAAGAATACATGAATTACAACAAAATACAGAGTAATCAAACTAACATAAATCATAAACAATGAATTGCTGTTCCTCAATCATCACAATACTAATTATGGGTATAATTCTCCAATGTCCAGAATGTCAAGACTTGTTAACTCAAGCCATGGTCTTGAAATTTTTGGTAGCAGTCTAAATAATATTTGTCATTCTTTACGATTCTACCAAAACTTTGACTACACCATGGCTTGAATGTTCTCTCTTATGTTTATTTTGCCCTATTTTTGTCATCGCTTCATTTATTATTATGTATATGCTATTCCTTCTCTGTTGTTCTTTTTTCCATTTCGTGTTTAATTTTTTTTTTGTAATTGGATTTTAGTCCGTCAATTTAAACATAAAGAAATCATAATAAATCAAATAATATAATATAATAAGAAATACAGTATAAAAAATTAGGTAATATAAGATACAACTAAATTATAAATAGAAACAAACGGAGAAAAAAAAAACCCTGAAGTGCAGTGAATGAAGATGTTTTTACACTTCCGAGAAAAGAAAACTGATTTGGAAATTAGGTATTTTCATCTTTAAATTAATTTTAAAAATATTGTTTAAAGCATTATTTTGATTTTTTTTATTAAGTTGACTATTTTTATATTTATCTGGAAGCGAGTTATACTCGTATAATGAGTAGGCGATATATTCCAAAGATGTTATCCCATACTTTGTGGTGTGTGTAAGTGGATGTCTTGTTTGTAAAGGAGTTTGATGTAAGTGTGCATTTTTTGCTAAGTAATTTACAGCGTGTTATTTCTGTGTCACTATTATTTCATATTATCCATTGTACATTTATTTTAAAGCCCATAAGAGCGTAAAACATAAATGTGTCAACTCTTTTAAATGCCACTTTGGCTATTCCACAAGCCATCCTTTAATTTTACTATAAAATCTAACTATTTAAAGTGACCTTCCAGCCAACATTGAAAAGCGCCTTTAGGGTGGTATTTCACACAATTATATTGTAATTGCTACTACTCTGAATAATATTCTAACCAGCTTCAACAAACCAGAGCTGAAAAATCAACCTCGGTCGTTTTAATTTGAAAACGCCCGCCAGCGCCAGTGGCAAAAAGTTAACGGCGAAATAAAGAAAGGCGGCTCCGCCCGCGCCCGCGCCCGCGCCGAGCGACAATCCGTCGATACGCCACTGCATGCGAGCCAAGTACGCGATCGCTATTGCCATACGCCGAGTGATTCGCGAGTCGTGACTTCTTCGGATATTAATAATTATGTCCCAGGTTATTGGATGATGTGTTACAAAATACAAAGCCTTCCTTTGGTTAATTGGTTAATCTGCAGCTTAAAGCTAAATGCACCGTCGATATCTCAGAGCTAGAATATATATGGAGAGAGAGCTAAATATTTTTACCCAACTTATACAAATTTACGATAGATCACTTTATCCGGGTTTTCACGTCGTAAACCGTGAGAGAGAAAGAGACAAGATAAGTTCTCACATAATATGGCCACACCATTCAGTATGTAAGCATTTTTTCCGTCTCCCGCGTCTCCGACGACTCCGCCCACTACGTTTTGTTATGCGACATAACAGGACATAATCAAATGGTTTTTAGGTTATATCCTATATTTTTGTTTATAACCATACTGTGAAAAAGTGGTTTTAAAATAAACAAAAATATTATGTCAACATATGCTATGAATGGATGTATAAATACCCTAGCCGTAGCCCTAGCCATGCCCGAGTCAGGAAAAAATCAACAATCCTGACTACACAAGTGCTCGCTCTTGGTATATTATTGCTCTAAGGTCGAGATATATTATGGTCTTCCGTTTTAGGCCTTAGGTTACGCCTCGTTTTACCATTTAGGTTTTATGATGAAGAATGCATGTACAAGTATATTTGGCAAAAAGACTGCAAAACATTTTAAAATTGATTGAAACCAATTTTATATATACATATTATTTTTTTTTTAATTCAACTTTAGGATTACAAACTTATCGATTATTCATCACTTCTGTTTTTGCAAACTTAAAATAAAAGCTAGATAAATTAATCTTCAAATAATAATTTTATTTTGTCAAACTTTTACTCACAGCGCGATTAGAGTGATTTTTCTCAAAAACGGCGCTATAAAAATGATCCAATTATTATTATTTTAGTACAATTCGAAGAATAAAATTGAAAACGATAAAAATTCTGTTGCGACAGTACCCTTAAAATTAATTGTATTGTTTTTTTAGACATTTCTACCCCTTGGAATAACAAGGTTTAATCTGACACCGCACTGCCATAAGATAATAAACTCTTAAGTAGCTTTCTATAGAGCCCCTTGTCGCATGACATTACCATGTCAGATGGAACCTTGTTATTCTAAGGGGTTGATTTTCTGATTTCAAGAAGTATAACCGTGATGCCCTTTTAAATTTCTATCGTTGCATTGTTAGAAATACCGTTATATATGTACCTAAAAATAAGTAACATAGTTTAAAATAATAAATGTTACCAATTCAATATTTGTATATCATATTTGCAAAGTACCTAAAGCAGTGCATATATTGGTATCACATCAAGGAAATCTAAATAAATTATAAAAATTATTTATCCACCGATGTATGTCAGAATTCTTGTATGTTGTAATTCCGGATAAATTTTATATTATTCCGTCACTTTGAAATTCATCCGAAAATATGTTTTGATATTGAAATATAAAATATATCTGTCTACATTGGCTACAATAATTATAAGCATTGATCTCATACTCTTAGCTTTATGATTTTAAATTCTGATTGTATTTAAACTAGATCATTACTTTCAGGAGCTTAGAATTTTTTGAATAAGCGATCGGCTTAGTAGTAATTCAGAGGAACCTTAAGAAAAGGGTTTCTATTAAAATATGATAAAGGATTTTCAAGCTTGAAGCTTATTTCACTTCAGAAGTCACTATTCAAAAAGGGAAGCCCAATAGAAAAAGCAGATATGAAATACGAGTACTTTTTTAATTAATGAAATGAAACTATAACTTTGTATAAGACCACTTATTTAATAATAATTTTGATGATCGACTGGTTTCGCTTAGCCTAAGCATCATCAGGGTTCTTATAAAACTTACATTAAACTTAACAAAAAATACAAAGTTTGCCATAATATATTCATACAGAGGGAGAACACAATATAAAATAAAATAAGAGAACAGAGAGAAAATAAAATAATAACAGTTAAATTCTAACAAAGGAACAGAGATAAAGAGACATATAATATGAATTAAAATAGGTAAAACGTCAACTGAGAAAGTGATTAAGTAAAAATGATAAATTTTATGGGTTTAAAGGAAATATATCTAATATTGGATTACTGGACAAATTTAACTGTTTATTAAGAATATAACGTTTAATTTAAAAAGCTTTCAATACTTTTGTGCTTCTTAACTATTTAATATGTTGCTAAATAAATAAACAAAACAATTTCGTTTTTCAATCTCAATAATCAATAATATTTTATTGATACCTTAAAACCACATTTTTCTCGTTTTCGCGTTTAGTTTACAAGTAGTGTTTCAAAAGTGGTTTTTAAAACTAAACATTTGGGGAGGAAAAACATTTGAGTCTAGCGTTCCACTTTTGAAAAAGCTTCACGCTTCATTTGATTGCTGGAAAATGCGATAAAACCCTTTGAATAAAATCGCCGCCCCGTCACTTATACATTTCGTCGCCATTCACGGCGTGATTAAATCTTTTTTTAAATGGAAACCGACAGGATAAATTCAAACATTTAGCGAAGTAAAAAACTCTCTAATGACGTATTTGAATAGAGCTTTATTAAACGTCGGAAATCATTAATCTTAGCTGACCTTCACCATTCAAAAGCTCCGGTGGGGCAGCGGCGCTAAAGCTCCAAATTAAAAATGAAGAACGGTGGATAATGTCTATTTCGAAGTTGGCGAACTTACCTTGGCTAACCAGCTATTCTTCTTAGCGGCGAGGAATTTGTGGAACAAAAAATTTCGAGTGAACTTGATATCAATCAGTTTCAATTTTTTATGTTGATTAATTGAAGTGACAAATCATATTTTTTCTGAATTACCAAGAACGGTTAGCTAATTTGAAGGTAGTTTTACCTTATACCCACATAAATATAGAACCTTCTTAAGGACTTTATACTTGTTTTTGTCCGTTCTATCCTGTTCTTATCCTTGGTTTTAAAACATTGAAAAAAATAGTAGTTTGGCAAAAAGATTTTAAATACATTAAAAATAAATTATGCACTCAACATACAAAATAAAATAAAAATAAATAAAAATACCATGGAAATACATTGGAAATACGATGGAAATACGATGGAAATATTACATATTATTAAAATTCACACATCTTATGAAACTGATGGACTATTACACCATACTATGCACTATGCAGCATTATATAGTACAACAATATCTTAAGTACATATAGTAGATACTGCATATTTATAAAATCGCTTATTATAAGGTATTTCTACTTAGGAGCCATTTTTTCAGCTAATATCTGACTCTTGTTAAAAATTCACATTTTTTAAATATTGTTTAGTAACATATTGAACATTTTGAGCGCGTTATACTCCAGGGTTCGTTGTCTGTATTTATTATTATATTTTGGTAAAATCATGCCATCATTTCTTGTGAACCTTTTAATGTGCTTATGTTCCACTTTCCCCTTATATTCAGAGTCCGATATACTCGTATGCTGAATCAATATTTTATATCAATAAAACCCCTCTACCGGTAAGATATTCACATTATGATACAACAATGAAATATTCCGTCTTTGCGAGAATATGTGATTTAACTACAGGATTTTGCACTGATTGTAAATAATTTAAATTTGTTTAATTAATAAATACTGTAATTTTATTTAAACGTCAATATTACCACCCGAGTTTTGAACACCGTTTTTAGTAAATTCTTAATTCTTCTTTTACATTTATTTACAACACAGTAAGTTTATGTCTTATATTTGGGCAGGTAAAGCACCATATTTCATGACGTCATTGGTGTTTTAAGCTGAAATAGATGCAAAAATCTGAAAATTACATACAAAAAGCTTGACAATTCTTTTACGCCAAAGCTTTGGTAACGCTCGGGAAAAACGGTTTTTTGCTTCAATTTTTTTTTTAAATAAAGACAAACATTCCCGGGTTACGAATAACCTGACAATATTTGAAAAACTCCCATTGCCATCATAAGAAGCGGAAGATGTTGCTTGCAATGATAGAGGACACCCAGCTACCGACCGGTCTTATGTATCTTCATTATTTTACAATGACTCCACACAGGCCCTTATTTCATTTTTCAGAATGGTGTATGGAGGTTATTTTTGGGGAATGTAAGGAGTGAACCTGGGTTTTGACTTTTTTATACCCAGGCTGTAGGACGGTAAAAACACAGAAGCCAGTGAATCATTGCATAGTTTTTTTTTTATATATTAATACCGCACAAGAGTCTCAACTGCTCTCAACCGTCTAGAGCCAGTGAGACTATGGCATCCCCAAATAGGGTATGTTGTGAGACTGAAGGTACTGGGGAGGGAAAGGAGATTGGAAAAAGGAAGGTTGGGAAGAACCTGGCTATTCAGATCTGATCACCAAACACGGCTTAAGCCATTTCAAGCAACTTTTCAATTCTGAATGGTGGTCTTTCACCAGGGCGATACTTAGAGTATCTACATTTAAAATTACTGACTAGATTTTTTTTTAAATACATATTATTTTAGGTAGATTCCTAAAAAATATTTGTATTTTTGAGTTATTTGTCTAAATTATCATATTTTTTTCAATATCTTAACAATCGCAAAGCAATGTGATAGTTGGATGAATTCAATTTCACGCCATCAATAATGGTGGACAACGGTCATAACTTGGGATTCAATAGAACGTAGGAACTTCGGATCGGACTTTCCCCTAACCCTTGAACTCGGTATAATTTAACGGGTAGGTATTTATCAAGTTCGGGTGTTTATATGTATCGGGTGCTTGTCACAAACACTCCGGGGCGGGCGGATCCCAGCGGTCCATTTTCCGACCGCTGGAGCTGTCTGGCCGCTTTTCTCACTTGAGAACGGAAGCCGCATGAAACGAACGGAATTCACAAGAAATGAGCGGAATCTGCAAGATTGTTTGACTTTTTGCGACCATAGTGAGCCGCTACTGCGTTCCAACGTGACTTGGGAATAACTCTGTCTTCACGAACAGAACAATGCAGTACCTACTTTGAAGCAGCTCTCCAAAGGTCATAGTAAATGGCGTGCATTTGGATTAAATGGTATTAATTCGATGCCGAAAATTTTATGATTACAACTTATTTCACTTATACAGTTCAACATTCCTTGCCGTAGACTCAGAAACAATGAATTGCTGTTCCTCAATCATCACTATACTAATTAAAGGTATAATTTTCCAATGTCCAGAATGTCAAGACTTGTTAACTCAAACCATGGTCTTGAAATTTTTGGGAAAAATTTGACTAGACCATGGCTTGAATTTTCTCTTTTATGTTTATTTCGTCCTATTTTTGTCATCGCTTCATTTATTATTATGTATGTGCTATTCCTTCTCTGTTGCTTTTTTTTCCATTTCGTCTTTTATGTCTTTTTTGTAATTGGACTCTAGTTCGTTAATTTATAAATAAATAAATATTCGATCACAATCGCATTGTCTGACTTTTCTTTAAATACCATCTTGTATAATAATAGAGTTTATTTTTACTTTTATAGTGAATACCACACAAGAGTCCCAACCGTCTAGAGCCAGTAAGACGGTACCATCCCCAATTGGGGTATGTTGTGAGGTTGAAGGTAGTGAGGAAGGGGAAGGAGATGGGGAAAAGGAAGGTTGAGTAGTCACTGCCTATTCAGGTCTGGTCACCAAACACGGCTAAAGCTTTTCCAAGCAACGTTTCAATTCTGAATGGTGGTCTTTCACCAGGGCGATACCTTGAGTATCATTAGCATGGAACGTGCCGCAAATATCTTTTTCATATGAATTAAATGTGTTATGACACATATTAGTTAAATAAAATGTATTTGAACCTGCAACCTCTGGATTCGTAGCCAAGCATCTTACCACTCGACCACGTAAGCCGACAAATATTATAAAAAATCTTTCTTGCAACTGCACATTTCAATTTTATTTAAGCTTAAGTTTATTTTTCTATTATTTGTATCCATTTTCACTTAGTTTTGTAATATTCTTGTAATCTTATTAGTGTCTCCATTTTGTGTAGTTAAAATCACATGTTATAATAATGCATGAATATACTTGATAGAATGTGTGAAGTTACACCAACCTCGAACAATCTAACATAACCTAACCTAACCATTGAATCAACTCATTGTTTCCCACTAAAATATGCTCAATTTTTCTTTTCAAACATGTTAACTGTATTATTTGCATTCCATTAAACCTTAAATGCGATAGTATCTGCATAATGGAGGAGTTTTTTTTACTTATCTACCATTTTTTACGATATCTAGATATTTTCCGAGGCATTAGATTAGTCCAGTCTCATCACGGAATTAGCGCTTCGTACAGATGTCGCAAAAACACGGTTTTAAAAGTTCGTTAAGAATCTTAATGGATAAACGAGAGCCTCAGCTTTCAAAGTCAACATTTTATCTCATTGCCGAAATAAAAGTATTTAGCTGATTATTCTCCATAGCAGCTAATCATTTATGCATTTTAAAATTAAAAGTAATTGGGAGCGCTTCAACACCGTTTTCATTTTAGGGCAATAACCTCCCTAATTGTCCGCCCGGTGGAGTTTCGACCCTTGAAACAGTTTTTCATCCTAATTTCTTCCAATTAATGCGGTCTTCCTTTATCCCTATCTTCGCCGCTACCTTTTGTAAATCTTTAGAAGCGCTTTAAAATATCCCCAATTATCACAAAGATTAAGTTAACGATCCACTTTGTCAGATTAGTTGCGCACTGATATCCGGCAGAGTTTTACATAAAAATGATGACATTCTTGCATTTAATTTATTTCAGTAAAATTTTTTTTCACTGAAATAACCTACAGTTTTTTACTGAAAAAAAATACAGTTTTTTTTTTTATTATTTATTTATAACAGAATTTTAAAAACATTTGTATTTATTTCTTTACATTTAAATTTTATTTAATAATTAGTGGTAAAAAGCCCTCACCCATTTAATTAGTATACAATAAAATAAATAAATACTGCCCCTAACATTACATCATCATCTTTCGAGAACTTCTTGGGATATATAAATCTTCAATTGTTCTCTCCCACTAATATATGCTCTCTCTCTTCCTTCTTTGTATTATATACTTTCTCACCATCATTGATAACTATATTGTTAACTTATTTTTCTTTAGTTATTATTTTTTGATCCAGGTTTTTTAATTTTATTTTAAAAACAACAATTATTTTTATTATTTTTTAAAACAATTTTTAGTTAAAACTATTCTTTATTGTTTTAGTGCATAATTCTTATTTTTTACGCGTGACAGCTGTTTAAAAAGCCTTCTGAGGCGTATACATTAAATCAAACAGTTTGGGATTATGCCCAGTCATGGTGGCGATGACCACATAGATAACAATATTATTATTTACTTTTAATTAAATTTAGAAAAACATGTTACTATGTAGTTGAAAAACCTCTTTTGCAATTTGCCATCCCAGCACAGATCTAGTGGGATAGGCAATATACAAACCAATAAAATTGTATGTTCAAGTAAAATAAAAATAAAAAACAATAAACAGGTTTTTTTTTTTGGTTTCATGATACATTTTATTTTTGTTATTATGTACGTACTATATTATCGATATTAACATGTTACTGTGTAGATACTTCAAAAAACAATCTATTTTTGAAAGTTGCCATCCCAACTCTGGTCTGGAGCCCTAAATACTGAAAAACCTTTGGGATGGGCGGTCCGTTTGTGATTCTATCTTAACAAACGGATTTGCAAACTTTGGAAAAAATGTGTATGTTCAAATTTCAATGGAAGATGCTCCGAGGAACTTGCGTCATTGATCCCTTCGGCACCGGTGCATAGTCGGGAAACTCGCCAAACGCGCGCCCAACGTCTGTAGACGGTTGACATTCAATACATGAACGACTCGTTTTTATGTTCAACAGCTCATGGAACGATTTGCCGGTCTCTGAGTTTTTCCCTTTCAACATGGGTCTTCAAGACCCAAGTTCTCCTTCCTTTCCTCAAAAAAAAAGACCCTTCACACAGCTTACCCAAAGATGACATAGGCCCTGAGGGAAATTATTTCCCTCAAGGCCTCCTGTGTGGAGTTATTTTAAAAAAATAATTAATTCAAATGTGGTTGAAATCCTGAAAAAAATCACTCCGACGACATATTTTTAAAACGTTTCAGACACCTATTATATTTCCGCATTTGTTAGTTTCGCTCGCGGGGAACCTCGGTTTTTTCACCGATACGCGCTGCAAATACACGTTGTATCTCTCACGCAGATCTAGCGGCCACGGGAATCTATAATCCCCCGCCCCTCCCCATCATAAATCGGCAATCTCTGACAGCGCTATCAGCCGGCAGATTATGGACCGCAACATCGCGAGTCCGGAAGCCCCACGTCGGGACGAACTAGGCGGGCTTACGCGGAGAAACAGTCGGGTGAAATCTAGCGAAGCCTGATTTCGATATCGTATTGCGTGTACCGAAGTGCAAACATGTATGCGCAATACGGGAGTCGCTACTGTAGATAATATAGTTACTGTCTAGCCCATAGAGTTGGTAGAGTAGTATCTATCCAAGGCAGTGAAGTCAGTTTTTGACTTGTTTTTGATGATTTTAACCTGACTCGGCGCACCTGGGCGTGGCTAAGACTAAGGCTACGGTATTTATACATCCGTTCATATCACATATCGACATGATGTTTTTGTTTATTCGTATAGCCACTTTTTCGCAGTATTTTTATCAACAAAAATATAGCATATAACCTAAGAAAACAGTTTAGTTGTGTCAAGTTTAGTGGCACAATAAAAAATGTGTGCGGAGTCCCGCCGTGAACCAGAACCTTAAGATCATCCTTACAGTATATAGAAGCGGTCTATGACATTTGTTGTCTCTTACAACGTAAAAACCCGGAGAAAGTGATTTATCGCAAGTTTGCATCGGTTGGGTAAAAATAATTAGCTCTCTCCCTCCATACATTGTTTCTCCGAGGTCTAAGCTTTGCGACGAATTCAAGATCTGGGAAACAAATACTCCGATGTCGTTGATATATTTAGCACGTCAATATCACACTATAAGCATACCTTGGTACAGTTTTTTTTCCTCTGGTAGAGCTAAAGTAATTGTTGAAACCTCAGAGCAACAATATACAGGAAAGAGTTTTGATCTTGATGTAACAATATATGGAAAAAGCGCTAATTCTTTTTACCCAACCAATACAGATTTGGCGGAAATCACTTTCTCCGGGTTTTTACGTCGTACACCGTGATAAAGATAGAGACAACGAAATTTCTCCAAATTATCACACCGCTTAAAAGTATTGACAGAATATTCTTCATGTTCCACGTCTCCGTCGACTTTGCCCACACGTTATGATACGCGAAATAAATTGACCTAAGTCAACGGTTTATTAGGTTAATTTTTTTTTTTTTAAACAATACTGTGAAAAATTGGTTGTACGAACAAACAAAAACATTATTTTGACATGTGCTATGAATGGATGTACAAATACCCTAGCTCTAGTCCTAGCCACGCCCAGGTCTAGCCGAGTCCGGCAAACCTTAAAAAAAACGTAAAAACCGACTACAGCTCTCTCTACAGCGCTCTCTCTTGTATATTATTGCTCTTAGATTATGATCATGATTTTGCCGGACTCGGATAAACCTGGGCGTGGCTAGAACTAGGGCTAGGTTATTTATACATCTATTCATAGAACATGTCGACATATTGTTTTTGTTTATTCGTATAACCACTTTTTCACAGTATTGTTATAAATAAAAATATATCAAATATCCTAGAAACCGTTGACTTATGTCCATTTATGTCGCATTTGAAAACGTGTGGGCGGAGTCAATAGAGACGTGGGACACAAAGAACATCCTTACAGTACTTTAAAGCGGTGTGATAATTTGCTAAAATTTCCTGTATCTTTCTTTCTCGGTAAAAACCCGGAGAAAGTGATTTATCCCAAATTTGTATAGGTTGGGTAAAAAGAATTAGCCCTTTCTCCATATTTTGTTACTCCAAGGTTAAAACTAATCTTACTTTGAACCTCTTATTCAATTATTTTTTTTGTTTTCTTTTCTTTCAATATACTTTTTGAACCTGTTATTCATTATTCTTTTCAATTTTCTCTTACAATTTTTTTACACTGTTTATGAGTTTATTTTTTTTTTTAAATAAATAAAAATATTTGTGCAAAAGCCTTTAACGGGCGTAAATAAATAAAAAAAATAAAATTTACTTTGACTGTAATTGTTAACTGCCTGCAAAGATACGTCTGTAGATATTTTGTTTAATGATAAAGTAAGACAAACATTTCTAGGTTACGAATAACCTGACAATATTTTAGAAACTCCTACTGCCATCATAATAAGCGGAAGATGATACTTGTGTAATGATGGAGGACATAGCTAACAGAAGAGTTGAACGCACGACGCGCGGATGGGAGTCCGACGCGTTTGTCCACTCAGCTACTAACCGGTCGATCTATCACCAATTTGACGAAAAAGGTTTCAAACTGATGAAAAGCGTACAGCTCGAATTTTCAAACACCGAATATGATAAACAAGAAAAACAATACTGCGAATACATCCCAACCTTTCCTTTCCCCATCTCATTTCTGTCCCCACTTCCTTCAACCTCACATCATAACCCCGATTTTGGGATGATATAGTCCCGCTGGTTCTAGACAGTTAGGAACAGTAGGGACTCTTGTGAGGTATTCGCTGTAAAAAATATATTAAAAAAAACAAAAACAATTGAATGAATCTCAAAAATGATTTGGAGTATATATACCTGAATAATAAAATAAATGAATATAATTTAAATAAAACCTGAAATATTGTGTACTTACATTTATTTTAACTGGCATTTAAAAAAACTATGAATTATTATTATGAGATAACACTTGTATGATTTTTATAGTGCCTTTTCATTCAAGTATATTAAAAATAAACTTGTTTCGCTTAGCCTAAGTATCATCGGGGTACAACATTAAACTAAACAAAAAATATAAAGTAACCGGTCGGTCATAAAAATTAGAATAAAATCTGTGGTTTTATACAAAGTTATTATTTAATTTTCATTAAATATGTTAAACCATAAAGTGATTGCTTTCTATGAAAATATACATTTTTTATACCTTTATGGCATAATTATCTTCTCCTGAGAAGGCACGGTTTCGTCCTAAGCTATTTTGCTTAAAATGAAATTATACTTGCCCATACGAAGATATACTTTGATTGCTAAATAACATCTGTAATATCGCAATTTACTTAGAGATTCAATCATAATGATCACGTCATCAATCAATTTCGCTAAGCGTTAGTAGATTGCCGGCTGATAAGTTACCTGATGCGTACAAAATCGTGCTTTAGATTTAATACCGAAAGCTAATGCTTAGTTATTGCCGATTCCACGATTCTGGTTCCTATTCTGATGGCGATTGTTCAATGATTCTGTTCGGATCTATTATGATTAATAATAAACCTATTGGCTATTCAACACGCACTGTCCATTGCCTTTACCCACTACTATTTAGACCATGTCAGTCTCGCTCCTTTTGTCACGGACCAACGTGACCTGTCAATGAATCATGTCATTGGGTTTGAACAAAAACGTATAACTACAGTTATTTTGAATGGAAGAAGAAGTTAGATGCAATAACTGCGTGGGCTGACGAAAATAAATTATATTTTAACAAAAAAAAAAGTGTATCTACGACATATACGCGCTCAAAAACCCTATCAAATTTAACTATAAAATAGGGTATGATTTATTGTCATCCATAAGGTCGATCAAAGACCTAGGAGTAGTTTTTGATCCCAAACATACGTTTTTAGACCATGTATTTCAGTTGTCTACATCGTGTTACAGACTTTTAGGGTTTGTTATAAGGTCTAGCAAACCTGCAGCAATGACTTATATGTTCAACTGCATTATAAGGTCCAAACTAGGAGTACGCAACTGCTGTATGGGCCCCAAACCAAAATAAATATACACAATTATTGGAACAGATCCAAACAAAGTTTATCAGTATATGAGAATCCACGGCGAGTACCCAAAATTTATGCATCATAAATATTTGCTCTCCGATACGCTTTATCAAAGTCTTCAGTCGAGAAGGAATTGGACCCTTGCAGTAACATCGTACAAAATATTAAATAATTTGATTGACAATCCATACCTCCTGGAATGCTATAAGTTGTTTGTGCCAAACAACTACTGCTAGGGGCAACATCATGATCTGCTGTGCATTCCACATGTCAGAACAGACGTGTTGGCTCAGCACAACATGACACGGGGTATGGTACTACTAAATAACATGTCTCCTGATATCTTCAACGTAAATCTTAAAGATTTCAAGAGACATGTTAAAAATATCTCTTAATTTACTTTTATGTTACTTTCTTGTGTTTTGTAAATGGACATATACAGTCTGTAATATACAAAAAAAAACTCTAAAGAAGAGAAAGACATGGCACGATCAAGTAAATCGAATACTTGAATTGGGTCATGTGAAGAGTCAGAATAACAGAAGAGTATGTATGAGACGATGTATGAATGAGAATGAAACAAGGAGTGTGCGCCAAGAAAGAGTTGTATTGCGGTCCGTCCTCTCTGCCTACCCCTGCGAGAAAACGGCGTGATGGTTTGATAGTTAATTATGTTTTCGTTATTTTATTGTAAACCCCCGTGTGGGCTTTTACGTATAAAATTTTCATTAAACAGTGAAAAAATTAAAACTATTTGCTCACACAAAATAAAAATAAAGATATTTATTTTTTTATTAGCGTCTATATAAATGAGTACTAAAACAGTACGAGTATAAGATATAAGTATAAAAACGTTTACAGAATTACAGTTAAAATAAAAATATGTATTAATTATTTTAATTTTTTAACACTATTTGTTATTAAAATGTTTGTTTTTTCTTAGTCCTCCTCACTAACTGCTCACAACCGTCTCAGTGAGACTATGGAATCCTCAATTAGAGTATGTTTTGAGGATGAAGATAGTCGGAGAGGTGAAGGAGATGGGAAAGAGGAAGGTTGGGAAATACCTGGCTACTCAGATCTGGTCACCAAACACGGCTATAGCCATTTCGAACAATGTTTCGATGGCGATTTTATGACTATTTACCACGCTGGAACGTGCCGCAAAAATATACCATATATTATTTTTTATGAATTAAATGTGTTTTTTTATTTATTTATTTACGCCCGTTAAAGGCTTTTAAACAAATTTTATATTTGTTTTAAACAATAACCTCGTAAGCAGTGCAAAAAGTATTGAAAAAGAAAATAAAAAGGAATATTGAATAACAGGTACCAAAATATTGTAAATGAAAAAAATTAAAATAAAATTGAATAAATAACAGGTTCAAAAATATTGTAAAGGAAAAGAAAAGAAAAGAAAAAATAAAATTGAATAACAGGTCCAGAGTTAAAATATTTTACCTCTACCAGATGAAAAAAACTGTACTTAGTTATACTTACAGTGTGATATTGACGTGTTAAATATATCAACGACATCGGAGTATGTGTTTCCCAGATGTGGAATTTGTCGCATAGGCGTGTTAAATTATGAGGTTGAAGCAGAATTGTTACAATAGTATGGTAGGTCCTGCCTTGTCACTGTCTTGCTCGGAACGTGAAACGCAATCGTCAGTAGTCGATCGTCTTACCACTCAACCACAAAGACCGTCAAGTTATATAAATTCACTGCTGTTAGTATACCAAAACCCTTACAGCCCGTTCTTTAATTTGTTTTTTTTTTAAAAAAACCTAATTTTTAAAGTATTCAAAGTTACCGAAACCTCTTGCAATCCTCTCTTTGACTTTGTTATTTTTCCTACAAAGTACGTATTTTCAAAGATAGTTTCCAAAATAGCCTTACTTGCATAATATCACTATCGGGAGCTTTTTATCGGCTTAATTACGATGTAACGCCATGAACAAGTTAATGGTGAAATTTCCATATCACGTCCCTCACTTAGGCAGCATACTTCCACATTTTTCTATGCCGCAATCAATCAAGCGGGATTGCGCTGGCTCATAAATCATTTTTTGTCGCTAAATCGCCACATTTCCTTGGCACAGTGTTACACTTCTCTGCCATTTTGCAGCGACAAATTCTGAGAATTCAGTCTTTTCTTGGGAATAAGATAGAACCACTACCTAAAGTGAATTAAATTTGTAAAATACATAAATTCTGGAAAGAATTTTAAAATAATAGAAAAATATTAGGGTATGAAAATAATATGATTATTACCGAGACTCCAATTCGGGACCTTCACTCTATCTAGGAGCGGCGCATCAACCAACTCAACCACCCATCCAATTCATTGAATTGGTTATAGACTTTCAAAAAGTCAAAGATGGAGAACCATAAAGTAAAAATGAATAATTCTATCCGTAGCGCCTCCTACGCTTGCAATTGTCTTAATTACCAAAATATCTTAAAAATTTAAATCGAAATTAAAATTAAAATATAAATATTCCGCAAAAGTATGTGATTGTTAACATGGAATGCATGGAAATGACATAAAAATGGACGAAAGTAGACTGAGTGATGTAGACATGAGATCGCTAAGGCGCATGCGTGGTAAAACCATATCCGCGTAAAAGAATTTGGGTATCAGAAAATAATGCAAGGCTAGTGTGGGCATAATGAATAAGATAAAGAAAGGAACGCTAAGATGGTTTGAACACGTAGAGCGGATGAATGATGAAATGAGCAAGGAAAATATACGACGAAGACAATACACGATCAAGTGAATCAAATACTTCAGTCGGGTTATGTCAAGAGTCAGAATTTTAGAAGAGATTCATGAATGTGTATGAAGCAAGGAGTGTGTGCCAAGACAGAGGTGTGTGATGGTCCATCCTGTCAATTCCTATTAGGAAACGGCGTGATGGTTAGTTAGTTAGTTACTTAGAGCAATAATATACAAGATGTATAGCTGTAGATCGATCTGTAGTCAGTTTTTACTAGCTTTTACCTTGAAGTAACTGACTCGGTTGGAAAAGGGCGTGGCTAAGACTGGGGCTACGGTATTTGCATCCATTACAGCACATGTCGACATAATATTTTTGTTTATTCGTATAGCCACTTTTTCACAGTATTTTTATCAATAAAAATATAGCATATAAGCAAATAAACCGTTTAGTTGTGTCAAGTTTAGTGGCATAATAAAAAATAGTCCCGCGGTGGCCCAGTAGCTTAAGATCATTGCGTCACTACGTGAAAGCGGGAAATTAAATTTGTTGTCTCTTTCTCTCTTATGGGGTACGATGTAAAAACCCGGAGAAAGTGTTTTTTCGCAAGTTTGTATAGGTTGGGTAAAAATAATTAGCTATCTCTCCATATATTGTTATTTCAAGGTTAGTTAGCTTTTCGAATCAATGTATAATGTCATTATGAAATATTTCAAATATAATATAATACTACAGTGACATTAAAGTCGTGTGGCACAGCGCTCTACAATTTTATAACAAGAGGACATTAAAAAAAAATAAATTATATTATCCAACATGCCACATTTGCATGTGTCATCAGTTACTCTTTTCATGCAATAGTACTTTATTTCAATACCTTCGTCCAGACTCCGCGCGGCGACCATTCGGGCAGTTCCCAACTAACAAATAAATATGTATGCAATCAAAAGGGTAACGTAAAGTGTATGAAATCATTCGCGACTGTAATAATATATCCGGGCCTTATCATCGATGTTCAACAATTGCTTGATACTTGTTCGCTCTCGTCTAGCTCATGCGTCGCACGCCGCGCGTAGTGTGAACAAAGATAATGACCATTTTTCAGTTATAAAACACTTTGCACTAGGGAAAACAAGATTGTATAAAGTCACTGAAGAGATAAACCCATAAAATGCGCTGTGGGCGTGTCTGTGTGCCCGTAATAAGTTCAATTTTTCCTCACCTTGGGTGAAATTGATCAAACATATCGCAATTCTTTCTTGGACAGTAAATCAATTTCATTGGCCCGTCAAATTGTTGACAATCATTTATATTCAAATCGCTATAGATCACACTTCTAGCGATTATCTGTTCAGTGTACAAAGTCTAGTGCCTATTTGGTACATATTTTTAAAACCATATTCAATTTTACGGTAATCAGAGTTGCCCAAAAATTATTTTCTAATTTTGAAACTGTTGATTCGTGGTGGAACTCCATTTTAATGATTTTAATATTACCAATTATTTTACTTTATTCCACTTTTTTTTTATTTTAGACCTGACCAATTTCACCTTATGACGGGCATCTTCAGACTGGTCCATAGTCTGTAGATGCCCGTCATAAGGTGAAACCGGTCAGGTCTTAAATATTAAAAAAATAGTGAAATAAATTTAAAAATTTGTATTATTAAAAACGTGCAAAAAATTCTTGTGCAATACCAATATTCTACTATTTTTTGGAAAAACAATGCAATAATCAATAGAATACAATGCAAATATAATATGGGAAACATTTTCGTATTTTTTTAACATATATTTAAGCCGCCATGAGCTTAATTAATACAAAAAAAATCACGATAATTCTATGAACAACTTTTTCTATCGATAAGGTTTTTTTTTATTAAGACATATAAAGAAAAACTTATTTTCATTGTTGTGGAAAATGTGAAAAAATACTCTAATGCTAGTTCTTTATATTATTTAACTTATACATCTCCACCACTTGCGTCCATGCATCATTATTGCTAAATATTGGATTCACCAGCATCAACATATTCCCAGTAGAAAAAGTGTTAACCAAAAGCAACAAACTAACTAATTGCATTCCATTAAACAACCCTTTTCAGCTTTCTACCCTTCCTACAGAGCGCATATTTTAACCAAATGTTGACAAACTATTACCATTTCGGGTACAAATGCACAAGTCGTGAATTGATTGATGGCGGCATTGCATGTTCTACTGTTCTGTCGTTCTACTGGTCTAGTACCTATTTTACGCGCTCATGCTAGTTCCGAGGCTCCGATAAGCGAAACGAAAACGTCACTATAATCCCAACACGTTTTTACAGGCTGACGCTCGGCCCTCACAGAATGCTACCTGATTTAGAACTCGTACGTGAGGTTACGTGTAAAATGACTTAGGTTCACTATCACGCACAGGTGTGTGTGACGATATAATAATTGTTGCAGACAATAGTCAGTAATTATAATTATTATAATTATAATTAATAGTCAGTAGTAATATTAAACGACCTCAATATCCCCGCTGATTATCCAGTTGACCGATAACAGGCTGTGATTGGTAGTGATAGAACTATGGTGTGGGAGTGCTTCCTTTGTGTTGATTTAAGATATAATTAGTAACAAAATCAATTGCTTGAAAAAAATAAAAAGATTACACTGAAAATTACAGCGAAAGTTATAAAATCAAATTAGTTATAACTGTTTACTTCAAATTTATGAGGGTACGATAACAAAACATAAGCTACAAGGAAAATGGAAAGCTTGGCTTAAGTAAATACCGCACAAGAGTCCCAACTGCTCCCAACCGTCTGGAGCCAGTTGGACATGGCATCCCTAATTGGGGTATATTGTGAGGGTGAAGGTGATTGTAAAGGCAAGGAGATGAGGAAGAGGAGGGTCGGGATGTACCTGACCTTTCACGGCTAGTGCCATTCAAAGCAATGTTTCGATTCTGAATGGTGGTCTTTCACCAGGGCGATACTTCTGAGAGTATCTGTCAAAAATATACTGTAACTTATATTAATTGTGAAATAAGACAAAAATAACCCGTGTCCTTTGGATACGTAGTAGATTATCATAACCACTCGACCACGTCAATATTTGATAATTTACCTGTTATATTGTCATGTGTCTTTATAGCAAGAGTACATTGAAATTGAAATTACGATTTGTAAAAAAAATGTACTGCATTATAATCCAACAATGAGTTTTATCAACTTTTGGGAGTACAACGTAATGAAAAAACTAATCTTATCATTTTAAAAAAATGAAAGGGCTCTCTTAATCAATGTTCTTATTTTCAAATCAAGTTATCACCACATAAATTTGGGCCCAAGGCTTATGTTATTTTAGAACGAGTATTTTAAAAAGTTTTTTTCATTGTTTGCCAAAACATTATTTGGTTGGTATTTTGTCATCCCGAGAAATAAAACAAAAAGGCAAAGAATTTTTTTTAACCAACGTGTCTTTTTACCAAATGAATTTTTAAATTCGTCCTGCGACTACCCTATTTCTTTGAATCGGACATCCTCTTTCCAAATTATTCTCTCCAAGGATTACCCGATTTCGGATTTTGAACCATAAATGAATTATGGCTTAGGCTTACGCGAACCTAAATTTATAGGAGGTGTTTATATTATCTTCAAACGGGATTCTTTTTTGTCGTCGGGGCTAATGCATCATCATCCTCGGATGTCCCTTGAGTATTAGTCGAACAACTGTCACTCATGATTATGGGTCCTTAAGGGCAGAAAAGCTTAATTTTGAACCAATAAAATATTGACCTCATTAGCTGGAAGTAAGTAATCTACTTTTTTGATGTATGCGTTTTTGGCGTATTGCTCGTCTTTCTAGATTTATGTACTAAAATCACGTATTATTGTTATTTTTGGTGAAAAAAAAACCTTGCAACTAATCGGTTGCTACTTTTCAGGTTTCTGTATTCATATTTGTTCTTGAAGAAGAAACTTTGCTTTGAACAGTTGATCAGATAAAACATTTGGAAATGTCAAGTTTTCAAGCATATGGAGCTTTTAAAAAATTAAATTAAAAAATGGAGCTTTTTTTATTAAAAAAACTTATGAATAGATTTCAATTTAATAACTATTTTTAGAATCTTATTCAACTTTTTCAATTTAAACTGAATAAAAATCTGTTCCATTTGTTATTTATGAACTAACCAATTATGTGTACACAAGGAAGAACAAAATGAGACAATAAACGTAAATCAGAAGAGCCAAAAGAAATTTTATGAATTTTGTTTTTTGTATGTAATCATATCACATGTAACATATCCCTGTGTCAAAAAATAATAGCACATTATTTTATTTTTTACATCTCATTTTTCCTAGATATATATGTAGCTAAGGATCAATTCTGCATACTTACTCGAAACTTGTTTTTTTTTGTACCCATTCCGTTCTTCCTTGCGCACTTTTTTCACCGTTTTCGATAAAATATTAGATAAATAAAAAAAAGTATTCAATGTTCCCAATAGCTGAAGAAAACGGGTTTGTAAAACAATTTACTTAATACATATAATAACAAAACGGAACTTTTGATGCATAATGATCATTATTTTGCACATTACTACCTTACTAGGAAATAAATTAAATGTTTATGATGTTTTTCTACCAGTATTTTCATACTGTTACATTATTTCTCGCATAGCTCGAGTGACGGGTCTATAACATCCGCACCTGGTTCAGCATACTACTATATTCTCGGCGTTTTTGTCACAGGTTGCATGTTTCTCTAATAACTCGGATAAATAGTTCATTTGCGCATGCATTCATTTAAAATTCATTAAGCCGAGAGCGCACTTCCCCTACTTGCTTAATGTATTTTCCTGCGCTTATTTTTGATAATAATGTGTCCGTCACCCAGAAGAATGATTCGAGGATCGCATGTCATCTCCAGAGCTAGCCGCTCGGAATGACTGTTAATAAGATAAAAAATAAATTAAAACCTCCACAGAACATCGCGAGGTTCTTTTTAATACTGCAACAGAAAAGGGATCTCGTTAAAACGTTTTTAATGCTTCTATTTTATTTGTATTATCTTAAATGATTTTTATCGTAAATGCGTGTTGGTTGTGCGACGTGGTTTTAAATTCTTGCAATGACGTTGTCATCGTTACATGGAGATACCATCAAATATAAAGACATGTCAGTAACTTTAATAATGACGCTTCGGACAATCAATAATAGTCGATT
The DNA here is from genome assembly GCA_022651775.1 of Drusus annulatus. NCBI lineage: Eukaryota > Metazoa > Arthropoda > Insecta > Trichoptera > Limnephilidae > Drusus > Drusus annulatus. The sequence continues at coordinate 942,069 of JAGWCC010000390.1, read as the reverse complement.
GTCATCAACAAATTGATGAGTTTAATTCCTACGAAAAAGACAAAGATAGTTGTATTCGAGTGATTTTAGGTAACTCATTTGTCATGACTTACTATTGGCCACTATATACACGTCAGCACTATTGCACAGTTCACATAATTATATACATATTACCTTATGAGATACATGCCACTCTTGGGAGTGGAAAGCGCCAATAGCCGAATGAAATACGAAGGAGTAGGAGATATGCATTTTTTTATATGTTGTCAATGTCCCGCCTTGGTGAGAAGATAGTTTAGATACGCTCAGATACGTTTAAGCTACCGTATAAAATCGAAGGACATTTCACCCTTGTGAAAACTATTAATGGCAAAGTTTAACTGTAAAGGGAAATAGGTGTAACACGGAAGATGGCACAATGATCCTATTAATGATAATAAAAACAGCTTAATATTCGGAACCATTAAACACTTTGGTTTGCTCAAAGAAAAGTAAAATAGATTCCAACATTCAACAAGGTTATAAGTGATAAGTTTATCGCGCGGAAAATTGTTTTCCGCCGGCGGTGAATCATTTCATCATAAATAGGGTTCAAACAGTGCGACGTAATACGGTTAAAACAAAATAAAACATTCCATCAATTCGTTTTAAAACCGTGATTAGACCAAAGTGCCTTCTTTCGGTGAATTACCTCAATACTTTCGGGCTCAAATGGCACTCCGAACTTGGAGATAAAATCTAACAACGTTTCAGCTTTAATAGTTATAAAAATGGTCGTAAAGATCTGAAATTTGTGAGTGTGCGTATTTCGAATTGCCCTAATAAATATTTCCAAGTGTAGGCTGGAATGTGCCCATATAAACCGAGGGCCCCGGCCCGACCTGTGGCATTAACAAGCCCTAACCGTGATGTATGCAGATTTCATATGCAGTCACGATATTCTCGGAGGGCTTTTTATAATTATTATTATCGTGTGCCCAAGGGAGGGCTCTCGTGAGCGTGTCAACTTATTTTTTTAAGGTGGATTTACTTTAATTATTAATAACTGTAGAAGAAATAATCTCCAAAAAATATTGTTACAAAAAATAGTAGTTGTCACTTTTAATTTTTAAAGTTTGATATCTGACAAGGGTTCTCACGGCACAGAGACAATGAGACTGTGACATCCTCTTTCCGAGAAATGTTGTAGGGATAAAATAAATGGGGGTAGGTAACGAGCATGGGATGGCAAAGGTATGTAAGTATCTGGTTATTCCAGTTGGCAGAACAAGAATATATATTATGTCTCGTTCTGTGTAAAAAGAAAAAAAGGCTTCTATTATTCATTATGTCACCATATCTTAAGAAAATTTTATTTACGTACTGTATTTAAGTTTTTTAGTAATCGATTTTTTTAAATGATAAAAATTAAGAAAATACATTTTACGATAAGTCAATGTTTTTTTCTTTCAAACTACAGAATATCTATAAAGGATCACTCGCCTGTTAATAAACATATTTTGAATATAATATTATCATTACTAATACAAATATACATGTTGGCATTTTAAAGCAGTCCACCTACACATTGTCAATCAACAGTCAAGAAGGACAGGTACAAGGGTAACATGTTACCTTCTGTCTAAAAATAAGTAAAGTAACTACGAGTATATTCTGTCCTTTGGAAAATAGTCCCAATTTATACATGTAATTTCAAAGTTATGTTTCTTTACGTTCCTGTATTTGTATATATCCAGTTAGGTATAAATTATTTTTTTTAATAAGAACTATAAGTTAATAATAATTAAAGAAATGAAAAAATTACTTTTTATAAAACGACGGAAAAATATAATAATGTTAACATTTTTTTTTAATTATATCATTCATAGTTTCATTTACGTAATAATATTATTATAAGGATGAAATCAAAAAAATATTTCTAGAGCTACATATATTTTGTGAATATGTCTTCAGAATTGTGTTTATTGATATTAATGTAAATAGGTACGTATTAATAATGAGAATTAACAATATTGTGTTCTTAAATCTTTTTGTACACTAAAATAAGGCTGTTTCAAAAAGGTTTTCTTCTACAAATGATGGACTTTTACGAGTGCGATTTTGAGAGTATTTTCCATTTTAGGAAGAGGTACATAGCTATTATTTTTCAAATTATTTAATTTTGTGTGGGAATAAAATCATTTGATAATAATATTTTTTTAGTTATCCTCCCGGGGTTTTGAACTCGTATTCTCAGAGCTGGGGAGCTTACAACTATGCCACATGGCCATATAATAACAAGTATTATTATACTTATATAATAAGATATTTTAAATATATTAAGCAATACAGACGGGAAAATCAAAAAGTACCCACTATCTTCAGCCTCACAACATAACCCAAATAAGGATGCCATAGTTCCACTGGCTCCAGACCGTTGGAAACAGTTAGTATTTACTTTTTTTACTTAAAATTTGAAGTCGCCTGATGCAAGGTGAAACCAGTCCGATCAAAAATAAAGTGAAGTTAGAAAGGTTTTTAATGATACATTCATATTAATAACTTTTTTATATACTGAATACTGCACTAAAATTCCAACTGCTCACAGCCGTCTAGAGTCTGTGGGACTATGGCATCCTCAATTGGGGTATGTTTTGTGAGGCTGAAGGTAGTAGGGATGGGAAGGAGATGGGGAAGAAGAAGGTTGAGAAGCACCTAGTAGTACATACTCACAAAGGAAATAATTTACGGTTAATTTTAATTTAAAAAATAAAAGACTAAAAGTGGGTTGTACTACCTTTATTATTATATTTTTTACCGTTGACATATCATTATAATGTATTTGTGAACATTAAGGTGATATCACAATAAGTTAATATTCATGTACGTCAGCCCGCGTGACGTGAACGGGGGGTTAGTGCCTGCGCCTGTGGCGTGATGTTTCCACAAAGGAGGTGACGTTAATTGCCTTTGCATTTTACAGTTTCATAGGTAGCCGTCCTAAAATATGTATTTTTTCCAACTCGTAAAATACCTGAAGCAACATTTAATGGGAAACATTAATGTTATCTATTATTTTATGCTTTTTGTAACACTTTTCGAGTTATTAACTGACACTCTAATTTCACATTAGTATCTATTAGTGGCAGTTTCGCAATACGAATGTGCGTAACTGTGCATGGATTGTGCATATTTTGAAACTTGGTACCTAATGACATATTTTATCACATGACGTGGTTTTCTCGCTTATTATTTTATGTACCGAAAGTTAAATTCTTTGTGCGAAAGGAAGAAGAGACTGAGTCAATAAAATCGAGTTTTGAGTTAGGTATGCAGAATTGTTCCTGGCTTTGTTTGTAGTTGTTGTCTAACTGTTTTTTTTTTTTATCTAGCAAGGAAAAATGTGATGAGTCAGAAAATTAAATAATGTGCGATTATTTTTTGAAAATGGATATATGACATCTGACGTGATTACATTAAAAAAAAACAAAAATCCTAAAATTTGCTTCGGCTCTCCTGAAAATCACTGCGTTTTTTTACTCTCTTTTACGTCTCTTCGCCCACAGAATTATATCACTAAATGTATCAACCATTTTATTTTCTTGAACCTGGATTTGAATTTTTATTGCAGTTTAGTTGTTTCTAAACTGCAACCTATAGGGTGGAGATTGCTCTGATGATAACCAACCTCCGAGTCTTATCTCTTGAACGCACCAAAAATATTATAAATTGTAATGAGAACAATTCATCCGTTACATTTTCAAACATGTGTGAGCAAGTTTCTTTTTTTTATATTCTATGGATGCAAATGAATAAAAAATATTTTTTATGGTTTTTTCATGATTTTTTTTCAGAATATACGTACGTAGTAATGGATTGTCAATACTCTCATAATTGTTCAAAACAAACGAATTTCCATTAACTCTGTTGCACGATCCAAAGGTCGCGGGTTCAAACCCGGCGTGCGCAAATCTTTTGATTAAATAATATGTGTCATAACAGATTTAATTCATTCAGAATAATATAAAGTAAATATGCGGCGTGTTCCAGATTGGTAGATACTCTAAGTATCGCCCTGTTTTAAAGACCACCATTCGAAATCAAAACGTTGCTTCAAATGGCTTTAGCTCTGTTTGATGACCAGATCTGAGAACAGTTGGGACTCTTGTGCGGAATCCGTTATATTTTTTCTTAACACAAATCGATACAATTCTACAATCAACTTTTCTCGAGGTGTTCTGTTGTCTCTCCGACCTATTAGAGTTCATTTAAAAAGATTTTTATGTAAATAGTAAGTAAGTAAATAAATATAATACCTTAATTGAAATGTGTTTGCCCTGAAATTTTGCGAATATTTGCAGGAAATTTCCAGCGCGCTACTGCAACGTGCAATTATAAACCTACATCTTAAAATTGCGTACCAACATCTCAAACACTTCAATTTAAAACTTTATTCCAAGTGTTTTCAAAGCTCGGCTTTGCCCCTGCCGCAACCGTCGCACCCCTGCCACCTTCGGTGATTTGCAGAACTGGAAGTGAATTTGACTCCAGGGGAGCTCAAAAGCCGCAGCCTGTCAAGAGGGCAGAAATTGGAGAGTTGAAAGTATTTATGCCAGGGGTAACGAAAACAGAGCGTGTTTTTCTTTGAGTCGTGAAATCAAATATGCACTTTTTACCACTAAGAAACAACTTTAAAATAAGTGTGGTACAGTTTTTCATCACTCGTGAAAGTAGCTTCATACGTCACTACTAGATTGACCAAGAAGTTAGTAAAGACTCGAGAAAAATGATCTATACTGATTCGAAATAAAACTGATGACGCCAATTCACATAAGCTCTTTCAACTCTAAGGCCCCAGATAGGCCAACGAAATTATTTATCGGCTCAAAAAAACCTTTTTTTTAAAAGTTTGATCAATTTCAGCAAAATTAAGAAAAAACGAGCGTATTTCAAGCACACTTTGTACTCAACATACTTTGTAAGAATATTTTTCAATTAAGAAATAAAACGTATTTTAAAGACGAATATTCCCATGTAATTTAAAAATAAGTGTTATAGTTACAAGAGTCCCAACTAATCCCAAACGTCTGGCGCCAGTGAAATGAAGTTAGAATGGAAGGAGATGGGGAAGAGGGAGGTTGGAAAGTATCTACTATTCAGATTTGGCCACCAAATACGGTTAAAGCCATCTCAACTAATTTTAAATATCTAGTCTTAAAACACTTAACAGCTTTGTAATCTACGTGACTACTACCACAGTTTTGAAGAGGTGTTGTAGGACTGCAGCCTGTACGGTAAAGATTGCTCTGATGGCAACCAGCAACCGATAATAGAACCAGCCATCAATCATCAGGTCTAAGGAACCGCAAAAAACTTAAGCACAAATCGAAAAGCCAGTGTAATATAGTTTTTTCTTGGTATCAAATGTCAACCTCTTTTATCCAAGCAATGATGGGAAATGTAAGAAAACTTCGCGAGACTAAAACTACAACCGCTTACATTTTGCTTTGCCCATTTTACCTGATTGTGAAAATCGGGTGAATAGGTAAGTAGGTTAACCTTTTAACCTTCTAATTAGCGTACACATTTTCCTAAATCAACCGCCATTAAACACGCTCTCCAAAAACCAACACCGAGTTTCAAAATTATTAGCAACATAATCAAAACCTTCATCGCATTTTCGTTTCTGTAAATATTTGTAGCCTGCTCCAAGAGCTCTTTCCGTAATCTACTCCACGAGCTGCTCGCTTATATAAACAAATTAAACTAATTTATTGTAGCTGTACGAACTGCTAACTGCACTTTGGTTAATTAACTGCTAAAAAATTCTTATTCGAAGCCTTCCAATACTCGCTTTGTAAACCAAAGTTCATTTCCAATTTTAATCAGATTCTTCTCCGTGCTAAGGTTAAAGTCTTCGAATTGATTAAAGAACAGATGCTGTTTCGTCCGCTTGCACATATAATTCTATCATTTTCTTTTTCGTACTGCTTTTGCCTTTCTGTCCGGAATTTCGAAGTCAACGCTATTGTTTTTAGCTGGCGACATCATTTTCATTATGAAGCAAGAAAATGACAAGACGCCATGTTGAAAAACTAGTTTTAATCTCGGACAAAACTGGGCAGAAAATGCTGTAAATTATCGAGTTAAAACCTTTATTGCTTATTTTTATCATCTGTATGCAATTATTATTCGCTAAATCTTTGTGTCCCTTTTCACAGCCTGAAATAGTCAACATATTTTCCAAAGCTTTAAAGTACCCTTACGTTGTGTTTCAACATTACGAGTATTTTTAAAATATATGTTTTTCTAAAATCTCGGAATTGTATTTACGCAATGCGGGTTATAAATTGTTCCCACCACACAACCATAAAACACTTATTATTATTTGGACAGTCTTGTCATGACATCTACATTGCTTACTCGGTCTGTCCAGGGAATACTCGGCATGCTACGATATGCTCAGAGTTCAGAGGCTTTTTTTTCTTCTGAGACTTGCTTTTGTTAGTGTCCGCACTTTTACTGCATACACGAGTAACCAGAAAATCTAGCAGAAAATAAAGGCATAACTCTACCTCTTTCTCAACACCGTGTGGAATGGGAAGAGAGGTTACAAGTTACATCGGAGCTCTCTGCAAAGGTCCAGGAGATTGATATCTCATCAGAGCACTCTATCATATCACCTTTTGAATAAAGTTGGTCTAGCCATCTGTAGTTTTTTTTCTCCGGTAGAATTTCAAAAGAAATGTAGCTGCCTGGAGCTAGTGGAACTTTAACATCGTTTTTTTTTTTTTATTTATATACTAACGAACCATTGTCCAGTTACAAATAAAAATAAATAACACGAAATGGGAAAAAAGAGCAAGAGAGAAAGAACAGCACATACATAATGAACCAACAACAAAAATATACATTTAAAAAGAACATTCAAGACAAAGTCTGAGAAAGGTTTTTGTAGTCAAAAGGAATGACAAAACTCATTTAGAATTGTACCAAAAATGTCGAGACTATGGCTTGAGTTAAAAAGTCTTGACATTCTGGACAGTGGAGAATGATACCCATAATTAGTAGAGTGATGATTGAGGAACAGCAATTCTTTTTTTCTACATCTATGGCAAGGAATGTTGAGCTGGATGAGTTGCAATGACCTTAAATTGCTTTAACCGTGTTTAGTGGCCAGATCTGAATAGCCAGGAACTTCCCAACCTTCCCCTTCCTCATCTCCTTCCCCTCCCCACACTACTTTCAGCCTCACAACTACGCAAATTGCGGGTTGAACGCTTTCTGCATAACCACGTTCAATTATGGAATGGTGAAATACTTTTTATGCCAGCAAAAATGCGACTCCAGAGGGAGGCAAAAATATCAATGTATGGTTAGTGTCATCTTCAAAAATCGACAAAGCGCTGCAATAGCAAGGGCGCTCAAATAATATGTATTTTGCCCACTTGCATAAAGATTGTAGTACAACATGAGAAAGTGTTTTTTTTTACACCAAAAAAATCTTTGAAAAAGTGCGCCAGAAATTGTGTTTACAAATTTCAAAATTCTTTAGATTATAAAGTCTGGAAGTATGTTTTTTTTTTCAACATAGCCTCCGTGGACGTCAGACTATACCCGGTCCTCTCGACCAAGTCAGGGTTACTTGCTATTAAGAATAAAATTTTATAATATCATGTTACGCGTATGGAAAACATTTCACACGTCATTACTTCAGTCGCCGATACTCGGGATAACCGCATTGTTTGAATACATTAAACTTGAAACAGTTCGAACCGTTGTAAATTGATATTCTCACAAACTAATAATCACTATTCATGAGCCATTTTCATTGGAATCCGCTTGCAGAATCGCCTTTATTGAGGTGAAACAAATTATTATTTAATTCATAATATCTTTGTGTTTAAAATTATCGCGACATGTTTGAAATTTATCTTTTAAACTATTTCAAATTAAGAAATATTGATTTTAATTTCCGTTTGGTTGAAATTAATGTGTATTTAATAGTGTATGTGATTTAACAAATCCTTAGTGAAGTTATTTGAATATATTTGACTAAGATAGAAAAACAACAAGGCCATTATGGCATTTAATAGTTTATGATAACATATCTTCGGAATCTTTATAACACGTCATTATTCGACTTAATATAGCTTAATATCGCCAATAATTTACGCTTTTTTATAAGAACACTGGTTTATTTCATCTATTAATGTTATTTTAGAGTCACTCCATTTTTTTAAATAATAATTTTTATATCCTTGTAAACTTGTGTAGGTACTGTCGACGTGTTATCGCGATGTCGTCTACTATTGAGGGTATAAATTAATATTCTGACGGTCTCGGTAGTCAAGTGGTAAGACGCTTGACTACGAATGCAGAGGTCGCGGGTTCAAACCCGGCATGCGTCATCAACTTTTATTGATCTAATATGTGTCATAATACATTTTATTCATTTAAAATAATATTTACTATATTTACGGCACGTTCCAGAGTGATAGATACTCTAAGTATCGCCCCGGTGATAGACCACCATTCTGAATTTAAATGATGCTTGAAATGGCGCTAGTCGTGTTCTATTTAGAACATTAACAAATTAATGAAATTTCCGTGTTTGGTGATCAGATCTGAATAGCCAGGTACTTCCCAACCTCCTTATTTCCAATCTCTTTCCCCGAGCGTCACAACATACTCCAATTAAGGATGCCATAGTCTCACTGGCTCTAGACGGTTGGGGGCAGTCGGAACTCTTTTGCGGTAATTACTATTAAAAAATTATATATATATATATATATATATATATATATATATATATATATATATATATATATATATATATATATATATATATATATATATATATATATATATATATATGTATTTATGTACTTTATTTTGCATGGTGTCCGAGTGATTCGATTATTTCTAAACTAATTAAATCAAAAGAATTTAAATAACGTTATTTACGAATCGCTCTGGTTCTTGTTATTGTCAGAGATGTATTATTATGATTAGATGAGATGCTAAACAAAAAAAAAATGTGTGGAGGTTGGTACATCCACCAACCATCCCATTACTTCATTCGACCTACAACCACTGTTGGCGTTTGACGTATGCTTGTATCGTTAAGCCTTTAATAATTGGCCAATTTATATAGCGTCATTTTTGTGAAATATCACCTCGAGGGCGCTTCGTGTTGTGTGTTGCGTTACTGCAAGAACAACGCTAAAAAGTTAATTAAGCGAGAATAAGTTTCTTGCCTAAAGTTTACAATTCGCAAAACACAACTGTCACAGCGTCGGTATAGTTTGTGGGCATTTTTTGGCTGTCGAACGCCCTCTGTTGAGTCCCCTCTCCGCACCACATACCTTCTCCCTCGGTCTAAATAGAACACGGTTTCAATATGTATGGGCTGCATAAGATGCCGACTCTTTTCGTATAACTCTATGGTTGTTGGATCCGAAGCTGCGATAAATCACCGAATGAGTTTTCAGCTTCAGATAAATTTGAAAATTGACTGTAAACGATTGACTACGAGATACTGCTTGATGGAAGTGTCTAATTGTGCTTGTGGAATGAAAGAAAAATGGGAAACCAATTCACTCACCGGTGTAGTTGAAGTTAAAAGTTCTTGAATTCTTCTTTCACAATTATGTTATTAACGAAACGAATACACCACGCTGATTTAATCTCCTTATTTATAAAACACTTTTTATAAAATATCTATTTGGAGATCAAACAAAAAACCAACGAGCAAAACGTTTTTTCACATCAAAACTCTTCTGTTCGATTGTCAATTGTTTCGAACACAGTGTTGCTGAATAAAAAAATCGAATGACAAAATAGCGGGATAGATAGGGATTCGGGTGAAAAAACATCAAGGTAAGAACCTAACAAATTTTCACTTTGAAATCCAACAATAGTTTTGATAAGAGTCGGATTATTTCAATGAACTTTTCATCGATTATAATTAGAAATGTAACGTTTCGAACAAATCGTAATCTTTCAAAATAATACAAAGGAAATGTGTCCAACGCGAATTATAATCGTTTACATTAAGGATCAAAAGTTTAGTTACCAAACTTATGAATCCGTCAATCATTTTAAAAACGATATCTAGATTATAAATATCACATTGTATATAATATCCGAGCTAAAATTGATCAAGATCAACAATGATTTAAATCGCGTTATTTTTAATCAAATGATTTCCATAGAAATCGGGTTATTCAATATAAATTTCCTAGAAAAGCAACTGTTACTCAAAGTGACTCGTGATTAAACTGACTTCTGATTAAACACCTGTCTCGCTTTAATTAAACCCACTCTGTTTTCTAGAATCTTCTCGGAAGGAAGGTAGCTACTTGCTAGTAGCTTGCACACACGTAACGTATCCTCTTTTAGTTTCCAATATGTTGATCACTGGTTCCAAATATATATGAAGTAAATTGTATTAAATAGTATTTAGTTTTTAGTTACAGCATACCTATGCTGCGAGAAAATTGGATTACTGGCCGAAAATAATGTTTTTTTCATTTGAAAATTGAATTACCGTTTTTATTAAAATTCATTTTTGAATCTTTGCATTAATTTTGTTTTATCAACTTTAAGTTTAACTTTTCAAATTATCTTTATATTATATTTTATTTAGTATTAATACCGTAAAACGTCTGTCGTACACACTTGCCCTAGATGCAAGCTACAAACGAAAGCGCTACCATCTCTAATATTCATAGAGAACTGTTGAAGTTTTCCTTTCGAACAAGTATAGTACACGTTCTTTGTACAGTTTCCCTAGAAATATTTTTCAATTTAAAAAAATTGACTTTCAAATCCCTGCCTACCATTTTTTATAGTGAATACCGCACAAGAGTCCCAACTGCTCCCAACCGTCTAGAGCCAGTGAAACTATAGCATCTCCAATTAGGGTATGTTGTGGGACTGAAGTTGGTGAGAAAGGGAAGGAGATGGGAAAGAGGAAGGTTGGGAAGTACCTGGGTATTTATATCTGGTCACCAAACACGGCTAAAGCCATTTCAAGCATTTTTTTTATTCTGAATGGTGGTCACTCTCCAGAATGATACTGAGAGTATCTGCCACTCTGAAACGTCCCAAAAATATTGTTTATTATTTTTTATGAATTAAATGTGACACATATTAACTAAATAAAATTTGTTTGCGCACGCCGGGATTTGAACCCGCGACCTCTGATTTCGTAACCAATCGCCCTAACCACAACCACCATAGAGACTGTCAAATTTACAACAATGTGACATCAACTTGTACAAATTCCCTAAATACTGACATTAAAATTTATTTTACTATGAAAACCTATATAAAAGGGCTGGTACTTCTGACTCTTGTCAGCAAATTTTGTTGCATTAGGCTTAATTTTATAAAGTAGTTTATTTAAAAAAATAATGATTATTCTTCATTTTGTATTGGTAAAACAACCCGTAATGTCAATATTAGAATCAAATATCCACGTTTTTTCTGAATTCGCTAATTATATAATATCTTATAGATAAAGATTATACCTCCAACAAAAGCACCTGTTTTCATATTCTTCACAAAAATGATCATGGCATTAGATTAAATAATTTAGAAGCATTAGAAATAAAGAAAGCCATTAAAATTAACAGCGATATTCTTAATAATCAGGTGAATTTGTCCAGTAGTCCAATATTAGGTATATTTCCTAAAAAACTCATAAAATTCATATTAGCTGTCTCTTTGTTTTTAATTATGATCGATCATAAAAAATAAAATGTTTGATCTTATGCAAAGTTATTATTTCATTTTAATTAAGTGTTATTCTTGTTTTTTTATTTGATGTAAGGGGTACAAGAAAAGTCTAGAGTCCATACAAGTAACTAGATCTTTCTATAGCTATCTTGATTGGTGTACTTGCTAGAAAATAAATACGGTGTTTTGCCACCTAAGGGAAAGAGTAAAAGTTGTGGAAGTGTGGCCTTCAGCGCCGGCTCTGATGTCTCAGAGCAGCTTGCTCGCAGCTCTAATAGATGGCGGCGCTCCGGCTTATCCGGCCAATATATCTATTTTCGGTGAAACAAAGTAGTATTTTAAATAAATAACGCAATACACTGAGTACAGCCCTGGTGGGACGATGGGTAGAGGGTGTGTTATGTTGATCATGGTTTATTGTAAAATTATTTCGAATTTTCAGTTAATCTTGTTCTATTATTATTATTAAATTTGTTATGTAAGCATTGTTAAAATTTATACACGCGTACCAGTGACGTGTAGTGAACTTTTACCATTGTCTAAAATAAAAAGAGTTTGTTAGATTTTTTTCTACATTTTTTGTTTAAAAAGTAATCAAAACACGAAATTTTTGGTTTTAAAAAAAACGTTCAAACGTAAATAAAGGATCAATAATTGTGTCCGGCAATCAGTGGTACAAACGAAGAACCGATGAATTCACATTACGTCTTGAGTCAATTTTTGATTTTATAGCTTCCATTTTGTAGATAAATTAAGTTCGATTTCGGAATTATTTAAGCAAAAGTTAGAATTAAAAAAAGTTGGCAGGGTAGATCCACTTAAATCCAGTAGTTTCTTTACCCTTAAAGTTGCTAAAGAAAAAATGTTTTTTTTTTTTATTAAAATGTTAAAATCTAAAAAGCTTGTGTTTTTTGGGTTCTCTGTATGCTGCAGACGATTATATTTTTCTTCTGTGGATACTGTATAACGCCGCCACCAGCATATAATTTAATTTCAAAGAAAATATTTTTATTTTGCCTTGTTTAGCAGACACAAAAAATCTCAGATTTTCATTATTTTTTTTTCAGAAAAAAATAAAATAATGAAAAAAATTACATGACACTGCTTCATCGTCGCGATGGTTCTTCTTAGTGTTGTAAGTCAAAGCTTAGCAACACATGCCGATAGTAAGATCTAGATAGTCGGCAGTAAGATAGTACAAGGGATGTGTGTTCAATACAAAACATTGTTAGTACTAGACGGAACTAGACAGAGCTGGGTGGAACTAGGTGGAACTACGTGGAACTATATGGAACAAGACGAGCTCGGCAAATTGAATTGATACCGTCGGTTTGCCGCGCACCGATGGTGATTTGTATGTGAGCAGGCGGGACTCGGAATTTATGGATTGTGTAGAGATACGTAATGAAAGTCATCGTTCTTCCCTCCTCTCTGGGAGGCTGCCCCGTCTTCGGCGATAAAGACGGAATTTTTCTCAGGATGGAAGTTAAAGGAAGGTTGTGATGCTGTTTTCAAGGGAATGAGGGAATTACGAATTTTTTTGAACATGCTTCCTATTTTTTCAAACGATATCCTTAGACTATTGGTCAACACATTTGACTTTTAGTCAGGAAGTTGGGGATTTAATTCTTCGAAGGGTCAAATGTGTGTTTGAGAGATTTAAAAAAAATCGTTTATGGACATTGTCAGTCTGGGTATTGAAAATTCGACTTTTTAAATTTACACTATTTGATTGTCAAAAGGAACTTTATGGAAAAATGTATCATTTTATGTTTTTATTAACAGGTATTTATCGTTGTAATGGTGTGCCATGATTTTTTCATAAATCTCAAGAATAGACTGTTTAAATAGTATTTATAGAGCTACGTACAAAAGTTGACCTTCTGGATGCTTTTAGTTTTTTCCCATTCAAAAAACTCATTTTTTTCATAAGTTGGTTAAGTTTTTTCATGTAGAATTGAATATCGATCAATTTTCAAAAAAACAATTTTACTTTTTTGTCCTGAAAACGTATATCTGTCGTACTATTGATTGACAGATAGTGCAATAAAAAATATCTATATTTTACTATGTAGTATCAGTAACTATCAGTGACTTAAAATTAAATCATTTTCACGGCACTTTTCTGAAATTCAAGTCCCCTTTCAGGAACTTCCCAGCTTTTTCCAAACGTTTGCTACGCCGTTTAACATCATATCCGAAACTCAAAACGAAACTGAAAATCAAATTTAATCAGGTAGCAATTCGTAAAATTGAGTAAACCTCTACAAGTTCAAGTTGTCTGCATCCGATACAAAACCAATAAATAAGCGCAAAAACTAAATTCGCATTGATATTGTTTCCGCGATTGCCAATTTATGTGCGCCCGGGGGCTGGGCGATTATTCACGGCGCCCGCTGCTACTTGAGATCACGTAAGTGGGAGCCCCGAATATATTTACCAGTCCGGCCCCGCGGCGTTCGAAGTGGAAAACGAACTGGGCCATAAATTTGCATCGAATTTGCCGAGGGTTAAGGAACGTTATTTGAGACACGTAAAGTCATTTCGATACATAATATTCCTAAAACGGTCCCGCAATTAGATACGTGCTTACTTATTTGGATAATTTTGGAAAAGTGCCCACCCACAATGAACACATGTTTAGATGTTTTAAATGTTGCTTTTGTTAATTATTTTTTCTGTGCTTATGAACAAGTCTCAATAACTTGCGTGAACTGTATACCTTCATGCGATTCTTAAAGCCGTACTCACTAGCGAGCTGTTACTGTAACCGTAACGCGTTATTGTCACCAAAAATCATACTATGGAAGTGGCTTGCAAGCTTTTAAATAACGTCGTATATTATATATTTTTTAAACTATCATAAAAAAATATTTTGAATTCTGAAAACACAACCATTAAAACAATTTTTTTTGCAGGTTTCATTTATAAATTACACAAAATAACAAAATAAAAAGGTAGAAAGGCATACATTGGAGAATTCGAAAAAAAATGTACATTTTGGAATCAGCGCGAGTCTTTAATTGCTTAATTATAAATTAATTTAATTAGTTATTTAATTATTTAATTCATGATCAGCGCGAGTCTTTAATTGCTTACTTATAAATTAATTTAATTAGTTATTTATATTATTATTATTAATATATAATTCTTTAATTCCCTAATTCTTCAATTATTTATTTTTTAAATTCTTTAATTATTTAATTCTTTAATTCTTTAATTTTTTAATTCTTTAATTCTTCAATTATTTAATTCTTTATTTTTTTAATTGCTGGCTTAATGGTCCAGTTGTCCTATTGATCTAGATCAAGTTCACGAAGTTAAATCTTCCCAATCATTCCGTAAATACGTAATACTATATATTTTATTGCAGGTTATCATCAGTAGGTACCAGGACAATAAAATTGCAGTAATCACACATCACAAAATCGCGCTCACTATCGAAGTTTTTAAACCGTCATAAGTAACAGTCTTGCTTTTCTTTGGTCATAGTTAGTTGGTGAGTGTCGCCATTGTAGAAATATCCGAGTCATATATTTGTGCAACGTTCGAACTGTAAAAATGCTTACTCGGACCATTTTATGATGTCGTGGCCCGAGTTCGCCGTTCGGCCGAACTCTTGCTCTCATACTATGTATTAATATTTTGATACAGACCGGATTTTGCTTGGACACAAGCTTCATCAGGGCGAAATAATAACACAATTCAAATACAAATATTTTGTATACTAAGATATACGTACCTAATCACAGAACAGGGTGAGAAAGAAGGTATAAAAATACTAAATATTGTGGGGAAGTAAGTGTCAGGAGGATAATTCAACGATTTTTTTCTGGGAACATAAATATTCTAATATCAGACCTTAAACTATTTATATTTTTTTTTTTAATAGTGAATACCGCACAAGAGTCCCAACTGCTCCTAACCTTCTAGAGTCCGTGAGACTATGGCATCCACAATTGGGGTATGTTGTGATGCTGAAGGTAGTAGAGAGGGGAATGAGATGGGAAGAGGAAGGTTGAGAAGTACCTGGCTATTCAGATCTGGTCACCAAACACGGCTTAAGCCATTTCAAGCAACGTTTTGATTGTGAATGGTGGTCTTTCACCAGGGCGATGCTTAGAGTATCTACCACTCTGGAACGTGCCGCAAATATACTTTTTGTTATTTGATATGAATCAGTTATGTTATGACACGTATTAATTTAAAAAAAGTTATTAGCGCTCGCCGGGCTTGAACCCAAGTCCTTTGGATTCGTAGTCGAGCGTCTTACCACTCGACTATGGAAGTAGACGACGGCCTCCATGGTCGAGTGGTAAGACGCTCGACTACGAATCCAAAGGTCGCGGGTTTAAACCCAATAACTTTTATTTAATTAATATGTGTCATAACACACGGTAAAGACCACTATTCAGAATCGAACGTTGCTTGAAATGGCTTAAGCCGTGTTTGGTGACCAGATCTGAATAGCCAGGTACCAACTTTCCCGATCTCCTTCCCGACCTCACAACATACCCATGGAAGGCTAGACGGTTGGGACAGTGTATTCATGTAAAAAAAAAAAAAAGTAGAGAATGCAAGTCCCTCAACTATTTTTAAGTTTATCTTCGAAGCGTTATATACATTTTTTAAAATATTCATTCCTCAAAATGAACCGTAAGCTTCAATAAAGTATATATATTCGTATTTATACTAGGTTCAAAATGTAATTGGAGCAAATAACCTCATTACATTCTCACAGAAATAAATATCTCTCATCGTTTATCGGTAGAAAAAACATTTTTTTTAACGATGTTTCTAAATATATATTTTCCACGAAATTCAACCGGTAAGCATGTCAATTTTTTTTTTACCTTCATCTCAGTACAATGTTATTTGTTGGTTTTTAAAAGTAAAGTTCATTTAAATTTAGGTAGGTATGTTGAACATGAGTAATTTTTAATTTTTATATTGTATTTGCCCGAGTGGGCTTTTACATATAAACGTTTAAATTAAAGAGAGAAAAATGATAATTATATGCTCATACAAAAGAAAAAATAGTCCTCCTGTATCTCCATTCCGTGTAGTTAAATATAATACATCAGCCACTTCTGCGTACGTATCACCAAATGCATGGAATCTAGGTACAAGCGAGTATCTGAAAGACTGGGTCGTGATATTATTGTTACAAATAAATAGAATTTTGGATCGAGTAGTTCTCGTTGGTATGTTAAAGGAAATAAGGTTCAGTAAATCAAGGCTATCTATAATAAATACCATTGAGAATTTTATTTATAAAAGTCATATTAAAAATAATTCTTAAATCTGAAAGTTTTAAAAAGTTTAATTCTTTCATCAACTTCATAATTAATATACCTAAGAAATTTGTCTTTATTTTTTTCGATGGAGTCGTTATTAAGTATAGTACAACATAAAAATGTTTTTTTTTTTGATTTTCTAGATTCTTATTTATCATTAAGTGATGAATCATTTAATGTTACTGACTCTAACTCTAACTCTTGTTCCTTATACCAATAGAACGGCGCATTGCGTCTTACTCTGTTACCTCATGTGGGTGAAAAAATGCATTTACGTGACTATTGAATTTAAGTTCAGGAGTTTACGTAGGGAAAAAATATCTTTGTAAAAACCCTACAACATAAAAATGGTGTTTTTGTAAACCAATCCCAGTATCACCGACATATAAGTTTTTCGCTCACTTGACACGCTCAAACCCTATTTAATAATTTAAGGACATTTCTCAATAGTCCGCTGTAGGTTCCAATCAAACGGATCCGCTTCCATAGGTACGGCAGATCGTCACGCGTGAAGTGACCGAATCCTTCCTTTCCTTTGTGATCCTCATTCAGTATCCTCATTGAGCTCCAAGGGAGTGGACTCGGCCTCGTTAGCATAACTAGATTGGGTCTGGACCTGAATTGCAAAACCACCCGCAATGCTCGTTGTGAGAGCCACATTGGATCCACTCGAAGATATGTGAATGGCACAAATGAGTAAAGTGGCATGTTACAGGTAAGGGTGGTTTTTTGTTTACTCATCAGAAGAAATTAAGTGTTGTAAGCTTTTATTGCAAGCGTTCATTAAAGGAACAAACAAAAGTACATAAACTCTCAGAGAACTTGTTTTTGTCATGCATCAATGTACCTAATTTTAAAAAATGTAATCGTTCGTGTAAGACATATATTTTTTTATAGTTAATACCGCACAAGAGTCCCAACTGCTTCCCAACCGTCTGGAGCCAGTGAGACTATGGCACCCCCAACTTGGGTATGCTGTAAGGTTGAAGGTAATGGGGAGGGGAAGGAGAGAGGGAAGGGGAAGGTCGGGAAGTACCTGGCTATTCAGATCTGATCACCAAAACACGGCTCAAACCATCTTAAGCAACGTTTAAATTCTGAATGGTGTTCTTTCACCAGGGCGATACTTGGAGTATCTACCACATTGAAACCTACCGCAAATATACTGCATATATATTATTTTATATTAATTAAATGTGTTATGACACATTTTATTGAAATTATTTTTTCTGGCGCACGCTGGGTTTTAACCCACGACGTCATTTTAATGTTATTTTAGAAACGTTTTTATTTTGCTAACATTTTTTTTTCTACAACCTTAAAATGATTTCATTCGAAAGGGTTTGGTTTTTCATCGGGTAATTTTATTTCGTAAGAACTTACCAAATTGCTTTTAACGTATTTTAGTAATTTTATCGTTTTTTTACGTGAATCTTTGAATTCTTGAAATATAACCTTAGCAAACACGAAGCGGTGAAACCTTTTCAAAAATATTCCTTTACACCAAACCGAAAAAATAATGAACACGTCAAAAGATCCATAAATGTTTCTTTTTTTGTTTAATCCATGAAAACAATTAGTTGTTATATAATCTGGTTAACAAACTACCGCTCTGATATGTTTGTTTCTATGTGTTCATGTTTTACAACTGATTTTAATGTAACAATATTGTATTAAGAATCCTGTGTTAATTCATAGGGTAAAAGAAGTCCACTTTTTGCTATAATTGTTCATTTCAAATAAAACGAGGATCAGATGACTGTAATTAGTTCAAAATTTTAATGGAAAACTGTGGTATCAACTTTATATCTCCCTTGTGGGTTCATGTATGAAATAAACATATTTCATTATATTTATGTAAATACCGGACTGACGTCCAAACTACTCCTAACTGTATGGAACCAGTGGGAATATGGCATCCCCCAATGGGAAGGAAGTGGAGAGAGGAAGAAGATGAGAAAGAGGAAGATTGGGAAGTATCTGGTTATTCATTTTCATCAAAAACGGCTAAAGCCATTTGCAAGCAACGTTTCGATTCTGAATCGGTGGTCGTTCACCAGGGCGGTACTGAGAGTATCTAGCACTATGCAACGTGCCACAAATATACTTCATATTATTTTTTATTAACGAAATTTGAAGTAACGCAATTTAGTTAATACAAAAAATAGTTACTGAGTGGACAAAAGTTTTTGAAAATTTTCACGTTATTTGCAACCCAGGAATGTTTGTCTTTTTATGAAAAGTAGAAATTTTATGAAAATCAAACTAACATGCGCAGGCAGAGATTCGAACCCACGACTTCCGAATTTGCAACCGAGGATCTTAACCACTCGGCCACGGAGTCCATCAAATATATAAAGTTTTGGGGAGAATTTTTTTTTAAGCATTTACTGTTTTGATTTGCTATTTGTCAAAACCAATAGTCATTTGAACGAAAAAGAATTGTACGTGTTTTCAATTGCATTTGAAACTGTGAGATTTTAAAACGTTTAAATTTAAGCTATCAGAAGGGTGGAGTTCCCAGGTCACGAGGGATTGTGTAATTCACCCCTTGTCTCTTCCTCTGCAGTCTCCTGGAGACATTAAAGACGAAAACGTGATGAGATATATCACTAATTGAAACTTGACCGATACGAACTACTGCTGGTTCTGAGATGAATCGGTGGGGAAGAGCTTAAACATATTAAATCCTCAAAGCAATGAGAGTGAAACGAAGGGCATTTCCTCCCAACACGAAATAAACCTTATAGGTAGTAGTGTTGTAACCTTGGAGTAACAATATATGGAGAGGGAGCGAATTCTTTTTACCCAACCTATACAAATTTGGAATAAATCACTTTCTCCGGGTTTTTACGTCGTACACCATGAGAGAGAAAGAGACAACAAAAAATTCGCAAAATATCACACCGCTTTTAGGTATTTAAGTATGTTCTCCGTCTCCCGCGTCTTCGGTGACTCGGCCCATACGTTTTGATATGCGACGTAACTGGACATAACTCAACGGTTTTTTAGGTTATATGCTATATTTTTTTGAAACAATACTGTGAAAAAATGGTTTTACAAATAAACAAAAACATTATGTCGACATGTGCTATGAATGGATGTATAAATACCCTAGCCCTAATCTTAGCCACGCTCAGGTCTAGCCGAGTTAGGCAAAAATCTTCAATACTGACTACAGAAGCGCTCTCTCCTGTATATTATTGCTCTGAGATTGTAACTATATAAAGTAATCAAAAATGTAACTTAATATGACAGAAGTGTTCATAACCACCGCCCAAATAACCAAAATATTTTGTTTACTAAGTTCGTGAAATTCTTTAAAATATACATATTAACTAGTTAACTAGAAAAATATCAGTTACTTAAAAACGCTTATTTCAAATTCAGAATAATATCCGCCATAATACATTATAGGTAGGTAGGTACTTTATTGGGTAGGTAGGGAGTTGAAACATTTTTAAATTTTTAAATTCATTTCAACATCAGTTCTAAATTTGAAAGTTCACACTCGTACGGTCGTACGTACTCCTAAGGAGAACAACATAATTTTTCTTGTGGTTATGTACGAGTGTGAAACCATAAACTGTTTATTGAAATCGTCAAATTTTAGAAACAATCTATTCAAATCCTCACCTACTTAATTAAGTACCTACCCATAATATATTTTTGGAGAGATTATTCTCTTTTTGATTTGGTTAAAAAAAGTAACTTACATTTTTCTTGGCAAATCAAATTATATCCCGTGATTTTTCACGGGTAACTATAACTAGTATAATAATTAGGAACAACCCCACTACCATCCTGAGTTTTTGCTAAAAAATATACATAGCACACAATATTACGCCCCATATGTTTTACTGGATATTTCACGCTTCCATGGCTCATATTTTAAATGGCGTTGAGCACTGTGAAACTTTTCTCTGAAATGAATTCTAGACAGAAAAGGCTTTTGTAAAATTCATGAAGCCAGCGCTTACAGGTAGAAAGTTTTTTTGTTGCATCAGTAAAACAGATTTATACTTCTATATTTAATAAATAAGTATTTGTCATATGAAACGACTGCGAATGATACAACAGACTACGATCTCATGACTGCACTTTTGTTTAAAACTTTATACTGCAAAGTTTTTTTTTCTACTTTATAAGTTACTAATAAATGTTTACTTTGTACTTAATAAGGTACTACTAAATGTTTACTTTCCACTTAATAATGTTGTACTAAATGTCACCCATAACTATCAACAAACTAACTGCTTCCATTAAATTTCCTGATGGGGTAATAATTTTACGTGAAAAAAAGGCTTCGGCTATTTTTTTACTCAACATAAAAGCAATTTCGTGTTTAGTTATCAAAATTTTAATAAAGGTAATGGCGCAACTTCGATGCTCCCAGGTGAGCCATGCGTCACTGCCATCTGTGTGCTTTAATTCTAACCTCAAACACGCATCTCCACTAAGCAGGTAACAGGTCAACACATCGGGGAGAGGCGAGACACAAGGTGGGCTGGATTACCGGGTTTCTCTCTAGCTAAGTCAAATAATTTTGTGGAGAAAGGGGGAACTTGTTTTAAAAAATGGTAAAATCTTTGTAGAATGTTTCGAAGGGTGAAAGTTTTTACTATGTCTTTTTACTAAAGATGTTCTAATTTCATGGATGTAATTTAATGAAACCACACCTTTGGAGGTCTTGGATGAAAATGTTAACGTTAGTATTAATTTATACTCTATTTTTTCAATAAAATGACTATAATATTCAATACATCCAATTATTCACTCCTAAATCAAAATTCCCTTCTGCACTTCGCAAAAACATCCATATCTACTATTGGAATCCAAAGTGATATTTTTTTTTTGTTTTTACCTTCATGTTTTTCATCCAAGTTTCTACCTATCCAACCATTTCGCAATATCGAGTTTCGTATTCAACAACATCGTGTCCGATATAATAGAATATCAAACAGAAGAGTTTGATGTGAAAAAACGTGTTACTCGTTGGTTTTTCGCCTATTCGTCGGTTTGTTATTTTGATCTCCTAATAATATAAATGAAGTGTGGTGTATTCGTTTCGTTTATAATACAATTGTGTAAGAAGACTTTAAGAACTTTAAAGTCAACTTCATCGGTGAGTGAATGGTTTCACATTTTTCTTTCACTCCATAATCTTTCCACAAGCTATTATACAATTGGACACTTCCATCAAGTAGTATATAGTTTATCGTTTAAGGTCCACTATTTTCTAAATTCATCTAAAACCAAAAGCACATTCGGTGTTTTATCGCAGCTTCGGAACCAACATCTAATCTATTTGGCGATCACCGTGGCAATGCAGTAAATTCTTCTTCGAGCTTTTGGTAGTTCGTGTTAAGAAACTTATGGTTTTCACATCTATCTCTATGTTAAATACATTATTATAACAGTAAGGCACTCTATTCCAGAACGCAAAAAATCTGGGTCTGTTAAAATAAATGGTTATTTGGCAATAGCCCGCCATATTACGTAATGTAAAGTGTATATAAAGTGTTAATAAATAAATTTCAAAGAGGCATCTCTACAGAGTATCTATGTTCTCCTCTATTTCTGTTTCGTTGTGCAACGTAACTTCGTAATAATTCCAATTAGGAGTAACCTATTGGCTCTTGGCTTTGAGACTCTTGTGTGTAAAATTAAGACATTTATATTTTTCAAATGTAAACACCATCAAATATTCATGAATTCAAAAACCCAGTTATCACTTATTCTCTCCGCATTCTTCTATCTTTATCTGTTTCATTTACTTTAATTTAACAGGGGTAACAAGTCACATATACCTGGAAGGTTAAATATCAAGGTCCACAAAAAGTCGCAGCCAAACACTGAATCATAATTTCTACCATTACGAGGTAGCTGGCGGTAGAATCTCAACTTTTGGAATCCTCTGAGCGGAATAAATAAAGGGACTCCATCGTAGCCGTATTCATCATCCCGGATACCAGAAACAGGAGGTGAAAGCCACGTGGGAACTTTTCTACTGTTTAAACTATTCCCAACTTGCACGTGAAGAGGGAAAAACTGTTTGGTGAGTCAGAAGTTTTGTGAATAAACATATAAACCCTATTTTCACTTTCGATCGGCAACGTTTGTAATTTTGTTTGATATGTAATTATGATAGTGGGTTAAAAAATCAAAGAAACCCTGAAACTGTGAGCTTTAGTGTCATAATTTATTTATGTTTATACTAACGGACCATTGTTTGATTACAAAAAATACATGACACAAAATGGGAAAAAAAACAACAGAGAAATAACAGCGCATACGATAATATTTTAATTGAGCAATGACAAAAATAAGTCAAAAATATATATTTGAAAGAATATTCAAGCCAAAGCCTGAACAAGGTTTAAGTAGAATCGTAAAGAATTACAAAAACATTTAGACTGGTACCAAAATTTTCAAGACCATGGTTGTTAACAAGTCTCAACATTCTGGACAGTGAAGAATGAGACCCATAATAATTAGTAAAGTGGTGATTGAGGAACAGCAATTCATTTTTTCCAAGACTACTGCAAGAAATGTTGAACTAGATGAGTTGCAACAAAAAACGTGAGTCAATAACACAATTAATATTTTTATAATGCAAATTAAATCAATGTCTTTTCTACGCTTTTCAACTGATTTTTTTTATAAAGTTTGTTCGATTTCATCATATGAATTATCACCTCTTTCTCATCCTAACCTTTAAGCAACTCCGCATAAGAAGCTAAGTTTTTACGGATTCAATATGATGAATATGAACAGCTTAGAAAGGAAAAATAACACTGGCATATTCTTGATGAGAGCAAACTAATGAGGAGTAAAGAATCTTTAAGGATCTTTTATATTATTAAAGTCACAGACAATTCTATTGATGAAGTCAATAATTTTAAAACTTTTTTTAAATTCGTAGATTAATTTAACTTTTACACATAATATGTTTTCCGTCCTGGGCCATGGAGCTTTGAGACATTCATTTAACAATCACAAATTAAGATAAATTGCCATATTATTTAAATCAAATCTCGAGCTGAGTCGGGTAGAAAAACTGGAGGAACTATACGAGTCCGTAAAATTATAAGCTTTTGCGTATAAAAGACATCACAGAGCAATTCATTATTATTGTATTTTTTTAAAATTAAATGTCGCCATTAACCGCAAACTTTTAATGTATACATTCACAATGTGACTGTGGTATTTGACAGATTGATTGATTGATTAAATCGTATAAAGGTTCATAAAACCCAGTGAAAATGATTTTTTAAACGTTGTGAAAAAAGTCACTTAATTGTTAACCATTAAAATTTCAGAATTGATAAATATACGTATTTTGTTGAAAAATAATAACATAACCCAACATCAGTCTGAAAGTCAATATTTTATGAGAAAGAATAATTTTGATTCTTTTTAAATGGTTTCAGTTTAGGAGCCGCAATATTTTTCTGTAAAAACATTAACACACTGAAACATAATCAACAAAACAAGATAATCAAATATCAGAGTATACTATCATTCCGTTTAATTGTTCCCGCAGAACCGGGGGTTTAATGACCTACTTAGATAGCAACACACCAGAGCATCGCATAATAATCATACTTAGAGTAACAAAAAGATAGTAAATCTTCACTGCTCCGTGGACAGATGATGAAGCGACGCTGACACGTTGCGTTCCTCCCGCTTGGGGTAGCTACCGCAGGGTGCAGCGAACGCCAACGTGGAAATTTGCCTCAAGAATTTTAAATCAACGTTTTATGACCCCTGCGGTTGTTCGTGTGGTTTAAGCTTCACGTACCCAATATGGTAACTGACTTTACTTAGGTTTAAATCTTCAATATCGTAAACGTATATTAGCACGTTTAGTTGTTCCTAAAATAAATATTCTTACAAAAATTTTATTGACTTTTTTTTGACCGGTTGCTAGCTGAATGGACAAACGCATCGGATTCCCACCAGGGCGTCGTGCGTTCAATTCCTCTGCTGACGAAGTCCTCCATCACTGCACAAGCAACATCTTCCGCTTATTATGATGGCAGTAAGAGTTTTTCAAATATTGTTAGGTTATTTTGTAACCCAGGAATGTTTGTATTACTTAAAAATTTAAAAAATGAAACTATAAATCAAAAAAAATATATGAGCGAAATGTGATAAGTATAATATAAATGTATTTTAAAAAAATTCAAATAAATAGTTAGCACGTTAACATTTTTTATCCTTTAAAGGTTTAAATGTATATTAAATAACCTATATTAAACAAAAGTGTTTTTAAAAATAAAATTTGTAGTTTCAAAACTTTTCCACGGGGAAATATGTAAATAATTTTTATGGTACTGTAACGCTAGCGAGTTATTCTGGTAAAGGATTTTTGAAAAAATTTTGTGACTGGAAAATTCATTTTTTTTAAATTTGATTAAAGGATATATATATAATTCTTAAGTTTTTTATAAAACAACTTAAAGACAGAGAAACACACTCCTTGCAGAGATGCCTTTTGAAGCACACTCCTTGCTTCATTCATATGCATAGATCATATCATACGCAGTCTACGTATTTAATTAATTCGATCCAGACATGTCTTCCTGGATCCTCCCTAAAATCTTATTCCACTCACTCACCAATTATGTTTTCTCCCATTAAAAAGAATTTGCAAACCCTAAGAATTAGTTTTTTTATAGTTTTTGTGTTCAATTTGTAGAACTCCATTTTAATTTTAATATAATTTAATTGAATTAAATTTAATATTATTATTATTGAGTTCTGCTATTTTCAGTTTTTATTTTTAGTGACAGCTGTTTCAGCGTTTAAGGCCATTGTCAAACAGTTTGACAATGGTCTTAAACGCCGAAACAGCTGTCACTAAAAATAAAAACTGAAAATAGCAGAACTCAATAATAATAATATTAAATTTAATTCAATTAAATTATATAAAAAAAATATAAAAAATAATAAAACCTAAGAATTAGAATGCCTATAAAGCGACGATAAATATGTTTTGACAATTTTGAAATAGAAAAAAATAGGTTTTAACCACCACGCTATATGCACCTTCTAAGAGAGAGAAGAAACAAATCAAAAAGAGCTCTACGCCGAATTGAATACAAAATGTACCTCGGAACAGTTGACGACCAAATGCGTAGACCCGAGCCGTAGCAAGATAGAGAAAAGCGTAGCGAGGGACACTGGATGATAAATTCGTCCCGCGGGCTTGCCGCTATGCCCGTCGTAACTCACAGAGCAGACCACATAATTTAATACCGCGGCAAGGACGAAAACTCCACACCCAGACCTCCCAACCCACCCACGGCCTCGCAGAACCTCCCGCCCGTGGAATGGAAAGAGGCACCCACCGCGCCACTTTTATTACATCGCACGGCATCAATCTTCCGCTCTCTACTCTGCCCTTAATACGCCCGGCATCCCCGAGGAGAGACAATGAAATGAAAATCTTGATTTGGGTTACGTTATCACACTTTAATATCATAATACGAATAATTTTCCTTCAAATTGATGTTACGTTATTTACAACGGTTTAACTCTTTTCGTTTTATTTTTGTAGCTTTGTCGTAAATGTGTCGAGGTTTATGTTGGTATATTTATTATCGCTTGATATTATTATACTACCCCGGGGAGGCTTAGGCATTGGTGAAACTTAGAGGTGACCACTATATCAATAAATTAGTGGCTCATACATGAGTTAGCGTTTTATAACAATAATAACTCTATATCTTACATCTTAATATTGGTAGCAAAAAAAGTGTTAAAATCATTTTTACTTCGCTTTTTTTTAAATTTGGCACAGATGATAAGCTTTCAATTTTGGTAACGTCAGTGATATTAATATTTTTACTCTTTTAATTTAGAAATAACTTCTTTCAGCTTATCGTTTTTTTGTTAAAATATTAATAGACGTATTTTTTTATAGTGAATACCGGATGAGAGTCCCAACTGCTCCCAACCGTCTAGAGCCAGTAAGACTATATCATCTCCGATCGGGGAATGTTGTGAAATTGAAAGTAGTAGAAAAAAGAAAGAGATGAGGAAAATGAAGGTTGGAAAGTAGCCTGCACCGCTAGATTTTGTATATTTTGATAAAGGTAGAAATACTTTTCTCTCTTGCAAAAAAATTATGTTTTTTTCGTAATTTTTTTGTATTGTATCCGTATATTTTGAACCTTTTCCATTTGTTTATTTTCTTGTTGTTTGTTTTAGTTTTTTTATCATTTTTACATGGGTATTTGGTTTAAAAATTTGCTTCGGTAAAACCATATATGTACCAATGTACAGTCCCATAATGAGTTTTGTTGATAACTCATGTGAGTGCGAGTTAGTTTTATTTGAAATAATAAAAATATATATATTAAATAAAAAAGATGCGGATGAGTTGTAACAAAGAAGGTCAATCAGCAATGTAGGTAATAATTTTGAAAATGCGAATGAGATCAAGGTCTTTCTTATGATTTCTAAAGAAGAAAGTTTTACAGTTTGCTGAATGTTATCATACAAGTAATCGCCTCATTTAAACCCTAACCTCCAAGCAGTTTCTTGCATGAAGCGATATTTTACAAATTTAATATGATGAATGTGTTTTAAAATAACCATTGTAACTGTTTTCCCAAATCACTTTGTGAACTTTTTCCCAACTCTGTACCATTATGAAATAATAATTTCCGAGATAATTATTCATGTTCATTAATTTTTGATATTGCTAATCGCGAGGAATTGCGAGTTCTCTAATTAAATTGCAGTGAATTTGAGTGTACTTCAATTTCATCAATATTTGTATTGCTTCTGTTTGCCAGCTCGTGTACAAACATTTATATTGAGTTGTTCGAAGAAATGTAAACAATTTTAGTATTCTGTATCTGTAAATAATAATCATTTTAGTGATTTTCAAAATCAGATTTGTTATTTTAATTCATATTCAATAGAATCGCTGATTTGATTACAGTTCAATGAATAAACACATGGCTGTGACTATTTTATGCACGATAGTATTATTTTAAATATATTAATCAGTCAAAAAAAAATGAGGTATACCTGTTTACTTTCAAATGTAGCTTTTGTGCCTTTATGCCATAAGATTTTCTTACAACTTCTCATTGTCATGTGTATTTGTTTTTAATTACTCGTCTCTCAAAAGGGGTTGTGGTGGACTGGGAAGTGATCCAGAAATCCTATTCCAACAAACGTATCCTCAACAAACTAAGTTACTTAGCCTTTCTGTCACCACGCTTAATTGACAAATAATTTGGCGTGGAGGAACAAATAGGCCAAGTGGTTACTGGTTATCAAAATATTTTGGTTCTGTAGCTCCACTTTGTGTAGTAAATATTTGTAGATTTTTTTATTATTATTTACTTAGTATCTCTTATATTTATTACCCACTTTATTGCTTAGATTTATTTTTGAAATTTTTAAACGCGAGTTAAATGTGATAAACGTATGTAGTACCTACTACTTAGCGTAAATGTATTGTATGTACGAGAATATAAATCCGCTCACTTTTTTTTTTGTTAAATTTAATTTTGTACCCTGGTTATGCTTAGACCAAGCGGAACCGGTCAGTCATAAAAAATAAAATAATTTTCGTGGTCTTATACAAAGTTATTGTTTCATTTCTTTAAATATGTCAAACCACAAAGTGATTGCTTTTTACGAAAATATAAATGTATATACTTTTTCAATTTCTTTGTTTTAGATAAATACATATATATATAGCGACTGTGTTAGTGAGTGGTTGTCTTATTGTATGTATGTGTAGAAGTAGAAGTGGAGATAATACAGTGCAGATAAAATGTACTCGTGCGCGGCATTAAAGCTTGTTTTATTAAATAGGCAAGAAGTACCTAAGTAGCTACAGTGAAGATAAATCTGCTACTGCACTTGTAGAAATTGTAAGAGCACCGTAATATATTTTAATAGAAGCAGCCTTGGCCAACAAATCTTGCGTAATCGTAATTTACCTGCAGTTTATGCTATGTCGGTGATGTTCTATGGCCCTCAAGTACTTTTTTTAAATAAATCTTCGTAGTCTCTTTCTACTGCGTGCTAATACAACAATTCTAATACTTTCCACTTTATCAGGGTAAATTATATTAGTGAGAGTTTCTAGATGGGGAATCAATTAGGTTCATAAGGTTGTTTATGTTGAGAAAGCTTTTAAGTATCTTGAATAAGTCACTTACTTTGCAAATTAGCTTCCATTATGGATACTTGTATCCAGCCTCGCTCAACTTATAATGAGTCGACAAATTAACTATAAGCTTTACAGTGTTATTTTAATCTTGTGTTTTCCGATGTCGGTGGGTTGTTAAGTTGGGAGGTTGGTACAACAAATTACTGTGGCTAACGAATTTCACGAGAATCTAATCAGCGACATGCCAAATATCAGCATTTTGAAAAGCGCCCGAATATAGCTTTGAAATTTTTAAGTGACCCAATTCCGGGGCAAATACTTCGCTTTATTGATAATTAATTTTCGAAAACGCACCGCTGCTGTTAGGAGACAATGGTCGCGGTGGACGGAGCTGAACTTTTCCTTGAATAAATAGCAAATTTGTTCATCTCATAGCTGTCTGCTAAAATGATATTCGACGACGTTTTTTGATTGATTAAAATATTAATTTAATGCTGTTAAAAGAGAGATAATAGATTTTCTAAATCATAGTAAAGCGGTAAGCTCCTTGGTTCTGGACCCGGAAGTCGAGATTTCCAATGTCGGTACTGGTAGTTGTGCTATAATAAACTGTACAGAATAAGAAATATATTTAATTAAAATTTAAATCATGACTTTGTATGAGACAACAGATTTATTTTATTTCTTTTAACCGACCGGTTTCGCTTAACCTAAGCATCGTCAGGATACAAAATTAAACTAAACAAAAAATACATAAGATGTGGTTATATATACTTGTCCATACAGAGGGAGAACACAATATAAAATAAAATAAAAGAACAGTAAGAAAACAAAAGAATAACATTTAAATTATAACAAAGGAACAGAAAGGAAGGGAAAGATATTATGAAGTGCAAAATATATTCTTTTACGTAAATATTATTTTGTTTTCATTAAACATGATAAACCACAAACTGATTGCTTTGCAAACATTCATCGTTAATTATTTATAAATACCTTTATTTTGTTTTTTTGTTTTTTTTAATCGTTTGTTTGCCAACTAGTTTCGTCTCTTTCATAATTTATTTAGGGCAAATAAAACAAAACAAAAAGTATAAAATAACGTTCATATTTAGAAAAAACACATCAGTCTTTCGCAGATTAACACTAACTATTTAGTATTGTTTTATTTGCCTTAGTAATATCACGGAAGAGACAAAACTAGTCGAAAACCAAAAAAAACGTTAAATAAAACGTGAACAAAGCAAGGGTATTTATTATTATTATTTTTTTAAATAATCATTTCAGAAAGACTACCATTCGGAAACAAAACGTCGCTTGAAATGACGTTTAATTAATTTAATGATCAGATTTGAAAAGTCAGGCACTTCCCCACCTTTTGTTTCATCATATCCTTCCTCTCAGTCTCTGGGCAGTACTAACTCTTATGCCCGGTCACGTAAAAAAATGTTTTTACAACTCAGAAAACCTTATGACGGGCATCTTCAGACTGGTACAATTTTAAGTAAATCAATGGCAAATATATTATTAGTGTCCGGAATGGACGCATAAGTTTTGACGGCCTCCATGGTCGAGTGGTAAGACGCTCGACTACGAATCCAAAGGTCGCGGGTTCAAACCCGGTGTGCGCCAATAACTTTTATTTAATTGATATGTGTCATTACACATTTAATTCATATAAAAATAATAAAAAGTATATTTGCGGCACGTTCCAGAGTGGTAGATGCTCATAGTATCGCCCTGGTGAAAGACCACCATTCAGAATGGGAAAGGTTGCTTGAAATGGCTTTAGCCGTGTTTGGTGACCAGATCTGAATATCCAGGTACTTCCCAACCTTTCTCTTTCTAATCTCCTTCCTCTCTCCACTACCTTCAGCCTCACAACATGCCCTATTTGGAGATGCCATAGTCTCACTGGCTCTAGACGGTTGGGAGCAGTTGAGACACTTGTGCCGTATTCATATAAAATAAATATTTCAAAAAAATACAGTCTCATAATCTGTGACTTTGGTTTTACTTAAAATTGTACCAGTCTGAAGATGCCCGCCGTAAGGTAAAACCGGTCAGGTCTCAAATAAAAAAATATAATGGAATAAAGTTTAAAATTTGGTTTTATTAAAATGGAGTTACGCCACGTTTCAACAGTTTCAAAATTAGAATTAATAAAAAGTAAATTCATAATTTTTATTGTAATGTCCTCTCTTATCGGTTATCATCGGGGCAATCTTACTCAGCAGACTGCTACTCGGAATTTATTATTATTGTTATTAATTTATCACCAGAACTATCCAATGCATCACAAAAACTAATGTGTATTTCCTTTTACGTCTCTGGAACATGTTGTAATCTGCAAAGAGCCCGCTTCTCTTGGATAAAATTTGAATCTCTCTTTCGGAAGAGACAAGGTGCAGGAAAGGCTGAAACTCAGTAATAAATCTCACCGCCTGTCGCACTACCTCCTTGTAGTTGCTGTGTTCCGTAAACTTTAATTATTTGGACAGACGATGCTTTACGAATCAAACGTGTGACCCAATGAAATTTTATACTACAAAAAATAATAATGTAACATATAACTATTTTTTAAAGTTATGTTTTTCTTATAAGCCTTAAAAGTTTATTTACCGTAAGTAGTTCCATTACTGCATGGAATATTGTTAGCAAACTGTACAGAAAAAAGTTCCGATCATACCAAGTTGTTTTGTTAAGTACTTAACATGTTGCAGTAACAACTGTCGTGAATCGTTAAAAAAGAAGTTTTTTTCTCACACATTATTCCCCGTTTAAGTAGTCTTATACATTACGTCGAATATTCAACGGCAAATTAAAAATTCAGAAAAACTCTGCTTTTGTCGAGTAGTTTTTTTTTAAGTTATAATTTATATTTTGTTACTGATCGTTATGATGGCGCCAAAAAACATACCCTAAACTACGCAGAGGTTAGCTGCATCGTGTAAATTGGGCATTGACGACTTGCATGGTCGCAGGTTCGAACCCGGCGTCCACAAATGAATTTTGTTTAATCAATATGTATCATACCACATTTAATTGATATAAAATAAAATATAGTATATTTGCGGCGCGTTCCAAGTGGTAGATATCGATTGATAGGTAAGTATCGCCCCGGTGAAAGACCATCGATTCAGAATTGAAAAGTTGCTTGAAATGGCTTTAGCCGTGTTTGGTGACAAAATCCGAATAGCCAGATACTTCCCAACCTTTTCCTTCCTCATCTCCTTCCCTTCCTCGCAATACCTTCAGCCTCACAACACACCCCTATTGAGGATTCCATAGTCTCACTGGTTCTAGACGGTTGGGAGCAGTTGGAACTCTTGTGCGGTATTTACGTAAAAAAAAAGAGTTCATTCAAAATGGCCAATCAATATGTTAATCAAGATTCAAGTCCAAACAAGAAAGATTACCCTTAATCTTAATGAAGGATCAAAACGTGACATTTCGGATGGCTATTCAGGATTTCCGATACGTCTGATAATCCTTTGAAAGTTTCCCAACCCTATAGTCTAGGACTAGAGCCCGCTAACTTTTAAGAGGGATGTTTTCTCAATAAACATCGCATCCATTGTAGAATTAGGGGGGTTTATAGGCGCTGAGGCTTTTAAGAGTGATCCATTTGCAAAGTTATGACAAACAGTTTTGTCCTGTCATAAATTTAAGTGCTTTTCCGTTTGCCGACTCTTTCTAAATTCTGGCTCCAGATCTCGTTACGACTACAGTTGATTTATGGCCCCGGAACGTTGATACACTGCCTGTTCTTGATGTTGGACCGACCGAAACTTTCTATTAAGGCAATGAAAGAAAGTGAATGACATTCGGTGGATGAATAATGGGATTTGTTTGTGTCCGAGATGTATAACTTCTACAGCAGAGATATTGTGTTTTATTTATGGCAATCATATTTTACTTCAACATAACGGCAGATTTGCTTTTTTCAGTAAAAAATAATGTGCTTTTACTATTGGTGTGTACATGTTTTGAAATAAAACACCTAAAGTTTTTTCAGCTTCAAATGAATTTGGGAAATAGTGGACTGTAAAATAATAAACTACTCGTATATGATACTATTTGATATAAGTGTCTAATTATAGGTGTGGAAAGATTGTTGGGATCAAGGGAAAATGGGAAACCATTCACTTACGAATGTAGTTGAAAGGAAAGTTCTTGATTTTTTTATGTACAGTTATATTGTTAACGAAACTAATCACAACAAAACACCACACTAAATTTTATATTATTTGGAGAACAACAACAAACTGACGAACAAGCGAGAGACCAACGAACAACACAAAACGCGTTTTTTTCACATATCTTTTCTGTTTTGATTGTCATTTGTTTCGAACACCATGTTGTTCCGTATAGAATTCGATATTGCGAAATGGTTGGATAAGGTAAAAACTGGATGAAAAGCATGAATGTAAAAACCTAACAAATTATCATTTTGAAATCCAACATTGTGAAAAAACAGAACTTCTGAAAAACAAATAGTATTTTTTTCTTCAACATTTAGAGTTTACACACTACATACGAATGCTGGACTGGTTTTATTAGTATTTAAATAAAAGGCAAGCCATTTTTATATTGATTTTTTTCGACCAGTGCCTAGACGGGAGACGAAGTCACCCAACGCGTGCCAAACAAATGTGATGGGCTGGTTTCGATGTTACCTCCCTCCCACAATCTAGTTTCACTAATTTATTTTCTTCAACAAAAGGTCCTTCTCTTCATTAGTAGAAAATCAATAATTTACGCACCAGAAATTATCGTTTTAGAGTTGAAAATCATTAAACACGAAACATCGATATACTCGTAGATGTTGTAGTTTAGATCGCCAATGAAGAAAAGACAACTCACGTCGACTAAACATGCTAAATTAAATAACTGCTGTTAGTTCGTTGGCGATCTGCAGTCGGGCTCGATAAAATCAATAAAATCTATATCGATGTATTGAGCTACGGCCAAAGTAGTAGAATAATTGGCCAACTTGTGTGTGTTAATCCCTCCTACAACACGTGTATCTTAAATGCCCAGTTTTACTTCTACATAACCTTTAAAATATTTATAAATATGATTTCCATAAATAGCCCGTAAAAAAGTCCATGAAAAAAAGGTTTTTGTTAAAACTTCCTTACATTTAAACAAACAGATTGCTAGATCTTGACGGCCTGCATGGTCGAGTGGTAAGACGCTCGTCTACGAATCCAGAGGTCACAAGTACAAATCAATATGTGCCATAACACATTTAATTCAAATAAAATAATATATAGTATATTTGCGGCACGGTCTCGAGTGGTAGATATTCCAAGTATCGTCCTGGTGAAAGACCACGATTCAGAATCTAAACGTTGCTTGAAATGGCTTTAACCGTGTTTGGTTACCAGACCTGAAAAGCCAGGTACTCTCAACCTTCCTCTTTTCCATCTCATTGGGCTTTTTTTAATTTTTTTTTATTTAAAAAGTAAGACAAACATTCCCGGGTTACGAATAATCTGACAATATTTGAAAAACTCCTACTTCCATCATAAAAAGCGGAAGATTTTGTTTGTGCAATGATAGAGGACTTAGCCAGCAGAGGAATTGAACGCACGACGCTCGGGTGGGAATCCGACGCGTTCTCCACTCAGCTACCGACCGGTCAATGTTATAGAATGGTAGATACTCTCAGTATCGCCTTGGTGAAAGACCACCATTCAGAATCGAAACGTTGCTTCAAATGTCTTTAGCCATATTTGGTGCTTTTATCTAGGTACTTCCCAACCTTTTTTTCTCATCTTTTTCCCCTTCCATCACCTTCAACATCACAATACACCCCAATTGGAAATTTCCTCCAGACGGTTGGGAGCAGTTGAGACTCTAAAGTTCAAAGTAATGTCTCGCCATTTATCAAAGATTTCATCTCCTCCGCCAAATGTTTCTTGTCACTCGGCGGCACCGCATTTCCCTCGGTTTATTTTTTCTGCGGAAACATGCAAATGTTTGCCTCGGCACATTGTTACCCCCAGCCGCCCAGCATCCAGCCATTTCGCCACTCTTGGCAAAACGCTACAACGCACAACACACGTCAACCCTTTCATCTCCCCCTCCGTCACTCGGCTGAGAGGGCGGAGTGAGTTACAGGCTCCACTCGCGAGGTCAAGTGCTCCACTGAGTAGCAGACGCTGTAACCAATATCGCGAGGGGACGTATTATTATTGTCAGAGTCGTGTTTATGAAGAAAAAAATGCGGCACATGACAAGGATTGAGCAAATATTATAGTAAGCAGCCTATCAAAATATGTACACGACGAAATATGTTTGACGGCCTCTGTGGTCGAGTGGTTAAGATGTTTGACTTCGAATTCGGAGATCGCGGGCTCAAACCCAGCCGTTTGCAAATTCCTTTTTCAAAATAAATTTGTTTCATATCACATTTTAATTATGTAAAATAATATATAGTATATTTGCGGCACGTTCCACAGTGGTAGATACTCTAGATACCGCCCTGGTGAAATACTACAATTCAGAATCGAAACGTTGCACAGTGGTTCCAAATACCCCAAAAGTTGGCATCAATTCACAGGGAAGATTTACAGGGAAAAAAATGTGATATTTTTATTTGGTGTGAGTACTAGTATATAAAAACACAAAAAAATATTCTGTTTTAGTAAGTTTTAATGCGATTTATGCATTTTATTACCAAAAATATGAAATAAAAAAATAAAAAATATATTACAAATCATATTTACGCAAAAATAAAAGCCGAGTAATGTAATTTTTTGTTTGTTAACAATCCGATTCAGAAGACGATCAATCATCATCATCTTCATCATCACTAGAGCAACAGATATCGGACGAAGGAATATCCGGGGAAATGATTAACTCGAATACTTCCTTGAGAAAACCACCTGAATACATTCAGTAACAATATTGCCTACTTTAGCCCTCTATCGCAAATGTGCCGACTATATAATCTAATAGAGTGTGCTGATGTAGACATTTTTGTTGATGGTCTGTACGGTTTCAGACGGAATGTCATGTTATTGCTCAAAAGGGTGTTAGAGTAATTCCCTAAGTATATTTTGTATGTATCTAGTAGTAATAAGTACAAAAACAACATTTTTTTAAAAATTTAATGTATCTTGTCTATTTGTATTGTATTTAACAATGATTGTACACTAACTGGTTTTTTTTATAACTGGATTTTTTCACGTAAGTGATAACATCTGTTAAAACCCAGTATAAATAAATAAATAAATAAATAAACGAGGAAATTGTTTTTTCGGGAGTTGCCTGCAACTATTTATTACAGGGTCAGATGTAACTAACATTAAATTAAAAACATATTTATTACATTTTTCACGAGATCATTTTCTGGAATAATTCTCGTGATATTTAAAACATATTTTTTCCGAGCTTTCTGAGCCTCTTCTGATAATTGGCCAATCGGCACTTATGAAGTCGAAATTACATCTGGCCCATGGATTAATGGC
This sequence comes from Drusus annulatus, assembly GCA_022651775.1. Classification (NCBI taxonomy): domain Eukaryota; kingdom Metazoa; phylum Arthropoda; class Insecta; order Trichoptera; family Limnephilidae; genus Drusus; species Drusus annulatus. Next base: position 905,443 of record JAGWCC010000390.1, on the reverse strand, counting down.
TTTTGCATAGTAGGGGGCGTTGTAATCTTATAGGTAGAATTGAATATATAAATACGCTGGAATCATCTGCATCAGCTCTGGTTCTAATACACAACTGTTTGTATCAGCTATGTCCTGAGCTGCCGTCAAAGCCCTACTTTGAAATCAAGCGCAAATTGCTTAATTGTTCCCTTTTTAAAGTAAAAATCACTTCTTTTTGCACATTTCTCAAACACTCAACAGAGCTTGAATGGTTACTTTTGCAGATGTAGGAGTGATTTTGATGTGTTATTTTTCGGATAACAAGCTTTTTTTCGTCGCAAATAATATATTGTACGGTGGAAACCTTTCAAGATCTTTGAATCTTATGACCTTGTACTGGCTCTTCGTGAGCTTGGCTTTTACCATGGTTGAGAGGGTTTCCTCCCCAGACATCCGTTTAGAGCGATTATCATCAAATACCTTGTATGCTTGTCTGTAAGTAGGTGCGCGCCTAGGTAAACAAATAATATCTTCTATTAATGTTGATGCAATCGGATGTCCAGAAGCTCTCAAGCTCATTTTTGTTGCAAACCCCAAATGCGAAAGTGATGAACTATTAAAAGATTTTTGGTTTAGATGCGTTTAGTTCGGGCAGAACTATCTTCAAATTGTATTTTCGGACGACCGCGACCTTGCTGTTTTACAGTAGTAATCTCGTTTATTGTTAAACCAATTAAAGTCTCCAGCCATTCTTTGTTTTTCATTACAAATCTAGCCACATTTCGACAAGAATTTGCCCATCTATCTTTGTAGGGAAATTTAAAATCCGAAATCTTTTGACATAGTAGATTCAACCCTAATTTTGGCCAATTGGTGCGGTTTATAAGTTTTTTTCTCACATAAATAAATTGTCTTACCATCTGTTGGCATTGTGATTTCTTCAATATATCAAATAACTCCATTATTCATACAAAAAGTCCTTTGAACCCGAACCTGTTACAAAATAAATTAAATTACAAAATATTTAAATTTTATGGTCAATTATGTAAAATTGAAAAATTTCTAAAGGAGCAAAAATGAGCACTTTTTTATTTTCTAGTTTCATGCTGAGATAGTTCAGCTATAATAGTGCATCGACACATATTTTAAATTTTGCTTAATTGTCAACTATAACCTTAACTATTTAAGAATACATAGTAAATTTTTCACAAGTTCACATAGATGATAAAAAAATATATATTGCAAATATATCAAACAAGCAAATGAAATTTAAAAAATGCACTTATTTAAAACATACCTGAAGGTACTGCATCCATGTTAAAAAAAATTTTTCAACGCTTGTTGTAAAAAGTTGTGACTCCTTAAATATTGTGTTGTAAATGATGCTCGTTCACAGAGACTTCTTAACCGCTTGCGAAGCGATTCTTTACTGACGTAGTGCAGAGCGACCAAATGTTTGGTCGAGTTAAGTAGTGGAGGTAAAGATGCACAAATATGTGACGTCAAGATATAACAACAATATTTAGTGATCTTTGCAATTTCAATTTTCTATTTATTGCCAACCCTCTCATACTAGAGAAACCAATGTGCGTTGCTTGAAATGGCTTTAGCCGGGTTTGTTGACCAGGACTGAATATTAAGGTGCTTCCCAACCTTTCTCTTTCCCATCTCCTTTGCTTCTTCACTACCTTTAACCTGACAACATACCTCAATCGTGGTTGACATGGTCCCACTGGGTCCAGACGGTTGGAGGCAGATGGAACTCTTGTGCGGTATCAACTTAAAAAAATAAAAAAACATATAACATAACAAAGAATTAATTAATTGAACAATAACAATGTTAATTTTTTTTTCATTCATCGAAATTTATACCCAACCGGAACTTGTCATTGCGGATTGAGTGAAGCACTCAGATGTAAGTTTCCGGGTTCAAATGCTGACTGCACCGTCTCAGGAAATCAAAGGCTTTCAAGCACCAAGGTAATCTTCACCCTGCATACAAAGTCATTTGGTAAGGGGTGTTTTTAATTCATTTTTTATTCCCAGGCTACGAATACCATGTCAATTTGTTAAACTCTTCCTACTACCGAAAAATGTTGTTTGAACGATGGTGAATGACTTAGCTAGGCAGACGATTGAATCCGCAACGCTTGGGTAAAAACCTGACGCTCTAAACCACTTGACCACCCAACTGATTAAATTATCTTCCCATGCATTATCAGTTTGGTAATCTTATATTTATCGCCTCTAATAATGTCACCAAGATATCGGATTGTTCCACTCTCGAATAAACATTACGTAATATTGAATGCATTAAAAATGTATTTTAACTTTTTAAACTCGTTCTAGATACGACCATACAAACACAATATTTTTAAATGGATATGGGACAGAGTTAGACCTGAAATACATACAAGAATCAACCAAATACACAATAAATAAAGTCTCATGGTATAATCGAGCTGATGAAAGACGTGGTGAAATAGAACTATCATACAGCTGTGGATATTTCATCATGCCACGGCTAACCATTCATGAATTACGGATGCTTCTTATAAATAAAGTTTTGCAAAATAGGTTAGATTTATTTACATTTTTTGTACTCGGAATTAGTAAAAAATGTTGTCATCGGATCTGTCGAACTCTTTATTTTATTCCTAAGTTGTAATTAAAAAAAATGGTGAGGTTTTGCTAGTTCACACAGCTGCTTGGTTTTGTCTTTTGTACACTTACCAGTTCAGGCCCGTCTTAAGGGGTGTTTGCGCTGGGGGGACAGGTACGAAGGCGGACGGCACAGGCAGCCGGGACGTGACGGATCGCCGCGCTAACAAGCGGGAGCCCGGTTCACGTCCCTCCGCAAACAGAAACAAGAGATTACACGCGACAGGCGACCGTTACCCGGAGATAAAGGGCCTCGAGGCTAGAAAGAGTGGGATCCTACGTTATAGGTGAAGTGATGTACAAATAACTGGAAACACCAGAATAAAATGGCGGAATATTTGAAAATAATCCTTTGGTGCAAATATTTCAACCGAAAATCTTTAAAATATCCCTGTCATCAGTACAAAATCTCCAAGGAAGCTTGACTAAAAGTTCACAACGGATATCTTATATCAACCATTATATACAAAAGTGAGGTATGTACGAAAAAAGAAGAACGAAGGTAGACTTCAGACATTTCTTCTATTTGTCATACATTGTCCGAAAGTTCCATTATCTCCAAATTTATTAATAATAAATATAGTATTTCATCAACATTGGTTTCAATTCCTCTACTAACTTAGTCCTCCATCATTGCACGAGCAACATTTTCCGCTTAAAATGATGGTAATAAGAGCTTTCCAAATATTGTCAGATTATTCGTAACCCGGGAATGGGTGTCTATAATACGAAATTAAATGACTGCTTTGTGTCAAATAGTATTTTTTTTCGTTTCTAGATGGGTCAATTTGTATCGTCATTTCAATGTACAGAAACGCAAAATTAAATAACTGTGGAATCAGTAAGAGTTAATACCGTACGAAATCCTGAAGAAAATAAAATTTAATCTAAAGAAAAATAGAAAAATTGATAAAAAAGTTTCTTCTATTTTGTTATATTTTAGATGAATGCAAATACAATAAAGACATAATGGAAATTGATTAGTTAATTTCAACTTCCGTGTTTTTTTTTTAAATCCGTAAAAAATATTTTAACATAACTATTAAGTTTTGTTAGGTATTTTAAAATGATTGCATTTCAACATCAGTTGGTGCAATTAAATTAACATAGAAGCATAATATATTTGACAGCCTCCGTAGTCGAGTAGTAAGACGCTCGACAGCGAATTTATAAGTCACGGATTCAAATCCGCCGCGCCGTGCGCAAATAACTTTTATTTAATAAATATGTGTCACAACACATTTGATTCATGTAAAATAATATATGGTATATTTGCGGCACGTTCCAGAGTGGAAGATACGTAGATAGTATCGCCCTGGTGAAAGACCACCGTTTAGAATCGAAACGTTGCTTGAAATAGCTTTAGACGTGCTTCGTGACCAGATCTGAATGGCCAGGTACTTCTCAACCTTCCTCTTCCCCATCTCCTTCCCTTCCCTACTAATTTAGGCCTCATAACATACCCCGATCGGGGATGCCATAGTCTCACTGGCTCTAGACGGTTGGAAGCAGTTAGGACTGTTGTACGGTATTCACTATAATTTATTATTTTTAAATGTCAAAATTGTATTTAGTCTCATAGGGGTATCCAGACTTACGAACATGATATTGTGTATATATGCGAGACATTTGAGCGTTTCTCCTTCATCTGGTTTAATGAAACACAAACACTTTGAGATGCGCACGTCCATCGTTTCATTCCATGTTTACCGTCCCCACGAAGGGCACTGGGGCCACTTGATTTGAATATGTTTTTCCTGTATTGATATTCAGGAACCAAATTGACACCCGACTCCCAGCGGTGTTTATCTACTTAATTTTACTTATCTCTACTTTCTTCCACCAGAACAGAATACCTTTCCCACTCAACGCAGTCGAAATTAGTTTTGTCTACTTCACTGATAATGTATTAAGTGTACAATTTTGCTTGAATTCAATTTTTCAATTCGAGGCTTAGTTGTAAAAAACCGATTATACATTTATGATTTAAAGTATTGTTTATTGCTGGCCACTACTTTTTCCCATCTTTCGGGCACGTGGGTATCCCGCTTTGAAAAAACTGCTCATTTTTTGAAGCGATTCACGAAACGACCCAATTTTTTACTTCTTCGTAAGACCGGAAGTGCTAGTCAGCCAGGTCGTGTGCCATTGATCTAAACAAGTAATAGTTAGAGGGAGCAACATCTGGAGAATACGGCGGATAAGGTGAAACTTCCCATTTTCCCAAGTATTTCTTGACCACATTCGCAACATGGGGTCGACAATTGTCATAATAATAACATTCGGAAGTAATAATTTTAAGAACTGCATAACCAACCATCACGCTATTTTACAAATGGGTGGGTAGACAAGTGGAATGGAACGCCATACCACTTTATCTTGACATACACTCCTTGCTTCATTGATACATTATCTTATAGACACCATTATTATTCCTAATTCTCATGTGACCACACTCTATTTTAGCTTCTGACAAATATTTGTCGTACATTGTATGTGTCTATGATGTCTTATTCTATCAACTTTCATGACAAATATTCTTCTTCCATTCGCTCCACACTTTAAAACTATCGTATTAGATATAATCTCTCGACCCATCTTAAATTTAATCTTGTTTATCAACCTAACATCGCCATTGAATTAATTTTCTATACTCGCGGGGGGGGTCTCATTTTCCACGCATTCAATCCAATTTTACTGGCCTAAAATAAGAAACCTTATTGTAGTACCTTAATCTATATTTGCCGGAAAACTAATGCTACAAATCCAACAAATCGGCAAGTCGATTCATATAAAAGAATAAGTGCGGGTAATTTCAAACTTTCGTCACATTTGACATCGTGATAATTCAACGATTAGCGCAATTTTGTTTTATAGACATTTGAATGGTCCCCGGAACCCTGATTTTCGCTTTGTTTCAGTCTTTTAACGAATTTAGATCATCTTTAAAGCATAATGGCCAAGTGATTATGCGTGTTAACTGATCAAAATTTATACAAAAGCTGAAACAGGCGTAGAATCAAGGTTCAAATGTGACATGTTTAAAAAAACAATTGGCGCTAACTGTTGGACTTTGACGATGTCAAATGTGATAAAAGTTTGTAACACCTCAACCTAAGATATTTGAAAAAAAATCTAAGCTCTTTTATAGAATTATACTAACAAAACAATGTCGATAAAATCAATTCCCCTCTAGTTCCAGGAGTTAGTTCTGAAAGAAAGAAAGCATTCTTCCTCTCCCAATCGAACTTAAATAAACCACTTCCTTTATATCATTCATCATAGAATACAAAAGCGAAGTTTATTGTGTAGATATTGCCTGTCTATGAGGAGAGAATCCATTGTAAAAAGTTCCGGGTGGAGTATCCTTCACCGAAACTTTATTTATTCGCGCGGCGTTCCGACAATCAAAGGGAAAGCGCTCAGTTCGGTTCTCTCCCTGTCAAAACAAAACGAACGCTTTACAAAGTTAGCCCTTTCCCTGCGTAAATACTTGCTACAAGCTGAAAAGATAGCAAAAATAGGCATTGTTAACGCTACAATATGGCTTTGTACTTCATCCGAATCCATTAGCTACATATTTCCTTACAGGAAAATGCTCCCAGCGAGTCAGTCTGTAATCCCACGATAACACTCTCGAGGCTGGGAGGCTGGGCGGTAGCGCCACAGTCCTATAAAAGTATTCTTCGTTTTGCATAAAAGATTGCAAATGTTTGCAATTGAAAACGCTTTATGGCGGCTTTTCTAAATTGAATGGAAAATTCCTTCAGATACATCTCTAGAAATGGAGAAATGAAAGAATGGTATAATTTATGTGCGAAATCTAATTTACAATATTATTACTAGAAATGGTTTTACGTGTTGTCAGAAATTTACTTATTTACAAAGGAATTTAAATATTTCTCACTTCTATATTTAACGAGAGAAAATAATAATTAACAACAACCTTTTATTTTGTTTTCCAAGTCATTTGAATATTATTTAACCTGGAAAAAGCTTACGCTAGTTAAGCTACTACACTAGTCGAAATGCATACCAGCTACCAATATTTCCATACCGCTACTATTGTATATATGTCCACCTCTATTTCCCTGGCCAGAAGGTTATTTCCACAAATCCCTTGTGACATAATAAGATACAATTATGTTTTGTGTTCACCCTTTTGGCATAATCCTTTCATATTTTACACCTGATGTTTTGCTTTGAGGTATTAGGTTTTGCTTTTACGATTACAAAACGTTTGCAAATACTGCCGTTTATGGAATTATTGACATTTTAAAAATCCTTCAATTTCTCAATTATTGTAGCGGTGTTAATAGATTGTTTTAAATTATTTTATTAGAGAATTTTAAACAAAGCTAGTGATGATAATTGAACATTTTATTTCTGTATTATTTTATTTAAGGGACAGCAGTCAAAGCTACACACTTTTTGGCTTTTTAGTACAAGCAAAACTACAAATTAGTTATCTGTTAATTCTATCGAGTAGTTAGAAAAATGTCCAAGGTATCTAGAGAATACAATTCGTAATTAGTAATCTTTCAAATTATTTATGAAATGCATACTAAAAATTATGTAAACGTTAAAAAATGCTTTTTGTGGTTTTAAAACTGCACCTTTTACTGTCATTTTAGTATTTTTTTTTATAGAATTCAAAGGATAACAGCTAAAAATGTATTAAATAAATATATGTTATAAAGATGTATTCACTGGAAACCTCGGATATTTTACTACCTATAGATAAATCATTTGTATTATTGTTTGTATTAGAATTCTATAAATTAACTTTTAGCGTCATTCTTAAGTGCTGACCCTTAAAAAAACAAGGATCGTCAATAATGTGAATGCAATCAAAGTATTATCAGATCTAGGTGTATTCAGGGTGGGTGATACTCTAAGTATCGCCCTGGTGAAAGACCACCATTCAGAATCGAAACGTTTCTTGAAATGGCTTTAGCCGTGTTTGGTGACCAGATCTGAATAGCCAGGTACTTCTCAACCTTCCTCTTCCATATCTCCTTCCCCTCCCCACTACCTTCAGCGTCACAACATACCCTATTTTTGGGATGCCATAGTCTCACTGCCTCTAGACGGTTGGGAGCAGTTGAGACTCTTGTGCGGTACTAATATAAAAATAAAAAAGGTTATTTATTTAAAAAGTTATAATTATAAATTTTTGAATAATATTATGTTTTAAATATAATGATGTTTTCCTTACATTAAACTTTCTACCTCGTTTAATACCTTACGCAGTTTCGAATTCTTTTATTTTTATAGAACGAACGTTTTCCTATTAAACTACAACAACCGGCAGTAAAGTTTGTTGGAAAATGGTTTGAGACTTTACTGAATTCGTCACTCCTCACCGTTGGATCTTTTACCTGTGGAGAAATAATGAAATGATGAAAATTTTAGATTAAACCTATACCAAAATTAAATCTTTTTCAATGTATTAAAATTAAACTTATTTAATCTACCAAAATCGAGAGTTTTTATATTTATTTTAGGATCAAAACTTTTTTCAATAATTTTCAATGTGGGTACAAAATAAAACACACTGAGCTATCGTGTTGATCTTAGAGTCACCGCGCTTTTCCAATGGGTGATTTAGAAACATTGATTCTTACATTTCAATTGTCAGTTCAATTTTAACATCAAAATAGCGGGTAACTTATGTTTATTAATGCGTTTAAATTGGTGATAGGTAAAATAACACCTACTACCTATAATTTTGTGACAAAAAATTAAGGCGGCATGGAAAATTGTTTAAAAAAGTCCTCAGATAAATTATCAAGAGAACAGTGCATACTTGTAGATAGCTTCATTGCGTTACCTACCAATTGTGTAACTTTGACATCTCTATTAATAACATTTTTTGGAATATCTTTACATTTTAATTAACTTCTTATTCTTTTCCAAAAAAAAAAATTCTTTCTAAGTGTATAAACTGTATTATTTCGATAGTTAATTAACTAAAGTTTTGCACAAATCGTCACGGCATGATTAGTTTTTTAGAATAGGCATCTTCCTAGTTAGAAACTATTGTTGACTGGGCCATAATGTTTTCATACTTATAAATATTATTATTTTTTAATTGTATTATAGCCTAATATGTATTAATTTTGTAAGCTCTTAACTTTGTTTCAGAATTATCAGCATCTATTGCAAGTTAAGTGCTTTAACCACTAAAACCTTATTGTTTTATCCGTTGAATAACTAGTGGCTTAAATTTATGGTAAGTAAGCCAAAACTACAAAAAGCTTTTTTCATTTCCGTTCCGTTTTAAACAGTTGTTGTTATATGTATCGCTACCAGAGCTGTTCCGAACACAGTACTCACACAGATGCATTGCTTGCATACAGCAAGTTTTAAACTTGTTACTCGACTTCATAAAAGAAAATTTCAGTGAAATTGAAAAAACTTTTTTTTATTAAAGTAAAAAGAACACAATGGAAAACTTTTCCAATTAATGTTTAAAAAAACGGGTGTTTTGTTTTAACTAATTGTTACCCGTGAATATTCACGTATAAACTTGTTATTTTCTCAATAAAAACAATAATCAGGCGTAAACAAGACAAAAAGCTGTTTCTCAGTGACGTTTGTCAAGCGCATCACCTTCAGAAGTTAATATATATGCACCAATATACACAATTATAAATGATATGCGGTGATGACTCTTGAACAAACAACTAAATGACCATAAGTTTGAATCGGTTAGTAGCTGAGTGGACAAACGCGTCGGATTTCCACCTGGGCGTCGTGGGTTCATTTCTTTTGCTAGCTAAGTCCTCCATCATTGCACAAAATTTAACATTATTATGGTAGTAGGAGTTTTTCAAATATTTTCAGGTTATTTGTAACACGGGAATGTTTGTCTTTCTTTAAAAAAAAAAACAAAAAACCTACTCTCTAACAAAACCATACTGAATAAAGCAACAATAAATATATCATCGCTTTGTGATGCTGTGGAATTTATTGTCAATTTTACCAAATAAGTTGTTCCTGCGTTGTCAACGGTTTATTGAATGATATTTTTATTTCAACACAACATCCTCGTAGATTTTTCTGCACGGCCGCTTGATTTGTGTATTGTGCAAATCAGTTGATTGTACTTCCACCGTGATTGCAGTAAACAATGTACGATGCAATTGGCACCTCGTCCAATAATTGCCGCAGCCGTTCTGGCTTTTACTGCACACAACGCGTCACGGGGACATCGCATTATTTGATGACGTCTGCAAACAAGGCTTCAATTATTGGGACCCTTAATTCGGAGACCCAAAATTCGACCTCCTAAAGAGGACTGTGATAAATTTACTATCTATTGATTGGTTGACACTATTGATATATAAGAAGACAACCTTGTTTTGATCAGGAAATACAGAATCGGAATCTCTGGGAGTCATGAAGTCATTAAGGTAGGGTCGAGAAGCTAAGATTCAGTGAGGGTGTTTTCATGATGAAGAAAGATAATGATTGTATTAATTTCGCATTTATTTTAATATTTAAGACCATGCTTATTGATCAATAGAACTCCTGGGTGTGCTGCTTGTTTGGAATGGAACCCAAAGGTCGTAGAACAACATAAGACACAACGCAAGTGATTGTGTGGTCGTAAAATAATGACTGCGCAATATGTTGCTGTTAATTAAATTATACCTCAAGTATCATTTTCACTCGATCACGCCACACCCTTCTGGGACGTACCGACTTATTATCCCTTCAATTCTTTAAAAAGGTTTCACAAATAATAAAACCAAAACTTGTTGCGAGATATCCGTTTTTTGTTTATGATTTTGACTCAACAAATATCAAATTGTTGGTTAAGGCGACATAATATTTCAAAAAAAATAGATAAACTTGTGAAAATAATAAATTTTTCAAAGATGCACTCAGGACGTAAGTATTTTTTTTATTAATAAAAACTGACCCATAGCATTAAAAAAAAACTTTTTTGTTATTTGACATTTTACAAAATAAAATAAAATAATATATTATGACCCTCTCAAACTAGGCACATGCCCGTATCAAGGTGGTCTATATTCTGAATGAAAGTATCATTTAAAACAAATAACTACTCAATAACAAGATCAAAACCCACAAAAAAACTAGTCAGAAAACGTTTTCCGAAATTTCAAAATCGTTTTTCAGCAATAACGTGAGCGGTAAGTACCAAAGTATATGTTTCTATGTGATGAATCGGTTACTTCCCAAATATTCATTGGAAAACATTTTTGATTGTAGTATTTTGTTCATCAGAATAAAATACTACAATCTTAACTGAACATTACAATTAGAATTCAAACCTTAAAACGTTTGCTTTTTTTTAAACTGCTACAGCAAACTGAACCCTACACCCTTCTGCCGTGTGCCAAACATTCCTTTTTTCTCCAGCGTTTCGAGTTTTATGCCCTTTTTCCATCATTTGCCGCTCTAAATCCGGCCAGTACAGACATCTAAGCTGTGCCCAACGTCACTGCAAATTTATTATTTATTTTAACGAATTATTATTGCTATCATAGGTTTTTCTTACATTATGACTTCACCTACGGTAAAAAAAAAAACACTGTATTTTTCAGCAGTTTAATAGAACATACACAATATAACATAAATGAATGCAAAGGAATTAGTTCTAATCTTAGGTATCCGCCAATATTTTGGTAACAAGTCACCAATTACTTGTTAAAAGAAAGGAATATAAATATATTTCATTGAAATTAACCTTATATGGTTATCGCCCGTATTACTTATCAAACATAGCAATGCATTGTTGGCTAAAAGATTCACTTTTTCACGGCAACATGTTATAGTTGCTTCACAGTGCAGTTTGACGGTAATCCGTAAAAACTGAAAAAACTGTATTAACCCTTGGCTGTTTGAATTACTGTTTAGTGACTGACATTGAACCAAAGTCAACAAGGCTCGACACAAGCGATCATTGACCCAGCCACCAAACATAAACATTTAACAAATTTGTAGATTTCATTTTTAAAATAATAAACCGAGAAATTCATAGACCGTGAAAAATTAAAAGTTTGTTTGTATTCAGATTTTTATTGCGAAATCGGAAAAATATACTCAATAAACGGCTGCATAAATAAAGTGTACATTTAACGAAACGGTACGTACCTTCTGATTGAATTATTTTTTTACTCACCTTTTTTCACGTCATAAAATTAGTCTTACAATGATACTAATTTATTTTTATCATTCTGGATAATTGTCGGTGAAAGTAGAAGAATTGCTCATTGCACATTATAGTCGTTATTCCGAAGAACTTCATTTCCATGGAGGTCACTAGCATTCAAGTTTTGATTTAATCAAATACATTCATTTATATTTAATAAAAACAGTTTCTTGTATTTATAAATAGAAAATATATACTTTGTTTTTAACCACTTTTTTATTTAATATTTTGTCTACCGGTTTCGGAAGTACCCTTCCATCATCAGGACAATATTAAATTAATCTTTAGATAATAACTTCATCTCTTCTGGAAGAAACATATGTGGAGATAAATTCTGTACACGATCAAAAAATGTATGTTTTGAAGTATCTGGAGAATGTATATTGTTTATATATAGTTTCTTGTATGTTTGTACCATATGCTTTTTTATTCATTTTACTATCATGCAGGCATTACATTTTACAATTTAGTAATCTGTGTTTTTATTATTTTTTTTATTAACAGCAAATCAACAATCAGTACATATATAAAATAATAAGGATAAAAAATCACGCCGATCGTAAATATTCTTCTGCTGATGATAAATACTAAAAATAAAGTTTGACAATATACAGTTTTATTTTAGTAACTCAACTTATTTGGTGGGGGGAGAGGAAGGTGAGAGGGAACATGGGAATTGGATTAAAGGAAGAAAGACGAGAGTAGATAGAAGGTTAGTTTAGGTGAAGTCGAGTAATGGATTTATGTTTAATGTCATATATAGTCGTGTTGTGTTAATTTGGTAATAAAGTTTAATGAATTTTTAGATCTGTTAATAAAATCTGTTTTAAAATTAGTATTAAATTTAAGCATTAATGCTTATTCCGAATTTAAAAAAAATATATTTAGCCAAGACACCATCTAGATATTTAATATGTGTTCAGGTAGAACTTTGAATATCATCAAAAGATGGCAGCCTAAAATCGGATTTTATAAAAGAGTTTTGTTTAGAATTGGTATTACAACGAAGAAGATAAAAAGTAAGTGACACGGAATAACAAGAGTTGCAGGGAGAAGATAAGGCCTATCAACTAAACTATGTACGATATATATATTTGCGGGATATTCCCGGGTTCCTCCATGATCAACTTTACTGGGATTCTTTGGGTATCAAAAATTCGCATGTTTGCGTCTCGTGTATGTGGAAACGATTGAAACGGGTATACCATTTATTATGGCATTAATAATAAAGTCCGATCCGTTTCAGAAATAAAGGTTTGAAACTCATTTTTTAAATCTATACCTTGGTGTGGTGTAAATCCCTGATCATCGATGACAACTTTACTGCTGGCTGCTAGAGAAAACGTGAGCAATTATTAACTACTCGTGCAGCAACAGCAGCTCTGAAAAGATGCTTTTCATTTTTTTACTTGATTCAGTGCAAACTTGGAAAAGGCTGCAAATCTGGTATTGCTCTTTAAACACTTCAATCAACACCTTGTAGCTTGGCATACCTCCTACTAAGGTTTGGGGGGGCATTGCACATTGATCACAGATGCTAATGAAGATTTCTAGTTGTCTGATGATATTCCAATAGTTGACTTGATAAGTGACTGATTCCTGTTTTATCCTTTTGTAATTTTTTTGAGCTACATATCGTAATTGTATTTTAAACTTATATTTCATTTTAGTACTATACAAACAAAATACATATCGCCATTTGAAATACGAGTATATCGGATATTTTGATATTATTTATACAAATTTGGTAATATTTTTGAACTCTGTTTTGAAATATGTAAGAAATATGCGAGAGATTAAAAACACTTGAATTTATATGACTCTTTGTTTAGACATTAGTCACTGACTAACAGAGGCGTTATTGTGAAAACCTTGTAAAAATACACCCCGGTGGTGTTTGGTAATAACCAACTGAAAGCAAAACATAATAATTATGACAAAATACGGCGACAATACAAATGAACACTTTTTCATAATAGTAATATTCAATCTATTAATTACGTATGTCTAAATGCCCAAATGATAACCTTTATTGTTTTGTGAATCTTTCAAATGGGAATTTGTGTGCAGAACTTTACCACAATATTTTCTTATGACCATTTATGTGAACGACTGTTTTATAAGGGTTCTGCATAGTGTTCTGCATGACCATCTGTACGAGGTACTTTTTAATGAATTTTCACCGTGAGCTCTGTTTGAAAAAAGTTAAATGATTAATCTTCAGTGAAAATTTCATGTAATCGACTATTTTATAAACGTTTGTTCTAAACACCATTTAAGAGTCTCAACTGCTCCCAACCGTCTAGAGCTAGTGAGACTATGGCATCCCCAAATAGGGTATGTTGTGAGACTGAAGGTAGGGGGGAGGGTAAGTAGATTGGGAAAAAGAAGGTTGAGAAGTACCTGGCTATTCAGATCTGGTCACCAAACACGGCTCAAGCCATTTCAAGCAACGTTTCGATTCTAAATGGTAGTCTTTCACCAGGACGATACTTAGAGTATCTACCATTCTGGAACGTGCCGCAAATTTACTTTTATTATGTTTATATGAATTAAATGTGTTATAAGTTATTATTAAATGGGTTTGAACCCGCAACCTTTGGATCCGAAGTCGAGCGTCTTACCACTCGACCATGGAAGCCGTCAAAAAAATATTATAATGTATGAATAACTACTTCGTTGATGTTTCTGTTAAGTAGGTATTTACATGAATAACGGACTGTTCTATGCATATTCATAAACTTTATAAAGACGATTATTTTATAAACATTTCGTATAAACGTTGCTTGGAAGAATTTTATCATGAATGTTTCGGTTGAGCATTTATATGAGCAAGAGATTTATTGATGTTCCGTCTTGCTATACACAACCCTGTAAAACAGAAGTTCAACCCAACGCAATGTTCGTTGACGAGAGAAAACCGCACAGAACACTTTGTTTAAAAATACAGCGAATATAAACCACAAAGCTTTCCCCAATATTTGACGAAGCGCCTGTAAAGATTATGGCCTTTATTCCTCCGATTTAAGTCCTAAGTTCACCAACTCTAAATCGTCAAACACGGTCATCCTTTTCATATCTAAATCCGTGATATTCACGTTCGTTTACCTCTGGGCATAAATAATGCATTAACAACACGTTCCAATATCCCAATCATAAATGCTTATAAAGAGCGGTGGCCGCTATTGAAAAATTAAACCAGTGGAGCTCTTGTAAAATCTAAAAATGCCGCCATTGATGCATAAATGCCCTATTAGCTGTTGTAATTAAAGCAAAAATAAGATTAGAACTTCTTGTTTGTCATCTCATTATATTTTTCGATCGCCTTTATTTTAAATTCCGATTCTTAAAATAATCGATTATTTTTTTTCGGAATGAATTAGTTAGTTATCAAAATAATGTTGCATGACTGCAAATCAACGAGTAAAAAATGGAAGTTGAAGTAATCAACAATTGGTGTAAAATATTCGTAAGATGTTTCGAATCAATTTCGTTCAGTTCAATGAGAGCAATGCAGTTGAGAGAAAACTATTTATTTACCTGTGGTTATTGAACATATGAACAAAGAAGCTGTTTAAAAAGAAAAAATGTTTGAATCGTAGCTTGATATAAAAAACAACATTAGTAGCAAAATATGGTTTTGACGACCATGAAAATTTACAGAAAACAGTTTATTTTTAAATGTACATAGCCTGTTCAAAAGAAAAGGTGATTTTTGTTTTTCGCGGGCTGTGTACATTCGATTATCGATTTTTTTTGTTATTTTGGTACACATGTGTTTATCATATGTTAGAATTATCAGCCATTTTGGATAAGTGGTTTGTTTTTGACAACTGGAAAGGTAAGTCACGTTTTTGTGTGTTCTTCGATTTTTTACTTTTGAAAAAAATGGATCAAAGAATAAAATCCATGATTTGTTTTTCCACAACTCCAGGAAGCTCATCGTCATTGACATCTTCTCGGCCTTCTGTAAAGCGCTTGCACCACTTATAAACACTTTTTTGAGACAAAGTAGACTCGCCGAATGCCACAGTCAACATTTTAAGTGCGTTGGAGCACTTTATCCCATTTTTAACACAAAATTTAATACATATTCTTTGATCCATTTTTTTTTTCAAAAGTAAAAAATCGAAGAAAACACAAAAACGTGACTAACCTTTCCAGTAGTCAAAAACAAACCACTAATCAAAAATGGGTGATAATGCTAACATATGATAAACATATGTGTACTAACATAACAAAAAAAACGATAATCGAATGTACACAGCCCGCAAAAATTCAAAATTCACCTTTTCTTTTGAACAGGCCTCGTATATCGCTAAATTTGTTCATTCACAAATTTAATAATAATTAGCGAAACTGTTTGATTCAACAACAAAGATACTTTCAGCATAACCCTTCGCAAGTTAATTCTGCAGGCCGGTACATAAAATAGTATAATATGCCGTCTGGCGGCCTCCGTGGTCGAGTGGTTAAGTCGCTCGACTGCGAATCCAAAGGTCGCGTGTTCTGATCCCGACGTGCGCAAATAAATATTATTTTATTAACATGTGTTGTTTCATATAAACTTCATACAAAATAACATCGTTTATTTGCGGCACGTTCCAGAGTGGTAGATACTCTATATATCACCCTGGTGAAACAACGTTTGCAACGTTTCCTTCCTTCAGTATGGAAACGTTGCTTGGTGACTAGATCTGAATAGCCAGATACTTCCCAACCATCCCCTTTTCCATCTCTTTCCTCTTCCCCACTACCTTCAACCTCACAACATACCCCAAAGATGATGCCATAATCCCTCTGACTCCAGACGGTTGGGAGCAATTGGGACTCTTGTGCGGTATTCGATATAAAAATAATAATAAATTAAAATAAATGATTTTCAAAAGTTTACAATTGGAGCAAAAGAGTATGTGTGCGAAAGGAAGAGCGGAATGAGTCAATAAAATATAGTTTTGAGTTAAGTATGAAGAGTTGTTCCTTAGATACATATCTACAAAGGAAAAATTAGATGAGTCAGAAAATAAAATAATGTGCTATTATTTTTTGAAAAGGGACATGTGACATATGACAGAATTACATACAACTAAAATAATTCCTAAACTTTGTTTTGACTTACCTGAACATTGTGGTTTATTGACTCACTCCGTTCTTCCTTACACACACAGAAATGATCCCGCTCGATCGAAGAATAATTATTTTTCAACTATCCACGACTCAAACTGGAGAAATGTGCACTTTTGACTTGTAGATATTTCGTAATGTTAATTTTCATAACATAAATGCATCGATATGCTGTATTTTTTATATTAATCGAACACACACTTTTTGTATTTACCGTCTCATCACAATGTTCAATCGTTACTTCACATCGAAGAAAACTAATTAGTTTGATAATAGAAGGGAGACAGCCCAAAAAACTCTTTCGCCATTCTCCTCGGTTCAATGCTTAGCGCTTCCACGTGTTTCCGCCCTACTTGTTTATCTCATCAATTCAGACCAGGTCTGAGGGCGGCCTTGAGCCCTCTTTGGACCTCTTGGGCGTCACTGAACGACGAGATCCGAAATTGGAATTCGAAGTACCGGCAGCTAAAAAAACCTTTTTGACAAGCACATCGACAAGCATTATTCAAACATCGCATTGCAAAATTTGCTCTCCGAGCGAATAACAAATCATTGGGCTGACGAAATTACGAAGTGTTTTTTTTTTCACCGTTGGAAAAACACAAATTGCGGTGATAAATAATTATGAATTCGTTATATTCACATAGGAAATTATTTTATCTGTGAAGTCTAGAATTTAAATGAGACGGAGAAATTCATTTACGGTGACGAACAAAAAAACATTGCTACGGCTATGGTTTTACGCGCTTGAATGAACATGTATTCCTCATTTTTTAGGTGTAAGATGAAGCAAGATTATCAGTTTTTTTAGTGCCACTATCTTAGGAATTTTTCCACATTTTTTATTATGAATATCGCACAATAGTTGGAATGTCCGGAGCGGGTAGGTCTAGGATACTTCCAAAGTGCAAAGGTTGTGAGCTGTCCCGGTTTGTGGCTTTTATCAACGCAGAGGGTTTGGGTTGAATTTTTGTTTTTTTTCTAATCCTGGGGAATATTAATTGCACTTTTTTCTTTTGTTACAGTGAATACCCCACAAGAGCTTCAACTACTCCTGGAGCCAGTGGGACTATGGCATCTCCATTCGGGGTATGTTGTGAGGTTGGAGGTGGTGTAAAGGGAAGGAGATGGGTAAGAGAAAGGTTGGGAAGTACTTTTTAAGTTTTCCTGGAAAACAATCACTTTGTGGTTTGACATATTTAATGAAAATTTAATCATACTTTTTTATTAGACCACAGATTTTATTTTAATTTTTATGACCGACCGGTTTTTCTTAGCCTAAGCATCGTCAGAGTACAAAATTAAACCAATGTTTTAGTAAGGCTAAGCGAAACCAGTAGGTCATAAAAATTCAAATAAAATTTGTGGTCTCATACCAAGTTATTATTTAATTTCTATTATTATTTAAGTATTTATTATTATTCCAAAAAATTTTTTTTTCTTGAAAAATGAATAACAAAATCATACAAATAGTTTTACGTCTTAATCTATGTCGCCAGTACTATGTGTATAATACTTCAGTATTAGGCATAATGAAATTGGACGGGGATAGTAAAATATCATGGTGTGTAGATACCAGACTGGCAATTCCGATGACATTCTTGAAAGTATACGCCATTTCTAAGAACAAAAACATATGCATTAAGGTAATTCATATTGAATACGTTTTTGTTTATTAGAAGCGCCCTCATTAACGTTTTTTTAATGTACATTTGGCACTTCACCGAGTTTGAACCGACGACTGGGCACGGAGTAAATATTCTTACGACAGGATCACGATAGTCTTCGTGAACATTTGTTTTTTTGTATCTACAGCATGGATTTTGTCGTACCTAGCATACGCATTTTGTCCTACCAATCGCATGCGTTTTGTAATATCTATTGTATTCATTTTGTCGTACCTAGCGCATGCGTTTTGTAGTACCTATTGCATGCATTTTATCATACCTATTGCAGGCGTTTTTTAGTATCTATTGCATGCATTTTTTTGTACCTATTGCATGCGTTTTTTAGTATCTATTGCATGCATTTTGTCGTACTTAGCGCATGCGTTTTTTCGTACCTATTGTATGCATTTTGTCGTACCTATCGCATGCGTTTTGTAGTATCTATTGCATGCATTTTGTCGTACCTAGCACATGCGTTTCGTAGTACCTATTGCATGCATTTTGTCGAATACATCGCATGCCTTTTGTAGTACCTATTGCATGCATTTTTTCGTATCTATCACATGCGTTTTGTAGTACTTACCGCATGCGTTTTGTAGTACCTATTGCATGCATTTTTTCGTATCTATCGCATGCGTTTTGTATTACCTATTGCATGCATTTTGTCGTATATATCTCATGCGTTTCGTATTACCTTTTGCATGCAATTTTTCGTATCTATCGCATACGTTTCGTAGTACCTATTACATGTATTTTATTGTATCTATCGCATGCGTTTTGTAGTACCTATTGCATGCATTTTGTCGTACCTAGCGCATGCATTTTGTAGTACCTATTGCATGAATTTTGAACCTTTTTGAGGTATTCTTCATTATATGTCTGTTTGAGTTTTTCGATTTATATTTTAGAAAAAGCCTCTCAAAGCAGGAGAATCACAAACAGATTTGTATGCAAAATATTGTTTATGACATCTCTTTTGCTGTAAAAAAACGTATTGAATCTGTATCGATGTACAGTAATGTACACACAATACATCAAGTAGATACCAACAATGAATCAATTCCTTCCCAACATATAAATATAACGTGTGAGGGAATAGATTGTTTTTATTGAAAAAGTTTCTGGATCACCCCTTCCCCTTTCCCTTCCCCTACCTTTCTCCTTCCCAAGACGTATCCTTCGTTCGAGGCGGGTTAACAGGCGTTAGAATAAATCTTCGCTTTATGCAAAACCCTTCGATTCAATGTTTGGAAATTGAAAAAGAAAAATATGAAGACGACCCGCAGCGATAGATACATTTATCAAATAGGTACACCAACGAATATAATACTATACTGTAGGTGAAGTACGAAATATATAATACAAACCGCAATATTTGATATTCTTCAATGTGCCTCCTTTCTTCCTGTCAGGGTTGGTTTCATGTGAAAGAGCGAAGTAATTCGGAGATGGGCATTATTTCTTATTTCATTTATCATAACTCTAGAAAACCAATTTGATCGCAGATGTTTTCTCAGTTTTTTTTTTTTGAATCCCTAAAGATTATATCATGATCATAGTAATAAGGTTGTAAAAAATTATAAGAGAACAAGTCCTGATAATCTTATTATAATTTGATTTTTTTTGTAGGTTTTCTTCTGCAAGATAAGGCGATGCAATGCAAACTAATACTAAATTACGTATTTTTGGTTTGATTTTTTTTTTTTTATTTAGATACTTAGAGTAGAACACATACTGGATCTTATGTTTAATCCGGCATTTTGTAAGCAATTCTTGTAAGCCCATAAAAAATTGGACGTGCTTCTGCAAAAAGCATCCAACCCCAAAAAGATGAAACCGAGAAAAAGGCGTTTTAAAATTATATGACTATTCAAAAGCATTAATATGCGTAATCGGTATTATTAAAGTGAATATCAGTGTTTTTTTTGTTCTTCCTGAGAAAGAGAGGTAATTTATTATAAATACATCATTTAGAACATGATTGGAAAACATTTTTAAAATGTGTGCCTGAGCTTTAGGAGATTTTTTTACATAAATCAAAACAAGCGGCTGATGCGAAATGGCAATTTAAACCATATCACCACCAATGTATGGAGTACGCGATAAGTTTACTTTTGATAGTCAACAAAATAAGAAGAAAACACGTCTTTAAATACACTTGCATTGTCATTTGATGAAAGCGGTTACTTATTTTGACGGGCTTCATGATCGATTGGTAAGACGCTCGACTACGAATCTAGAGGTTGCGGGTTCATTCCCGGCGTGCGCAAATAAATTCAACTTATGTATATATGTATAGTATGTGTCATAACACATTCAATTCAAATGAAGAATTGCATAGTATATTTGCGACACATTCCAGAGTGGTAAATACTAGTATGGCCTTGATGTAAGATTCATAATCGAAACTTTGCTTGAAATGGCTTTAGCCGTGTTTGGTGACCAGATCTTCTTCCTCTCTCCACTATCTTCAGCCTAACAACATACCTCAATTGGGGATGCCATAGTCTCACTGGCTCTAGATGGTTAGGATGGTTAGTTGGGACTCTTGTGCGGTATTCACTACAAAAAATAAATATTTACAAAAATATTTCGTCCATCTGTCATTCGTGATACTAGTTTCTATAATATATTCAGCTAAAATCAATATGAAAATTTGACTGATTCCTGTATGTTCTATTTATAAGGATTCATTTTCGGTCAGTGTGAGTCTTGGTTAACCCTGTAGAAGCCTTTTATTATTTGTTATTCAAAAGCAGCTCACAGACATTTTACTCTATTGTGGATAATCAGATCTTTTTAAGAATTAAATCGCTTGTGTAGGCAGATATTCTAATTCCGTATTTTCGTGCGGTTCGTATATTGTAACTGGGATGAATCAGAACATATTTGAATTTTAGAATTTATTTTCAGACCGCTATTCCGTTCCCATTCTACAGAAAGTACAAAAGGTAAGGGAAAGAAAAAAGCAAACAAAGCCAAATTTCCATAAGCTAAAAAAAATCCCTTTTTATGAAATGATTTTTGGTTCGTTCAAAAATACAATGTGCTTTTTGAGACATTCCATTTCGTAGCCTGAGTGAAAACACGAAGAATTCGAGAATTTGATTTAAAATATTTATATGAATTGAAAATTACCATATCCAATATACGATATCCACATCGTTTCCAAGTCAATCGCATTAGGGGGTGTGGAGACAAACAACACATCGCTTTATTTTTCTTATTAGAAATGATTGCGGCCTATTGCGATACAATGTCGAATATGTGCTGGGATTTGTTGCAATAATGGTAATATTACAATCCTTGGTAATTTTTATTTCATTTTTGATTTAGCACTCAATCTCTTGATCTTATTTTTGACGTATTACTTTATTGCCAGGGTGGTAGATCCTCATAGTATCGCCCTGATGAAAGACCACCATTCGGAATCGAAACGTTGTTTGAAATGTCTCTAACCATTTTTGGTGATTAGATTTGAATAGCTAAGTACTTTACAACCTTCATCTTTCCTATCTCCTTCTCTTCCACACTACTTTCAGCCTCACAGTATAGTCCCACTGGCTCTAAGCGGTTGAAAGCAGTTGAAACTCTTCTACGGTATTCACTGTAAAAAAAAACAAATAGTGCATCAATGCATTTTTTTGTTTTTTAGATAAGCTCCACACAGGAAACCTTCAGGGAAATAATTTCCCTCAGAGTTTATGTCATCTTTGGGGATGCTGTGTGGGGGGGCCTTTTTGAGGAAAGGAAGGAAGGAACCCGGCTCTTGAAGAAACCCATCTTGAAGGAAAGAGACAACACAGAGGCTGACAAATCTTTCCACAGCCGAGCTGTTGAACATAAGAACGAGTTGTAAAAGCGACCCGATCTCATCTATTGAAAATCAACCGTGTACAAATGTTGAGCAAGCGTTTGACGAGTTTCCCGACTATGCACCAGTACCGAAGGAATCAATGACGCAAGGTCCTCGAAGCATCTTCCATTGAAACACCGATAGAACAAGGACAGCATTCCCAACTGACGTCTGTGCTTCAAAGATTGCAATCCGTTTGTTAAGATAAGAGAATCTATCAAACGGACCGCCCGTTTTTCCACAGAGTCATGGGATTTTTCAGATATTTGGGGGCTCTAGACCAAAGGTGGCTTCCAAATTCAACAATGGGATGCACTTGCGATTTGTATAAGATCAACACTTGTGTTCTATTGAAGTATCTGCGGGCCCTGTACAGTACGCCCAATTTCTGAGAGGCTAACTTCACTCAGGCTTCGATGTAGCCCCCATGCCTTAATTATTATATACGAGTATTTGCATACACCAATCCTTTTTTATTTTGAAAATTTTCAAAATTAATAAGTTCCGATAAACCACAAGTCTGTATTACTTTTCTTTCTCGAACACACAAAAGGAAAAAATGTATTACAAAATTGCTTTAAACTTTTTTTTCATTTAAGAATCCTTCCAAACTACTTATATAGTTTATCGGAAAGTACAATCCACAATGTTTATAATTGCATTCATTTTAAGATATTGACAAATGGGTGATTCACATTTATGATAATAGAAAACAGAGAAAGTGTGAGGATATATTTTACAATAATACATTACTACTAATAATACTTAATTTTGTAAATTAATGGGTATGGAAATATAAAACACTTTTGCGACGGCCTCCGTAGTCGAGTGGTTAAGACGCTTAACTACGAATCCATAGGTCGCGGGTTCAAACACCGGCGTAGGCAAATAAAATAAATTTAATTAATATGTGTTAATTCACATTTAATTAATATAATACAGTATATTTGCGGCACGTCCCAAAGTGGTAGATACTTTTAGTATCGCCCCGTTCGTATCTGTCAGTTGTTTAGTCAAAGATCATCTTATCAGTGAAAATAACTTAAAAATTGGTTAGGTTAGGTTAGGTTAAAATCCTAGATTAACTAATGAACATCCTGTTTTGGTAATTTCCTAGTTTGTGTTGAAAACATTTCATTCTTAGGATACAGAGTACTGAATAATATAAATATATATATATATATATATATATATATATATATATATATATATATATATATATATATATATATGTATATATATTTATATATATATATATATATGTATATTTATATATATATATATATATATATATATATATATATATATATATATATATATATATATATATATTTATATATATATATATGTATATATATATATATATATATATATATATATATATATATATATATATATATATTATATATATATATATATATATATATATATATATATATATATATATATATATATATATATATATATGTATATATATATATATATATATATATATATATATATATATATATGTATATATATATATTATATATATATTTATATATATTCTATATATATATATATATATATATATGTATATTTATATTTATATATATATATTTATAGTAGCGTTGTGACCGCTTTGAAAGAACTGCTTCAAATAACTACTTCTTTTGGCAACAGTTCGTACTTCATTCATTGTTCATTGAACAAATACTTCAATTGAAGTTGGTAGTTCATTATAGCGTTCATTCATTTTAATAACTTAATTTCATTGAACAAATATTTCAATTAAAGGTGGTAGTTCATTTTAGCCTTCATTCATTTCATTAACTTCATTTCAATAACTTAATTTCACTGAACCAACACTTCAATGGTAGTTCATTTTAGCCTTCATTCATTTGATTAACTTCATTCCATTGAAAGAAGTACTTCAATTTTTACTTTTCAAACTCTACCGACTAGTACGTGCTTTTTTGGCTCCAAAAACCGGTTCCAAAAAGAACTGAACAAACAAGCGGATAAATCCAAATCTCTTTTTTCGCGAGTTTGACTTCAATTGAAAGGTTCACTTCGAAGGGTTCATTTTAAAGAACTAACAATTCGTGAAGCATTCACAAAACATTGAAGTTTTTCCCAACGCTAATTTATAGATATATATATATATATAAATAAATATAAATATATAAATATATTTATTATGCAAGATTTCTTTATTTTAGCATGGTCAATGAATAATAATCATTTTCTTTTTAGCTTTAAGAGAGATGGATATAAAAAATAAGCAAATAAATAAATAACATATTGCATTACGCCTTCATCAACTCGCGTAAGTCACATTTTTTTTATTTTTAACCTGTAAAGGTTACAAGTACGATTCAGGTAACGAAACCCACGCGTCAAACAAAATATTCCAAGTGTCATCAACAGATCCTGATTTGAAATGGTTACCCTTTGTAGGTTAGCTACAATGGAAAAGAGAACCTTAAAAAACCCTTTAACTCTATACGTGGGCACATTTTATTTTTAGCATTATTTAAAAACCGCAATTCGTCGGCTTAGAGAGAAAACCTTAGAGAGCACAATTATTTATTTTGACATTCACAGCAAAAGAAAATTGTGTCAATTCAACATTGTTTTAGAACCTTTTACGTATTTCAAAATAATCTAATGTTTTATTTTTTGTCTGGAATAATTAATAATTAGACTTAATTTACCTAGTGGTAATGAGTAGAAAAAAGTGTATAGGAAGAAGAGAGAATTGAGAAGCTTGGCGAATTTATGAACTAAACATTATATCGTAGCTGGAAAGGCAAAATGACTTATGCGACTCTTTGGTAAAAAATTAGTTGAATATGAAGTAATGATCAGTTTTTTTTTGCATCGAATGCTCTGACTCTCGTTTAATTCTGGAGACTTTTGTGACGCTTCAGCCATTTAAATATATATAATATATTTACCATTTGAGAGAAGGCTGAAAAACAAGTGACACAAGTTTGGGACTATTTAGGCTTTTTGTCGCTTCATGTAACTCAGTGAGAGCATTGAGATACCTGAATTACCTTTATTTTAAATCCAACCAGGAACTGAAGACCTATGAATTGTATTGTAAAAAAAAACTCTAAATTGCTCTAGTGTAAGCTTCCCAAAATGGCGATTCAGCCCTGTTGCATTTACGACAACGATATGCTGACGATAATGATTAAGTATTTATGAATTATAATGTGTAAGCATTTAATATTTTAAAAACTTTTTGTTGGTAATTTTATATCACGCAGATGAAAAAAAATATAGATTTGTTTCGTTAAGATTCATGGGAAATATCTGTGACAGCAATTTGTCGTAATGGGTATAATATGTTGTGATTCTTCGAATACTTGGTGATTTCTTTGCTGCATTTGTGTTTTTGGCTTCTACATGAAGAAGCATTTTGGTTAAAAAATATTTTTACAAAAACGATAGCGAGAATACGCCAAATATATAGCTTGGTGCAGGACAACTCCTAAATGTTTTTTTTTTATATTGTCGAACCAGTCTTTTAATTGCAACGAGTTTTTAGCAAGCGTTATTTTTTATGTATTTTTAAAACAGTTTTTTTTTATTATTTTAATACAACGAAATAGTCATACTGCCAGAAACCAGTGGGAATATGGTAATATAATGTTATAAAACACGAGGATACAGGGAAAAGTATGAAGAGAGAAGTAGGTTAATTAAACATACATTTATTTTTTTATAGTGAATACCGCACAATAGTCCCAACCGCCTGGAGCCAGTGGACTATGGCATCCTCAATCGGGGTATGTTGTGAGAAAGAGAAAGAGGAAGGTCGGGAAGAAAATGGCTATTCAGATCTGGTCACAGACACGGCTTAAGCCATTTCAATCAAGCAACGCTTCGATTTTGAATGTTGACGTAGATAATTGAGCCCTTCAGAATATTATTATTATATTTATTTATAGTTTTTGTGTTCAATTTGTAGAACTCCATTTTAATTTTTATAAAATTTAATTGAATTAAATTTAATATTATTATTATTGAGTTCTGCTATTTTCAGTTTTTTTTTTATTTTTAGTGACAGCTGTTTCGGCGTTTGAAGTTTAATTATAATAATAATACTACTTTGATTTTTCATATAACGCTTTTTTTATAGGTATATATATTTAAAATTTGATAAAAGAAAGAAAGACATACCCGGGTTCCGAATAACCTGACAATATTAGAAAAACTCCTTCTGACATCATTATAAGCGGAAAATGTTGCTTGCGCAACGATGGAGTATTATTTGGAGCCAGCAGAGGAATTGAACCCATGACGCCCGGATAGCAATCCGACGCGTTTGTCCACTCAGCTGCCGACCGGTCATTTTTATGTGAAATACCACCTCAAGCGAAGATTTAATTATTATAAATTATTTATTAAATTAAGCTTTAGTTCTACTTTGATGAAATAAACGAAAAGAGATCCAATATTCACCTTTACAGATGTCAAAAATTGTGAAATGGCTTAGACTTGCGGAATAATCTTCCAAAGTGAAAAAATAATATTTTCATTTCGTCACAATCAAGTTTTGCTAGTTTTTGCTGTGGAGTGGCGTGAGAGCCGTTTCGCCCTAAATCAGCTAATCACTTATTCCACGTAGGTATTAACTATCTAGGTCATGAGTTTACGAATCGTTTGCAATGCGCATTACTCCGCGACCGATGATTTAACATCGCAAAGAAAACTGCATAAAAAACTCTCCACTGTAATTTAACCGCTGAATCTTGCTTACTCCAGTAAAAAGCCGTGAAAATAATGTTTCAATTCGTTCTAGAGAATCTAGAATCTATTGTTATT
Organism: Drusus annulatus; assembly: GCA_022651775.1. Lineage (NCBI taxonomy): Eukaryota > Metazoa > Arthropoda > Insecta > Trichoptera > Limnephilidae > Drusus > Drusus annulatus. The sequence goes on along the minus strand of JAGWCC010000390.1, from coordinate 878,169 downwards.
TAGGAGAAAGGGGAAAACCTCGAAGACCGAGTTCACGTTTTTAATCCCTTCATATTTTGTGGGGCCTATGTCGTATTACGTAGCAGCTTGTGTTGCTCATAAAATAATAAACATTCTGGAATTCCACTTTATTACCAAACTATTTCAAGCAGCACATACCGTTTTACGACATTTTAAAGCTGTTCGCATTCGGGGTTGCCATCATAGGTATTATATAAGGATCAGGGACGAACCGTAATTGAAAATTCATCGAGAATTCACTAAAACACTTATAAATATTGAGTAATACATTTCTAAACCCGACGATCAATTATTTTTGGTATATTTTTAAAACAATTACATTAAATTATATTGAAATAGTGGGAGCTGCGTTATATCCACCAAAAGCTTAAAGAAATTTAAATTACTGCCAAGATTTTCTAATATACTCGTAAATCATCTCATTTGGGGAGGGGGGATACTATGAACCCTTAATATTTACTTTGTAAACAAAACTATATTAGCGCTGGAAAGGCAAAAGGGTTTAAGCGAAATTTTGGTCGAAAATGAGTCAAATATGCAGTTTTGATCAGTTTCTTTTTCTGCATCGTTAGATTCTTAAAATGTGTGTGACCCTTCAGCCATCTAAAATATTTTCATCTTTTTGAAAAAGGCTCGACTCAAGCGACACAAATTTGGAACTTTTGTAGCTTTTTGTCGCTTCAGGTAAATCAGTGAGAGCATTGAGTTAACTGTGTTTACTTTTTTTTTCAAACTTCAACTAGGTACTGAAGACTTATAAATTTTACTGAAACAAAAAGCTTTAAAGTGCTCTAGTGTAAACTTCTCAAATAGCGCTTCAGCCTTTTTGCCTTTCCAGCGCCGATATAATATTTTCGAAAAAATAAAACAGCCCAAAGCATACTTTCCTGAAAATTGTAATCACCTTTAGATTTATAAATTTTAACCAAATCCTGTACTGTACGACAAATTCAGAAACTCCATTTTTTTATTTCGCTCCCATGCCTGAAATCGGAAAAAATAAATCAAATAAAAAAAATTAAAAAAAACCATAATTATAATTTTAAGTTAATACGTGTGTCTATCTGATGGGACCTGCCAGGTTAGTATATTCCTGTATATTTTCTCATTTAAACTAGGAATAAATATCTAATAATAGAAATTAAGATCTGTACAGCGCTCTTGAGGGGATTTTTCACAAAAACGGCGCCATACAAATCATTCAAATATTATTATTATTTATAAGAAAAGACACGACACGCTACTGTGCCTCAGTTCTATTGAATCCGGGCAGTTTAAACTTTGGAATGGGCTTCACATTTAGGAAAATAGATATATCCCGGGAACGGAAATTCGATAAAATAGCCCTGGTCCAAAAGAACAATATGTTTAAAGTCTCGACATCTATTTCGTTTGGCCAGCGCCGACGGGCCGCGAGACATTGCCAGCAGCCGCTCAACCAGTCCGTGTCTGCCAAGCTATATTATAAGCCGCCCGCCTGGTCTTGGCCTAACTGAGAAAGTGGAACTTTATTTTATTTTAGAATTGCGCATTAAGCACTAAGAGCAGCCGTGACCTTCCCCTTCCCCCGCCTGCTGAAGGCGGTAATGGAAAAGGATGACAAGGATTTAATTCTCACTAATTTGCATAACACCATCTCTATTATAATGAGACGACCGCCCTTAATATATGGAGTGCTCGGAAGCGTAAAGCGCTGGGAAGGACAACGGATCGCGACTTTTATTATTATGAAATGCTGTTTTGGTTCCCAGAAGTGGCGAACCCGGCATCCCTCGGAACTTTACAGCGCTTGATGGCCGTCGTATTTGATTTGGTGATCTCTCATCGTCATGGTTGAATATTCAGATAAATTGACTGATCCACTTTGCTCCCTTTCTACAGTTTATTCATCTCTCCATAATTTAAACTTTTTGAATATTCAGATGTGTTTTAAACAGTTACACTTACCTGTACATAACCCGAGAAATAATTTGTATTCACTAACTTAAGCCTCAGCACTTAAAAATGGCGCTAAACGTCACTTTGTAGCATTTTAATACAAGAGATACTACAAATGATTTATCTTTATTTAATTAATATGCGTCACAACACATCTAATTCATATAACATAATATATAGTATATTTGCGGCACGTTCCAAAGTGGTAGAAACCCTAAGTGCTAAACGTATCGTCCTAATGAAAGACCAGTATTTAGAATTGAAACGTTGCTTGAAATGGCTTTAGGCGTGTTTGGTGACCAGATCTGAATAGCCAAGTACTTCCTCTCAACCTCTCTCTTCCCCATCTCCTTCCCCTCTCTACTACTTTCAACATCACAACATGCCATTTGGAAATGTTAGTCTCACTGGCTCTAGACGGTTGGGAGCAGTTGGGACTCCTATGCGGTATTCACTATAAAAACAATCTGTGGTCTTTCTATAGGTAGTTAATGTCTGAGGGTTTCAGTGAATAACATTATTATGCTGTAATCTTTTAAATTAATTTAAAAAAAAAAAAACAGAAATAATGTGCAGTTAAATAACCAGCAAAGGATTTTTCTAAAATTCTTTTATGCATTTCACGAAAAAAATTAGAACTAATCAAAAAATAATTAATTAAAGAGTAAAAACGTAACCTTGGCAGAAAGTTTAGCGAAAAATTACAAAAAAATGGATGAGATTAAGCATACTTAACTTTAAAATAAGTCAACAACAAAAAATTATTACTTAAACACTTAACATAATTCTGTGTTTCTTTTTGTTTCCTGAAATTCATTTACTTTTTTACATAATGATCTCGAATTTGTATATACATTTGTTTTAAACTTTTTGATCCTCAAATACTACTTGGACATTGCTTTGACAATAATTCTACGCTTAACAGAGCTTATTCATGCAAGTGAGTGGCTAATTTTAAGCGTAGGTACCTACTAATTTTGCTTTAGAGCCATATTTTAACTTGTAATAGTACAATTTGAGTTATTTTGTTAAACTTCAAATATATTGCTTAGAACACTTGTGAGAGTAGAAAGCTAAGTATTGTCGCTGGAATGACAAAAAGGCTTAAGCGACGCTTTGGTAAAAAATGAGTCAAATACGCAGTTTTGATCAGTTTATTTTTCTTTCTCGAATGCTCTGACTCTCGTTTGATTTTGAAGACTTTTGTGGCCTTTCAGCCATCTAAAATATATTTACCATTTGGGAGAAGGCTTGACTAAAACGACACAAGTTTGGGAGTTTTTTTAGCTTTTTGTCGCTTCAGGTAACTTGGTGAGAGCATTGAGTTACCTGAGTTAACTTTTTTTCAAAAATCCATCCAGGTACTGAAGACATGTGAATTTTATTATAAACAAAAAAAACTTCAAAGTGCTCTGGTGTAAACTTCCCGAAACGGCGCTTTTGCCTTTCTAGCGACGATATGTATACGGTATTATTCGAACTTTAAAAAAAATACTAGTTTTTCCGACAAGTAACAGAAAGAAACCCCATAAATTCTCTAGAGTCGTACAATCTTGAAGATAATTTATATCATATCGTGACATTTACTTTAACGGACTGAATAAAAGTAGAGAACTTTACTACCGGCTACACGTTAGACTCTTGTTATCGAGGGGTAAGAAACAAAGGCACGAAAGGCCCAGTAACGGTCAATAACAGAATACCACCTCGGCTGCCCCACGCAAGTGAAGTGGGATACGTTTTCACGAATTTGAACCCGATACCCTTGGCATAATACGGCCAGGTCAGGGGTCGCGAGGTATAATGAGATCAGGGGGCCGTAAGGGGAGGTGACAGATCATGGAATTCAAGGGATGATTACACCGCCATCAGTTATGTCTTATCGCCTTTGTTTTATATGGGAGTAATTACTACTGATAAGGAAGTAATCAGTTTTTATGTTTTGGATTATATTAAAACTCACCATTTATTTTATTATTATTATCGACATACAAGTATAAAATGATTAGACCAATCTTCGGTGATAGCTGATCATCATTCCACGTAGTGAAGTAATAAAAATTGAACTTATACTCGTATATAAAAACTGTGTTCATTTTATTTAAGTAGAAAACAAATCTCTCTAAAACTCGTTGAAATGTAAAATCTGTTTTTACATAAAATCAAACAATCTGTCATCTTAAATGATATGTAAAATATAGAAACATGCTTTACAAAAACGCCAAAATACTTCCAGAGATGTAAAAGGTGAAAATCAAATTTGCTAACAGCACTTGCTTCAGAAGGTTAATGCTCGGTGTGACAACTCGACAAAGGGGAATCGCCTCGTCAGCAATATTATACTGCGCATAGTTCTATAAAATAATGACCGCTTTCTGGAACGGTAGCAGAAGACATATCCAGTCACCACTATTCCACCTTGCCGACAAAAAATACACTAATTCTAAAAATTATCTGTGTACTTTCCGATTAATAAAAAATACTAATACGTAATTTATTTTTTGTTTTCGAAAGAAACATTTGATAATGTAAAGTTTTTTTTTTGTTATCACCAATACAATTCAAAAAAATTGTTACAGCCTTGTTTTACATTTCAAGGATTTTAAAAATCAAACATTCTTTATGAAAATATTAATCTCCCTTTCAATACGTTTTGTTTTCTGCGCAATTGAAATATCAACATCTTTATATCTGTATAAAACACAAGATAATATGAATACCTTTAATCACTTTATTGAGCTGTACCTTCACATCGTATAATCGTAAAGTTAGAGAATAAAACTTTTTACGTTTATTAAAACTGTTTGTTTATTTTGGTGAGTTTTAAAAAGTCACATTGGTTATTACGTCTCGTAGACCGAAACACCAACACATTTTTTCATTAAACAAAAACTGAATTTAACCAGAAACTTAAGGTCTAAAAACAAAAACTTGTCTAGTCTGCGCGTGAACAAAAGCTGCGAGCACCAAAAAGATAAATCGATCAAAAAAGTGTGTTGTGGGCATGTCTATGTGCCCGAAGAAAGGGTTTTTTTTTTCTTTCTTCGGGTGAAAACGATCAAACTTCTTCTTGAACAAATAATAAATTTAATTGGCCTCTTTGGGGCTTAGGATTCTAAAAGTATTATGTAAATTGGCAAAATTATTTCCCATACAAAATCATTTGGATCACACTTCGATTAATTTTCAAGTTGAATTTTTAAAATTGATATTCATTGATTGTAAAATAGGTTTAAAAAATTGACATGTTTTTATAAATATTACACTCGTGAGAAAATGTGATACCCGTTTTTTTATTATTCTAATTCTTTTAATTTAAACGCTAAAAAATGAAGGGGAAGCGATATTTTGTACGCAACTGTTAACCTATATACCTGAAATATGTGTAATTTTTTTTTCTAAAATAAAACTGCAAGACTTCGTGTAGCTATGTTGAAAAGTATCGAATCTGTGAAGAAACCTAATGTAGAACAACTGAACTAAATTTAATTGATTTAAACTTTGCCATAAATCGACTATTTGAAACCCAAATTATTGTATTCACATAGATATAAAATGTTTTTAATGCAGAAAAATATTTGTAACTTCAGTTTAATTTATTTTTTTAAATTCAATACCTTAGAAATTATCCTCTATTAATTTAAATTAACACTAGGCCTCGGAGAGCTTTTTTTTCAAAGAAGCAAAGGAAAATAAAGATAACACCTTTGAGTAACAATATATGGAGAGAGAGCTAATTATTTTTACCCAACCTATACAAATTTGGGATAGATCACTTTCTCCAGGTTTTTACGACGTACACCATGAGAAAGAAAGAGACACCAAATTTTCCCAAATTATCACACCGCTTTAAAGTACTGTAAGGATGTTCTTCGTGTTCCGCGTCTCCGTTGACTCTCCTCATACGTTTTCATATGCGACATAAATGGATATAAGTCAACGGTTTTTTAGGTTATATGAAATATTTTAGTTTATAACAATACTGAGAAAAAGTGGTTATACGAATAAATAAAAACATTATGTCGACATGTGCTATGAATGAATGTATAAATACCCTAGCCCTAGTCATCGCCACGTCCAGGTCTAGCCATGTCCGGCAAAACTCATCAAAATTGACTACAGCAGCGCTCTCTCTTGTATATTATTGTTATGAGGATAACACACTAATAACAGCTATATTTAAGAAACTGTTCATTTGTAATGTAGCAAGAATAAAAAATTACAAAAAACAAAATGAAAATTCCAATGGATCCCAGACCGATCTCAAGGGAGTCGAAGAGAGAACTGTCAAAATATCAACAGTTTTTGTGACGGGAATAAAAAAGACCCCACGTAGCAGATTGCTATCTATTGGATAAAACCCGACTTTTTGAAATCGCTTAAGTAACGGGAAAAAAATCACATTTCATGATAATTTAAATTAAAAGTGGGTTCAAAATTTTTGCGGCTTTTTCTGTTTCCAAAGCTTCTAAATTATCTAACATATTGCCAGAACCATTTTTGTGAAGAATATTAGCGCTTGTACTGTGATCAAATGTGTGTTCATTTTCAATTAGATGGTTGACGAATTCAGAAATACTGTACCGGGTATATAAACCTGTAAGATTAATTTACATGTAAACATTACGGGCTGTCTTACCGATATGAAATGCCGGTCAGTTACCAAGGCTTTATTTATAAATGAGTGGCTATATACGAGGCCTGTTCAAAAGAAAAGGTAAATTTTAAATTTTCGCGGGCTGTGTACATTCGATTATCGTTTTTTTTTTTGTTATGTTGGTACACATATATTTATCATATGTTAGCATTATCAGCCATTTTGGATTAGTGGTTTGTTTTTGACAACTGAAAAGGTTAGTCACGTTTTTGTGTTTTCTTCTTTTTTTTACTTTTGAAAAAAATGGATCAAAGAATATGTGCTCCGACGCACTTAAAATGTTGTATGTGGCATTCGGCGAGTTTACTTTGTCTCAAAAAAGTGTTTATAAGAGGTACAAGCGCTTTACAGAAGGCCGAGAAGATGCTAATGACAATGAGCGTCCTGGAGTTGTGGAAAAACAAATCATGGATTTTATTCTTTGATCCATTTTTTTCAAAAAGTAAACACAAAAACGTGACTAACCTTTTCAGTTGTCAAAAACAAACCACTAATCCAAAATGACTGATAATGCTAACATATGTGAACCAACATAACAAAAAAAATTGATAATCGAATGTACACAGGCCGCGAAAATTAAAAATTTACCTTTTCTTTTGAACATGCCATGTACAGTGTGATATATTTTACATTTATTGTTTTGCTTAAAAAACCCGGTTTTACTTCAGATGGAAGATTTTGTTCGTTGTGGAGAGCATAAGACCCTAGGCTGGAAACTAACAAAAGTAAAGAAAATGAAAGGCGATAATACTAAAATTAAATTAAAGGTTAAAAACAAGGTGATCTTTTTATTTCATAATTACATGGCATACATCAGGGTTGGTATAAGCACTCCATTGTGGGTTGCTAACTTCGCTTCTTATTATTTGTGCCAACAGCCTCTATTAATGGAGTTTTCTGCATTCACTACTAAGTTATTTTAAATTCGGTAAGCGCAGTTGCATGCATAAATTTGAGTACATCACTCTCTGGTGTCTGCTTTTAAGGGTGTAAGTTATGAACCTGATGATTAATAGGGCATTATGCATAGTACGTGAACGTTATTCATAATCCCTAGAGAAATCGAGCAGGGTGGTAAATATATATGGAATACCGAAGCAAAGCGTTATCAACTTCGTACCACAATGACTAAAATCTCTTTGAATTTTATTTAGAACGAACAAATGGGTTAGGTCATTAGGTGACAGCCTCCGAGGTCGAGTGGTAAGACGCTCAACTACGAATCCAGAGTTTGGGTGTTCAAACCCGGCGTGCGCAATTAAATTTGATGCAATTTATATGTGTCGTAACAAATTTAATAAAATTTAAAAATGTAATAAATAAAAATAATTTGCCACACATTTCAGAGCGGTAGATGCTATAATTATCGACCTGGTGAAGGTCCATCATTCAGACTCGAAATGTTGCTTGAAATGGCTTTAGCCGTGTTTGTTAATCAGATCTGAATAGCCAGGTATTTTCCACTTTTCTCTTCCTCATCTCCTTTCCCTCCTTACTAGCTTCAGCCTCACAACATACCATAATTGGAGATGCCAGATTCTCACTGGCTCTCAGCGGTTGGGAGCAGTTGAGACTCTTGTGCGGTATTCACTATAAGAGGTATAGTCAAATTATTAAGACAACTGTTAGCTTTTAAGACTTATTATCTCTTTGTAATATTTAAGCGAAATAAACATTACATCATACATTGTCGGTTGATTTTATATACACACTGATCTGACAACATCAGATAAATTGCCGGGTGGAAGACTTTCGCCGGCAGAAAAGTATGGTAAACCAAATAAACATAAAGGGAGGCCTATTTGCAACAATGTAACCTAAGTTAGTAACGACGAAGATTATAAATGGATTAAAAACAATCCTAATTAATATTACTCAAAACGAACGGAAAATATGCATATTAAAATAAGTCACATTCCCCTACTCCTGAATGAAACAAAATACATTTATTGGCAGAAGGAGAAAATTCTCGACAAAGAAAAAATACTGAAATAGACAACTACAATTTCAAATCAGTCTGGAAAATGACGAGTTAATGAATGGGGGATAGGTCATTCACGTTCAATGTATATGACTTATACAGAGTTCACAAGCTTGACATATACGTGGTAAAAATGTCCCGTAGCCTTAATTATCTTATCTCTTGTATTTGGAGATTTATAATAATATTCTTTGAAAGTTCTTGAAACGATAACGCGTGTCACAAATTTCAAAATGTTTTTATTATTTCTAATTTTGAAACTGTTAATTCGTGGTGGAATTCCATTTTAATGATTTAATAAAACAAATTTGTAACTTTATTCCACTTTTATTATTTTGACTGGACCGGTTTCAGCCTATGACGGCCATCTTCAGACTAGTACAAATGTTTGTTAACCTATGGCTTATATACTATTTTTGGGGATGTTAGGGGTAGTAAACAATGATTTTACTTTAATTATATTCATCAGTATTGTTGCATGATTTTAATAGTTACAGGGTAAAAGTTACTTTTAAGTTATTGGTATTACTATTTTATATATCTATCTGGAATATTTATTTATTTTATTTGATATTTAAGATGGGTTACAGTTGCATTTCTATAAATATGAATTGACAATGTATTTATATAATGAAAGGTTGGTGAATACTGATTGTTAATGAGTTTACTTTAGGTTTTCCCATCTCAATTGTGATGTCCAGATGTACAACATAATTTTCTAATTATTGGTTTACTCCCAGCATTATGGTATATTAGTTTTATGATTCTATTCATTATGCACTGTTAGAGTAGATTACTTCTATTATTATAATTTCTCGGTATCAAGGAATTTTTGAGTGCTATGCACTTTGGTAATGACTTACATTTATTGTTATTACCTATTGATTGTTTGGGATTTTTTAAGTGCATTTATATTATGATATGTTTTTAGTTAGGAATATACATTATTACATTGGATCGGATGATAAAATTATAATGGGTATAATAGCGGAGACTTTACAAATGATTCTAGTTGTTTATTCATGACAAATTGTGGGTCAACTTTATTAGTTAGACGGGTTATTTCCATTGATCAGTGAAAATAATAAAAGTGGAATAAAGTTACAAATTTGTTTTATTAAATCATCTTCAAAATGTTTGCAAGTAGCTAGATTTTTCTGTTGCATTGTTTCTATTACGGGTTATTTCCATTGATAATCCATTGATCAGTCAAAATAATAAAAGTGGAATAAAGTTACAAATTTGTTTTATTAAATCATCTTCAAAATGTTTGCAAGTAGCTAGATTTTTCTGTTGCATTGTTTCTATGTCTTGACATAACGTTTATAGCAGTGTGCAAAAACAATATTTAAGTTACTTTAAATACATTTCAAATTCGTGTGCATTTACATTGTGAAAAGCGTCATAAGATTGACTGACACTGGCTGTATCATTGTTTCATTAAACTAAATCAGCGCAAATCGTTTTTTGTAAATGCACTGCTAGTTTCTGCATTTTTTGTTTCTTTTTAACACACAGTATCAAATATAAGCGAAAGGGATGGGTTTGTATTCTGTGCCGTTCGATTTCCTTTCATGAAGAGTAAGGTTATTTATTATTTTTATTTATGGTGATTATTTGTTGATTCCTTCAAATGGGATATTTGACTCCAGCACTGTTTTTTATTGCTTGTTCATAATGAAATATATTATTGTTGTACGCATCAAGTCAGGTAAATAAAGTATTGTGTGTAGCTGCAGCACGTTTTCAAATTCATTATAAAGTGTGCTCAGAACGTTTTTTTTTCATTCTACCCGAACTAAAAATATGTTCCTATTGTTTAATTATGTTTATTCATATTAGATGGTAAAATCAGAGTCAAAGAGTTTTTTTCCTGTTTGTTCAAGGTCAAAGGACAGAGCCGAAAAGGAAAGGATCGAAAAAAGTGAAACTTTTTATTTCTGTTAATTTTGTTCAACCAAAGACGATTAATGATGAAATCTTCCAAAAACAATAAACATTTGTTGAACAGTCATCGATTTAATGGACAAAATGTGAGCCTTGGGGTAGGAAATTAACTGACCTAATTCGACACAAATGACCGAATAAAGTAAACATTTTGAATTGTGTTTTAAATGAAAAATTTCACATGACTAAATCATAAAATCTTCCAAAGGCAACATTTGGTACAAAAATCATCAATATTATATACAAAATGCAAGCCTTGGAAATTAGACGCCGTTTTCTGGCTCTATGAAAACAAATGGAGTGGACCTTAAGAAATATGTTTGATGAATTTAAGACGATTAAATGAAAAAATCTTCCAAAAGTAACAATTGTTAAAAAAAGACTATAACTTATAAAAAGAATGGGCAAAATGCGAGACTTGGGGTCAGGAATAAGATGCCATTTTTGCAGGCTTTATGTCATCGAACGGAGTGAACCTTTGAAATTCTCTTAAAAATAATGAAATGAAAACGATTGAATGAAAAAATCTTTCAAAAGTAACAAATATTTAAAACCCTACCACTTTGTGGACAAACTGCGAAACTTGGGGTCGGGAATTAGATGCCATTTTTGCAGGCTTTATGTCATCGAATGGAGTGAACCTTTGAAATTCTCTTAAAAATAATGAAATGAAAACGATTGAATGAAAATATCTTTCAAAAGTAACAATTATTTAAAACCCTACCACTTTGTGGGCAAACTGCGGGACTTGGGGTCGGGAATTAGATGCCGTTTTCTCAAGCTCTATCAGACCGAAAAAAGTGAAACTTTGGAATTCTGTTCAAAATCAATAACCAACGACGATCTAATGATAAAATCCTCTAAAAGTAACATATGTTTCAAATTCATCAATTTTGTGAACAAAACTTTTTGCGAAACTTAGGGTCGGAAATTAGATGCCGTTTTTCTCAGGATCTATGGAACCAAATGAATTGAACCTTTTGAATTCTGTTAAGAATTGTATACTTAAGATGATTCAATGACAAAATCCTCCCAAAGTAACATTTGGTATAAAAATCATCAATTTTATGGACAAAATACGAATCTTAGGGTCGAGAATTAGATACCGTTTTTTCAGGCTCCTTAGAACCGAATGGAGTGAACCTTTGAATTCTGTTCAAAATGATAAACTTAAAAAATGAAAAAATCTTCCAGACTTAACAATTGTTAAAAAAATTTCCACTCTGCAAAACTTGGGGTTGGGAATTAGATGCCGTTTTCTCAGGCTCTATGGGACTGAATTTAGTGAAACCTTGAATTTTTTTCAAAATTAACTACCTAAGACGATTAAATGAATAAATCCTCCAAAAGTAACATTTTTTTCAAAATCATCAATTTTATGGACAAAATGCGAAACATGGATTCAAGAATTATACGCCGATTTCTCAAGCTCGTCGGTCTGAATAGAGTGAGGTCTGGGAATTCTGTTAAAAATTATAAGCTGAACACGATTAAATGAGAAAATCCTCTAAAAGTAACATTTGTTTCAAAATCATCAATTTTATGGACAAAATGCGAAACTAGGGGTCGAGAATTAGATGCCTATTTCTCAGGTTCTGTGGGAGTGAATGAAGTGAACCGTTGGAATTCTGTTAAAAATGATGAACTGAAGACGATTACATGAAAAAATCTTTCAAAAGTCGCATTTGTTTGAAAATCATCAATTTTATGGACAAAATGCGAAACTTGGGTTAGAAATTAGATACCGATTTCTCAGGCTCAATGGGACCGAATAAAGTGAAACTTTGAATCCTGTTCAAAAAAATTATCCAAAGACGATTAAATGATTAAATCCTTAAAAAGTAATATTTGTTTCAAAATCATCAGTTTTATGGACAAAATGCGAATCTTGGGGTCGGGAATTAGATGCCGTTTTCTCAGGCTCCATTGGACCGATTGCAGTGAACCTTTGGAGTTCTGTTCAAAATAATGGACTGAAGATTATTGAATGAAAAAATCCTACAAAATCAACAATTGTTAAAAAAAATTCCCCTCTGCGGGCAAAATGCGAAACTTGAATAATAATGGAATAAGATGCCTTTTTCATAGGCTCTATGGAACCGAATAAAGTTAAACTTTGGAAATCTGTTAAAAAAAATTGACCAAAGACGATTAAATGATAAAATCTACCAAAACTAACGTTTTTTACAAAAGCATCAATTTTATGGACAAAATGCGTGCCTCGGGGTCGGAAATTAGATGCCGTTTTTCCTGGCTGATGGAGAGATCCTCTGAAAATCTTTTAAAAATTATGGACTGAAGATGATTGAATGAAAAAATCCTCCAAAAGTAACAATTGTTAAATAAATACTACAAAAAATGGCAAAATGTGAGACTTGGGGTCGGGAAATAGATGCCGTTTTTTCAGGTTCTATGAAACCGAATGAAGATGAACCTTTGGAATTTTAACAAAAATATGAACTTAAGACGATTTATCTAAAAACTCCTCTCAAAGTGACATTTGTTAAAAAAAAAAACAATTTGCCGGAGAAATGCAAGCTTTGGGTTGAAAATTATAAGCTGTTTTCTCGGATGACCCTTATGCTCTTTTAATTAAAAACAATTGGCTTTTTTCGAATGAAAATGATTTGAAAGTAGCTCGATTTTTCTATTGGATTGTTTCCAAATCTTTACTTAACAATTATAACAACAGTATGTAATAAAAGTATGTAAAAATAATGTTTATGCTGATTTAAATACGTTTCAGTTTAATTTGCATTCGCACTGTGAAAAAAATCTTCAAAATGGCCTGTATTGCAGTAAGAATTCCACAGCACCTTTAATTCGTATAGAGATGGCTCATTCTCTCGTCGAACTAAATTTGGGCTAATTTCTCTCTCATTCGCACTGCTTATTTTTACACAATACTTCATTTTGACTTTTTTAACAATCAGTTTGAATTTTTCGTTCAAACGGGTACCAACTCGTATCAAGTATTAAACGAGAGGGCGCGGGATTAAAATCCACGCCGTTGGGTCGGAAAATGGCGGGTTCGATTACCTTCCATGAGTAGTATGGTTTTTAAATTTAAACAATATAAAGGCGCTGGGCGCATACAAATCTCTGTAATTAAGTACTTTCTGCACCTTAGTAATTCGCCGCCCGGAGCGGACTGCTCTAATTGCGCCAGCACTGGACCGGCCCTGATCGTAAGTATGTGTTATTTATTTTATATTTGCAAAAACAGTTTTACCCCAAAACATTTCAAGAAACACAAAAAATGGTAATCATAATTACGCAAAGATTAATATAAAAATAAGTTTAAAAACAAAAAAAAAAGTTTTCAAGAAGTACATAATATAGTTAGAACTTAATAGCTAGTTATTGTTTTTTGCTTAGAGTACATAGAGTGGTACCTATCCAAGGCAGTGTAGTCAGTTTTTGATGATTTTTGCCGGACTCGGCAGACCTGGGCATGGCTAACACTAGGGCCAGGGTATTTATACATCCATTCATAGCACATAATGTCGACATAATGTTTTTGTTTATTCTTATAACCACTTTTAACAGTATTTTTATCAACAAAAATATAGCATATAACCTTAAAAAACCGTCTACTTGTGTCCAGTTTAAAAACATGTGGGCGGAGTCCCCCGAGACACTTATACACACATACGAGTTTATATACGACACTTACAGTACATAAAAGCGGTGTGTTATTTTTGTTGTCTCTTTCTCTTTCATGGTGTACGGCGTTAAAACCTGAAGAAAGTGATTTATCGCAAGTTTGTATAGGTTGGGTAAAAAAAATTAGCTCTCTCTCCATACATTATTACTCCAAGGTTGTTTGCAACAACTCTAATAGCGTGACCTTTACATGTATTATTTTATTATTATTCTACCTTTAAAGTAGTCCCTATTACCTTAATATATTTTTTATTCATTCAATCTAATGCAAGGTTTCGAACTGCTTCTTTTGGTTTCTAAAGCAAAGAGATTACCGGTCATCTACGAAGGTCGTCAAACAAGATCAAATGAAAGATTTTAATTTTCAATGCTTACAAAAAAAATCTTACTTAATGGTAATGGAGAAGCTATTTTGACATGACTGGTGTATTCTATATCAAAGACACGAGGTAATTACTGCCAGGCTTTAATGGACATCTAGTATCAACATGTGCCACGTTGTTGGCTTCCCCTCGTGTTTATTTCCCGGTTTAAGAAATTTTTTGATTGGGTTCGGACTAGGCTGAATTATTAAACGGGCTGAAGCTATGGGACTGTGTCCTTTTTGAAATATTGTTTTTTTACTTCGCTTCTAGGAATGTTCGTGAAATATGCAGAGCTTTTAAATTCTACCGTTCTGGATATATCGTATTCTGGTTTCATCGATTCTGGCTTCAGTTTTGTTCCAATTTGAGTTTTATCAAAGCTCCATGGGAAAAGATATCGTTAATCGATAGGGTGCAGTTTTACGAAGTGTTTTTTTAAATTATTTTCGTTGAGTTTTAAATTTGAATATCGTTTTGACTTTCAGCTGAAATTCTGCTTCAGTGAAATTTTGTATTTTATTTGATCCGTATTTATATACGAGTATATCCAACATCAAAACGAAGTAGAAAACTTTCAACTGGTGAGCTCTGGCGTTATCAGAATAGTACTGTTTTTATTCTGTCTGGAATATTTGTGAAACGACATTTAATATTTACTATTATTCTATGTCGAGACTTGTTGACTCAAGCCATGGTCTTGAAATTTTTGGTACCAGACTAAATGATTTTAGTATTTCTTTATGACTCTACTAAAACTTTGATTTGTTTTGAATATTCTTTCTAATATATATTTTGTCCTATTTGTCGTTTCATTTCAATATTATGTACGTGCTGTTCTTTTTCTGTTGCTCTTTTTTCCCATTTCGTGATATATGTTTTTTTTTGTAATTGGACAATGGTCTGTTAGTTTATAAATAAATAAGTTACTATTTTTAGCTACAACGGCATTTGCATCATTATCTATAAAGCATGGTCAAGTACACTGTCCTGTCAAAAATAACAAAAACCTCATGTTGTTTGTTACGTATTTCTCAGTTGTTTGATAAAAATGATTTTTGAAAATGTTATGATTAATTTGAGAGAAACATTTTTTATGGCTTTACTAACTAACTTAACACCACGCCTTTTCGCCACAGGGATAGGCAGAGAGGATGGATCGCCATACAACTCTGTCTTGGCACACACTCCTTGTTTCATTCACATTCACACATCGTCTCATACATACTCTTCTGTTATTATGACTCTTCACATGACCCGATTAAAGTATTTGATTTACTTGATCGTGCTATGTCTTCCTCGGGCGTCTTCGACTTCACTTTCGTATCATATATTCTTTTCACACTCCGTCATTTGCTCTACATGTCCAAACCATCTAAGCGTCCCTTTCTTAATCCTATTTATTACGGTAATATCAGCCTCGCATTCTTTCCGGATACGCGCATTTTCAATACGGTCACACATGGTTTTACCGCACATACGTCCGAGGGATCTCATTTCCACAGCTTTCAGTCTACTTTCAGTCTTTTTTTGTAGTTTAATTATTCAAAATATTGGATGACCTTCTGATATTTATGACCCCACGTCATTAGAAGTCCCTCAGCCTTACTCTTATTTTTATTAACTGGGCTATTACAATAAGATATACAATGTATACTCATGACAAAACGATTTTAAACAAGGTCTGCCTATAAATCGCCTTGCGAAAGACAAAAGAAATTCTCTGCAAAATCTCCCATTTCTCCAGTAGCTCGACAGAACCTCGCTCGGGCCATTAATATTTGATATTTTATTCTTCCTTATCCAGAATTACGAGAATGGCATTATTAATATCGTCAAATTGACACTCAACGTTCTTGTTCCGCCGTAAAAATAAAATATTCACACTCACAAGACATTTACTTCGCTTTTATTATCCTGAAATCTGATACGATTTCAACTGCTGTATTTTGTGGCCAGGTTTTACTAGATGGAGTACAAGTTTTTATCGTCATAAAGTAAAATATTTCTAAAAATAACGTCGACGTTATGCTGGTAAATATGCTAACACTACAGATGGTATCCGAGAATACCCGGATTACAAGTCAACACCATATTTTTCTTCTGTGTATTGTGAGGAATTTGGGGTATTTGACCACCTGATTCGCCTGGTATTTTTATTATGGTTGGAACATTTTTGGTTTTGTATAAATAAATATGAAATCGTAATTGACTTTGAACAAATATTAAAGATTACAGTGCTGATAGGTGTTCTTATTAGTTTTTTAATATAGTTAAATTGTTTTTATTATTATTTACCTCTGCTATTTTTAGTTTTAATTTTTAGTGATAGGTTTTTCGGCGTTTGATGCCATTATTAAGCTGTTTGTAAATAAATAGTTGTTTTTTTGTTAAATGTTGTACCCTGATGATGCTTAGGCGAAGAGGAACCGGTTGATCATAAAAATTAAAATTAAATCCGGTCTAATACAAAGTTTTTTTTTTCATTTCATACACTATCGTTTCGCCCTGGTAAAATACCACCATTCAGTATCAAAACGTGGTTTAAAATTTATTTTACTATGTTTGGTTTCCAGATCTGAAGAACCGGGTACTTTCAACCTTCCTCTTCCCCATCTCCTTTCAGTCCCCGCTACGTTAAATTGACAAATGCATCGGGCTACCACCCAGGGGTCGTGGGTTCATTTTCTTCACTTTTTAATTGCACGCACAAGCAAAATTTTCTCCTTATTGTGATGGTATTAGGATTGAATATAATATTTTGAGGTTATTCGTAATCCGGGAATGTTTTTTCTTCATTCTTCAAAAAATAAAGTGTTAAAAATAAAATCTAACACAACAAAATTGAGTAAAGCAGCTTTGACTAGAATTCGAAATGAAGGAAATGTATATAATTCCTAGGCTTAGAAGAGCACCCAATAAATTAAACATTTTAAGCAACACTTAATTTTAATTATACCTAAAATAAAGTAAGTCGCTGTTGGTAAGATTACCAACAAGCGTACCGCTGATATCTCAGTTGTAACCTTGTCCTATTTCGCAAAAATTCGTTTGCCATGACATGTAAATATTCTGTTAGTTCTGTCACTCTGTTGAGTAGTGTTTTAATCGAAAACTAAAGATAAAGGCTTCTACATAGATGTTGTTGGATTTCAAAGAGATAGTTTGTTGGGTTCTTACCTTCTTGTTTTTCATCTAGTTCACCATATTCAATTTTCGTATTCAACAACACCGAGTTCGAAAACAAGTGACAATCAAGAAACAGAAGAGTTGTGGAAAAACGTGTTCGTTCGTTGATGTCTCGTTTGGTCGGTCGTTTTTTTGTTGCTCTTCAAATAATATTAAACTTAGTGTGTTTTTGTTTTGGTGTTCATTAATAATACAAAGTGCAAGAATAATCAAAAACTTAAAAATCGATTTAATCGGTGAGTGAATTGGTTTTCTTACTTCCTTCATTCCATAATATGTCCACATCCATAACTAGACACTTCCATCAAGTAGTATAGTTTATTGTTTTACCCACTTTTTTCCAAATTCATCTGAAGCTGAAAACATATTCGGTGTTTTATCGCAGCTTTGGGTCCAAAAGATATTATGACATAACGTTTAACGTGTTTTCGAATTACACCTCAATCACAATTTTAAGTTGTAAACTGTGTTCGTATTTCACGAATTCCGAATCTAGTCTGCGATTATATTCGGATCTTGTTTTGCTGTAATTAACGTAATTCAAAGTGTTATCAAATTGTTATTGTACTATTGCTTCTCAACTTTCCTCGAAGAAATATTCCCATTTATTCCAAGAATAATGCGATAAAGCGAGCGGATACGAAAAATGTTTCAATTAAGAAAATAATATTATATTCAATTTCTTGCCTCCTTTCCGTACGGAAAAGCATTTAACTCATATTTAATTTCGCCGGAACATATCTCTTCCTTAGCCATTTTATTCAATTGGTTGTTTTCCAGCGTGGTTAATGTGAATAAGACTAGCAAAGGGGGTGGGGTTGCATTGGGGGTTGTTTGGAATAAACATTAGAGGAAGTGTTACATTGGAATTCGAGGATTTATAAAATTATCAATTTTCCAATGTTTATTATGTTTGCCAGAAAATATTATAGACGCTCTGTGTGTGTGTTTAACTATATCATAAAAGGTATTTAGGTCGACTTGCTAGACGGATTGAAGATCCATAAAAAAAATGATTATATTTTTAGCTTTGGCTTTTTCAAAATCAACAGATTTAATAACTATATTAGTAACTTTGTAAACGTATCTATTACGTTATGTTTTCAGACACACAAGTGTATCAATATATTTCGTAACCAACAGTTAATTTTCAAATCAGGTACTGCTTCATAATTTGTCTGTTTTATTTCAAAGTTGTGTTAAAAAAAAAAAGTTTGTTAAATGTAGGTAGTCTTAATTAAATACAACATAACTAAATAATAATAATTTTATTCCAGAATGTATGCAGGTATAGTAAAATGCATCCATAATTAACGATAATACAAAAAAAAACTAAAGATACACAATACTAAAGGATATTTCAAATTTTAAGAAAATCAAATTCAGGCAAAAATACAATTTGCATTTCAAAGAAATTGAAAGCCGAAAAACAGAATACACCATTAAATCTTATCTAAGAAAGTATTGAATTCTGAACTAAAGGGTTTAAATTGTTTAATATTCTAAAGGACGTTGTATACACAAGTTTCCATCATTAAATACGCTTAGCGCGGGTTGTTTAAAACTTTTGTTACAATTTAATGATAAGCGTATTTTTTTAATATTTGAACGGTCCCCGTTAAACGCTGACTGTCGGTCCATTTCAGACAAAATTATACAGCTTTTAAAGAAATTGTGATAGGTTGAAAAGCACAACGGTCATGTTGTTATGCTTGTCAGCTGATCACAATTTATTAAAAAGCCGAAACGGGCCAAGAATCGACGTTTAACGGAAACCTGTAAAATGTAAACAAAATAGCGTTAATCGTTGAATTGTGACAAAAGTTTTAGTGTGACAAAACATCCCTACATATTTTTTTTTTAAATGTGCTATTTTTTTATTATTTTAAATCTTTTATTTTCCAGATATTATTTTTTAGTCGATTGCTTCTTTCAGTGATAAATTCTGCGATATTTCAGTGATAAATTAAGCGAAAGTAAGAACTGAATGATTAAAAAACGCAGATGTTTAGTAGAGCTAAAACAAAATTTAGGAATTTGGTTTTATCATGTAATCATGTCATATTTCATGTATTTTTTTCAAAAAAAATCGTTCATAATTTTATCTTCTGACTAATCTCATTTTTCCTTGCTAGATATGTTTCTCAGAAACAATTCTGTGTGCGCAAAGAAGAACGGAATGAGTAGAAAAAATCTAGTTTTGAGTTATGCATGCACAGTTGATCCTTAGATACACATCTACCAAGGAAAAAAATAAATGATTCAGAAAATAAAATAATGTGCTATTATTTTTTTAAAAACGATATGTTATAATAACATTAAAAGAACGAAATTAACATATTTGAATATGGCAAGTTAAAATTAATTAATTAAGTAAATTAATAAATATAAATATGGCAAGCCACAAAGTAAATGCTTTTTACGAATATGTAATAAATATGGCAAGCCACAAATTAAATGCTTTTTACGAATATGTAATGAATATAAATATGGCAAGCTACAAATTAAATGCTTTTTACGAATATGTAATAAATTTTGTTTTGGCTCTCCTGAACATCTGCGTTTGTTGACTCATTCCGTTCTTCCTTTCGCACATAGAATTATTTTAAATAACTGTGCATCTTCAAAAAACGTTTAACCATCTTCAAAACGTATCTAACACAGCTTTTAAATCCTAGAGTGGATTTAAAGAATGGTCGAGTCTTTAATACGGCAAACTTTTTCGGTGATATATTTTTCGATTCTGCCTTTTGGGGAAATACTAAAATAAAACGACCGCCGCGTCGTTACGACGGGAGATACTCGTAAATCATCGTTTGGCTAGAAGAAAAACAATTATAAATGGAAACTCCCTTCTGAAATGAAACCGATGTTAAACTTTTTGAAAATATTATTTCACGGTGATATTTCATCATTCCTACTGCTCCAGAAATTTAGTGTTCAATTCTGATAACACTGCGTGTCATTTATAAAAGTATACTTAAAAATTGTGTGATAAAAATTACTACGATTTGATAATTTAGCAAAAGTTATTTCTCTACCCATTAAATGTTGTAGAGTAGCTGCGTACATAGTTATAATACTAGTCAAATTAAAAATGAGGGGCTTTGAAGCCAAGGCAGCAATCTACAAAAACGGTACTGTGGCATTGTTAACTTTTAAGTAATTATTATTAAAAAACAAAGAACATTGTGTATGAAAATTATCTACAATGTTGATATTCACAAGTATAATACAAGGGCATGCAAAGAAATTAGACTACCAGAAAAGAATAAAGCCAACACCCAAAACAGCTTACTATATAAAGGAATGAAATCGTATAATGCGCTGCCGGAAACCATTAAAATTATGCCTATCAATAAATTTTAAAAAGCCTGTAAAAATTATTTAAAATGCATGTAAATCAAAACAATAAGTAGTGTTTAAGTTCAAATATTATTAGTCAAAAAGAAAATCAAATAATTAGATACTTGTAAAGTTAAATGTTCAAAGTAACTAATATAAAATATAAAATAAATAAAAATAAAAATGTTTGTGTTTATGGAATAAAGGACAATTTGTGACAAAAATCTCTAAATATACCAACATATTCATGAAATAAAAGTATATAAAACGTTTTTTTTTATTTTACGTGAATACCGTACCAGAGTCGCAACTGCTTCCAACCGTCTAGAGTCAGTGAGACTATGACATTCCCAATAGGGGTATGTTGTGAGGCTGAAGGTAGTGGGAAGTGGAAAGAGATAAGGAAGGGGATGTTTGAAGTACCTGGCTATTCAGATCTGGTCACCAAACACGTCTAAAGCCATTTCAAGTAACGTTTTAATTCTGAATGGTGGTCTTTCACCAAGGCGATTCGTATCTAACGTGCCGCAAATATACTTTATTATATTTTATATCAATTAAATGTGTTATGATACATATTAATTAAATAAAATTTAATGGGAACGCCGGGTTCGAACCCGCGACCTCTGGATTCGTAATCGAGCGTCTTACCACTCGACCATGCAAGCCGTCAGTTTTATCAACTTTTCAAAAATAATTTAGGATGAAAAAGATTGCTGCCTTTGCTGCAGTACTCCTCAAAATAACAATAAATAACTTTCTTTGTAAGTGCGTACGTTTATCTGTACGAGTGTGAACTTTTCTAATCTGAAATTGATGTTAATTGAAATTACCAATATTAAAAAAAAAACCTTTAAAACTCTTCCTACCTAATAAACCACCTACCCATAATATATTTTTATGCAGACCTTACTCTATATTTGAAATGGGTGGATTAACGCAACTCATATTTTTTCTTGGCAAGTCATGTTATATTTCGTGATTTTTCACTAACAAATAACTAGTACAAAAATAAACTCTCAGTTATCTCGAGATTACTAAAATTTTAAAATTCGATTTTACTTCATTATACTCTTTTTGACACACCTAGGTGGATTTAGAACAAATGATTATTGTAAAAGATATTGGCTCCATCAATCTGAATGCTGCCTGATTGGACTCGATCTTTATGGCTTTCTGTAGACATGAGACCTTATATTCTCCGTTAACGATTTTTTTTTTCTTATGAATTTATGTATTTTCTTTATTATTGTTAATATATGTTTTACAACTTTATTTTATGTATTACTATCAAGCATGGAATGTGTTGCGTTGCACTGCTCCTCCTTACCTTCTGGAATAAAAACTTTGTTGTTATTACTATTGTAAAAGCTTATATAGATACATCTATAGCAAAAAGTTTTAAGTACAACGCCACTAAGCAATTCAATTCTCTGCCCAGCACCATCAGAAACATACAAACCAAAAGCTCCTTTGAAAGCAATATCATTACTCACCTTAAAAACCAAGTTTGATTTAGCTCTCAATATGTAGATTCTATATCTTCAAATTCGTCATTTACTAATATATATATTATGTGTGTACTATTTTTTCGATATTAACATGTTACTATGTAGCTAAAAAAACCATTTTTGCAAATTGCCATCCTAACACAGGCTAATGCCTGGTGGGGCAATTTACCAACTAATAAAAAATGTATCTTCAAGTAAAATAATAAATAAATAAATAAAAATACGTGAGTCAAGTTTTTCACCCTCGATCCAAATGTTATTTTATTAATTTAAAATTCACTAATCCAAAGATACTTATAGAAGCATGATACAAATCCGGTCCAAAGTAAAATAGGACACAAATACAAAGTTTAAAATCTTAATAAAACATTCGTTAACAAAACCCTTTAATCTCATAGGAAGCGATCGCCATTATCAGCCACCAATTTATTCACTGCTGGATGGAAGCTTTTCGAAAATTCTTCGAATTCTCATTGGCACGCTTTGCGCTGCCACGTGTTTCCGCCTAACTTAATTATCTAGTCGATCTGGTGGATTTTAAGTTGACCTTAAGCCCTAAATTTTCTTTTGGGCTTCTTACATAGAAACCAAAATTATACAGCTTTTAACCCAACTTCTAAAAAACAGTATTGCCTTAATTTTTTTTACAATAAGTGTAACGTTTTAATTTGTTAAAGTAAAAAAAAACTTTTATATCATTTTTTTATGCTTTTCTTGAGAACGCTAGTCTTAATGACACATATTTTTACTAAATCTATGTTTTAGTTACTACCCGGCATTTCCATATTTTCCTGCGGAAGAGCTTGGAAAAATAGTTAGTTTAATAAATAAATAAATGACATACATAATATCATCGTCAGAAAAGCGAAACGGCTGAAGCGCCATTTTAGGAAGTTGACAATAAAATTCGTAAGTCTTCTTTTGTATCTGGTTGGATTTTGAAATAAAAATTAACTCGGGTAACTCAATGCTCTCACTCAAAAAGCTAAGAAAGTCCCAAACTTGTGTTGCTTGAGTCAATCCTTCTCCCAAATTATAAATATATTTCGATTGGCTGAAGGGTCACAAAAGTCTTCAGACACAAACGGGATTCAGTACATTCGATGCAAAAAAAAACTGATCAAAACTGCATATTCAACTCGTTTTTGACCAAAGTGTCTCTTAAGCCCTTTTGCCTTTCCAGCGACGGTATATTATTTGATATTGACATTTAATCCTGAAGTAAGCATGAAAAATCTTTTTATTTTCGAAGGAAGCAAAAACTTGGGGGTGTGACATTGTATATTGAATAAAACAATAAACTTTGTAAAACACCACTTTATTTGAGAAAAGCAAAACCTGGTTGGCGGTTAACTCAAATAAAATGGTGTTTTACAAAGTTCATTGTTTTATTTAATAACAAAAATCATTCACGTGTTAAATTTATGGCATCCTTCGAATTATCTATGTATCAATCACACGTATTTACTATGCTTTTTATGAAATTTGTTAATAAATGAATTAGTTGTTCAAAAAAAATATTTTCAGGAAAAGCTCAAGTCTGATTTAAAATAATTTGAAAGAGATATTAAAGATACAATTTATAGGCTTTGTGGATATGGTTGATTGCCAGCTAAGTTACGAGAAGGCTAAAGTGGAATTGGCAAAAAAAAACAAAAGGACATTATACGTAACCTATTTAATATTTTAAAGGCTCTCCGTCACTTAGTTATCTCGACAGGGGTGGTCAAGTTTTTCTAAGAATATTTCTAAGGCTTTTTCATTTAGCCCTTGATATCCCATCGCACTCCCTGGTCCAGGAGAGTCGAGTAATTGATATGAATGGTTGACGTCCCGGGGCAAAGCTGAGAATTACTGTGCGGTGAGCTCTACTAAGCAAGGTCATCAATAAACTATAGAAAATCGTGAAATCTCTCGTTTATTTAGAACACCGGAGGTAATCCATTAGCTTTATCACTATTCTTCGGTTGGTTCTTTTTTGAAATGTATGCAGTCTTTTAACAAATAAAATAACCTGGACGGAAAAGCGGAACCATAGACGGTCAATTTTTTAACATTGTTCAAGGTACCTACCCACCTATCTTTTCATGACGCTAAAAATACGAAATTCTTTGTTTAACGTGACAAATACAAGGTATTAACTATGGAATGACCGGTGAGTAGCTGAATGGACAAACGCGTCGGATTCCCATCCTGGCATCATGGATTCAATTCCTCTGCTAGCTTCTCCATCATTGCACAAGAAACATCTTCCGCTTATTATGATGGTAGTAGGAGTTTTTCAAATATTGAAAGGTTATTTGTTACCTGGAAATGTTTGTCTTTCATTAAAAGAAAAAGAAGCAAAGTTCAAGACTGAAGTGCCAAACTCTTATTCTTATTCTTGAACATAAAGAAAGTCTGTTGTCTGAAGTTAAAAAAATCTTGAACAGGGAGCATCGGCGTTATGAAATTTGTACCGCTCATCTTTTCTGAGCTTTCTAAATCATCACGACTGCAACTGCAGCTCGCAACGTTTATTCCAAAATTGTGACTTTCAGCAAATAGGTTTAACCCGGTTTAGTATTAAAAAATAAAGCAACTTCACGTTTTTTTTAATACATGTTTTTTAATGATGCAATAATAAAAAAAAGATTAATTAAATCAACATATATAAAAATTAGAGACGCCGGGTAGTAACTTCTAGTGAATACGTGTATACCACAGTTTCAAAAGTACGCATTTATTTTATAAACGTAATTGCAACAATGTTGTGGTCGTAGTTTGGCGAGAAAGTAAACCATAATGGCGTACTAAGTAGCATCGCTCTAGGAACCGATGCCAAATAATGCCATTCTTAATTCAATTAAACTTTTATCTTCCGCATAAAGCTTCAGAAATGTATCCAAAAAGACGCTAGGAAAACAATAGTAGAACTTTAGAACTTTGAAGCTCCTTTTATATTGACTAATAGCCAGTGGATATTAATTACCAATTCTACAAAAAAAACATCGTGAAAAACATGTGATCTGATAAACTTTTTTGAAAATTGTATTAAATCTCATCATTTTAGTTTTAGGACTCAAAAATTAAATCGTGAATAATAATCACAATGATGTCTGGGTATTTATTTTAGTATATCACTGGCCCACGTAAAAGGGGCTTTAGCACAAAGTGCAGAATAGTTGAGAACAAAGTGGAAAAGGGAAGAAGCGAAAAAGCGCGATAGTTGCGGCGCACTTCCGCCGGGGGGCGCCGCGGCCGCCAGGCGCCATCTGCCGGAGAAAAAACCAAACGGAGCGCTAGAAATGGCGGCGAAATAATAATATGAAGCCAGACGAAATGAACCAGTGCTCGGAAGTTTGTTCGTCCGCAAATTGATATTGCATCCGGAAGCGGACCGGATGGAAGGTGTAGGCTGCAGGGGGTAAGATGTAGGTCGTAGAGAGTAGGGGTGCTAGGATTACTCTGTACACGACTATTCCGCACATGGAAAACTCCGGACACAGATATTTTCTATACAGATTATTCTGGACACTTATTCCTTTACTATTTTAAGGTTGATTTAAAAGAATTAGGTTAAGTAGGTAAAACGGTTAAATGTTGGGTAATTAAAAAAAAAACTGAATCTCCAAGTAAATTAAAATAAAAAGTAGTATCAAAGCAATAATAAAATTAAGCACCCTTGATTTAAATCGTATATATACATATTGATTTGTTTCTAAGTATTGTTAATAGTCTGTATTTTTTCAATGTTGCTAAATGGCATTAAAATATAAAAAATCTTACATCAAATTTTGTTTTTTTTTTTTTACTTAAACCTTTATGTGACTGAAGGGTACCTGAGTACCCTTTTTGGTCTTCAATGTGGATTTTTTAAAAGTTCTAGTAGGTTTAATCCGATTAAACATCCTCCAAGATTCCAAAATAGTGGAAATTAACAGTTAAACGCAACCGTTGGATATGACGTGGAGGGTGGTATGTGAGCGGAAAATGCTAAAGTAAAACTTAAAACTTCTAATGACTGACGGGGTACCCGGGTACTCTCATATGCATTTTACAATAGTAACAGTAAATGTCTGAAAATATTAAACAGAAGTTTTTTTGCAATTAGGACATTTTGGTTTGCTGATAGAACGTTTATCGCAGACTAGTTTTACACAAAAACCCCAAGATTTCCAAGTTTTCGCCGCTTATGTTTCAAGTTTAAAAATCATAGTGGTCTCGTTGTTTTCAATGTACGCGATATTCTGTATCCAGAATAGTGAATGTACGAATTGTTCCGTGTCCGAAGTTTTTCATGTGCGGAATCATCGTGTCGGGAATAATCTGTGCGTAATATTCCTGTATGGAATAATCACCAAACAGGCCATAGGGCATGGCGAGTGAAGGGCAGTGGTTACTGGTCAGCGGTCGATGGGATACATCGTTTATTTCTCGTCGTGGTCCCGTAATGAAATGAAGCGATAACTGAATGCTGATGCGTCCCAAGCCGGACCCTCTCTGTCCCTCTGTCCCTATGTCCCTCCGTCCCTCGGTCCCCAGCGCTGTGCGCCGAGCCGCCCCTGTCTGTATTCAATACACCTAATTGTATTGCTTCGGGTTTATCGTACGTTTGAGAAATTTCAAAATGCTTTCAATCGATATGACGGCCGTAAAAGGTTCAATATTCTCATTTACAACGTGTACCTGCATAATCAATGAGAATGTTATTATTGAAAAAATATTGTAAGTCGTTAAACAACACCTAAACCGGGTCGAAATCCATAGTTTTTTTTTTTTTGAACGCCTAACCTAAAATACCAGATTATATAAAATATATCTATTGTATTAAATATATATATCATTTGTAGTATTGCTGGTATTAGAAAGTCAAAAAGTGAGTATTTTTTGACTGCTGACACTTAAATTCAAAAAGTTGTCGTTTATAAAATAAATTTAAAAAAACATTTTTGATGAGAAATTATTTTGCTTTAAAAAAAATCTTGAAAATTATTTCAAAAATATTTACTAAAAAAAAAAATTTAAGATTTAATTTCGTGCCTTACAGCCAGCCGTTACCTTTTGCAAAAAATCGATTTTATCTTCACTAGCATCCAAAAGAGAATTCCAGGTCAATTTTCGTGTTAGCTTGGTCTAACCGTTATTTAAGAAGTCACATAAATTCGCTTAACTATCTCTGCTTTTCCTAGACCTCCCCCGAGTGTTAATTAAGTTCTCTTCATTATTCAATTGAACATTTCCCTTTGTTTCTTTTCATTCATCATGAATACCCATTAGTGATTTTCTGGAAAATACCTTTTTTCGGAAAACTCTTTCAATTCGAACGTGTATTGAATGAGTCGACAACTTTTCCAGAAATGTCTCGAAGTAAAATGAAAATGTTTATATTTTTGGAGAAAGCAATCACTTTGTGGCTCGACATATTTTAACATATTCACCTTTTTTGGTATAATGAATACCCCACAAGAGTCCCAACTGCTGCCAACCGTCTAAAGCCAGTGAGACTATGGCATCCCTAATTGGAGTGTGTTGTGAGGCTGAAAATATTGAGGAGGGGAAGGAGATGGATAAGACGAAGGTTGGGAAGCACCTGGCTATTCAGATCTGGTCACTAAACAGAGCTAAAGCCATTTCAAACAACGTTTCGATTCTGAATGGTGGTCTTTCACCAGGGCGATCTACCACTCGGAACGTGCCGCAAATATACTTTATATTATTTTATACGAATTAAATGTGTTATGAAACATAAATTAAATTGAAATTATTTGCGCAAACCGGGCTTGAACCCGTGACCTCTGTTGATTCGTAGTCGAGCGTCTTACCACTCAACCATGGAGTATGTCTCTGTTCAAAAAATTATTTTATTGTTTTTTTACTGTTCTCCCCCTGTATCCACGAATATGTATTACCACACACTACGTTTTTTTTTTAAATCTGTGATCTCTTACAAAGTTATTAGTTCATTTTCTACAAATATATTAAAAATCGTAATAAATAAAGTACTTTGGAATATTACTTAAATCCTGCATTTATTTTATATGAAATATATTAATGATCGCTACTTCAAGTTGTCACTCTATGAACTACGACGAGGATAATACCATGACCTACGACCCACAAGCGACGGGGTCCAGTCTAACTCCCTCGATACTGTTCCGGTGCACACCCACCACCCCACAAAAGTGGAGGCCACATCAGTCAAGGCTTATCCAATTGTCATCTGGGAGAGGCAATAAAGAACTGTCATCTTATCGCCCAGGAAGCTGATAGGGGGGGGCGGGTCAGCCGCAGATTTTTCTCCCGGCACACAGCATCCCAGCTGAAACCTGAAATCCTGAATTACATGTCACTGTTACTTATCTCTCCGTGTAACAAAGAGTGATAAAGAATAAGATTTCAGTTTGTCGGTTACTTGGCAACGAAGCAAGATTTAAAAGGGTATACAAAACAAACTCGTTTATCATGATATACTTACACATGTGTCTATGATACGTTTGTGTATGTGTGTTGGAAGTACGTGAGCGCCTCCATTTTCAGGCAATTACTTTAAGGTTTTATCTATTGGAAATATTTTATTTTATATTGAACTCCGATGCTTGAAAGAGTGAAGATTTATTTTTCGAATTTCTAGGTCAATGCCACTAGTTTAAACTCAGAACGTCATGAAGATTTGAAATATCTTTTTAACTTACACGAAATCAAACAGGAATCGTATTAAATATTATTATTTTAAAGTCTGGTAGTAAACCTACAATTAATTAACCAACTGTGATTATTTTCTTTATCACCTTAAATTATTAAAATTATCTGAAGGTAGATAAATGCAATGATTGACAGCCATGAACTTTTATATTTAATTGCATTTCATGTTCCCGGCAGGATAGTTACAAGATAGCACCTACCATATTATTGTGACAATTCTACTTCAACTTCACAAAATTACTCTTATGCGACGAATTCAACATTTGGGAAACAAATACTTCGATGTTGTTAATATATTTAGTACGTCAAAATCACAATATAAGTATACCTTAGTGAAGTTTTTTTCATCTAGTAGAGCTAAATTAATTGTAGAAACTATTAAACTCTAGATGTATCTTATTTCTAATTATTAAACTGTTAATTTGTGGTGGAACTCCATTTTAATGATTTTCATAATACCAAATTTGTAACTTTATTCCACTATTTTTTCGTAAAGAACTGACCGGTTTCATCTTATGACGGGCATCTTCAGGCTGGTCTGAAGATGCCAGTCTGAATATGCCCGTTATAAGAGGAAACCAGTCAGGTCTTAAATAATAAAAAATATATAAAAAAAAGTTTAAAAAAATACTATTAATCACTAGATGTGTCTGTTATTCAATACTATTTTTTTTTTTCTTTTTTGTACAATATTTTTTGCACTGTTTATGAGTATATTGTTTTTTTTTATCTTCATATTTGTGTAAAAAGCCTTTAACAGGCGTAAATAAATCAAACGTGTTAATATAATATAATATATTTTCAACAAAACCCTCTTTTAAAATTTTGCCTGTATCGATTTGTCTACTCGTACTTTCATTATTTCACAGACAACGTTTTAAATGTATTTCACATACATATTAAATCCAAATTTTAACAGACTTTTCCAAATAAATTTTCGAAGTCTTCAAAATATAGTTCAGGGATTTATTTTTTCTTCGGCTCGTTAAATATTTATAGTTAAGTTATACAATATTGCGGAAGGAGATAAATAAAGTGGCAAAAAAAATTTATAAACATATTTTCTTGTATTTTATTTGAGTATTTTAACCAAAACCAAATTTCCATTATTTATAAATAATTTAGAAATATTTTTTATGTTATGTTATGTTAGAAAAAAACCCTTAAGAGCGCTTTATAATTAATCAAGTGACCTAAGGAAAAATTAACACTGAGAACTTAAAACCCACTTTTTTATACCTACCCCCATAACTAATTGCACTTATTATTATAGTACAAGATTTAAAATTTGAATTATGTGCATTATCTCTATTTGTACATATCATCAAAAACAGAAACGAGAAACTTCGTAAACAAAAATCGTAAAAAAATATTAGTAAGGCTATATTATTTGATGTTTTATTTTTGACGGCCTCCATGATTGAGTGATAAGACACTCGACTATGAATCCAATGGTCGCAGGTTCAAACCCGGCGTGCGCTAATAACTTTTATTTAATTAATACGTGTCATAACACATTTAGTTCATGTAAAAAAATGTAAAGGTTATTTGCGGCACGTTCCAGAGTGGTCGATACTCTAAGTATCGCCCTGGTAAATTACCATCGTTCAGAATCAAAACGTTGCTTAAAAATAGCTTTAACGGTGTTTGGTGACCAGATCTGAATAGCCAGGTAATTCCCGACCTTCATATTCCCCATCTCTTTCCCCTCTCCAATATATTCAGCCTCACAAATTTCATAGTCTCACTGACTCTAGACGGTTGGGAGCAGTTGGGACTTTTGTGCTGTATTCACTATAAAAAACATTTATATAAAAAAAAATTGAATGAAAATGAACAATGTACCTAAAGAGATGAAAACATGTTATAAATAATTTGAATTAATGATAAATTATGGAAACTTAGAAGAATTATATTTAAGACATTTAATGCAGTAGGTACACCAACAAATTTCAAATGAATGCTTACATGGGTATTTTGCTTGTGTTCGGTAACGTTATGAAAATATGTGTTCTGAAAGGGTAGAAATAAGAGGGTCAAAACATTTCAAGTATTCAAGAAAGGCTCCAACGCTGTTTACATTCATTATTTTTCATCGCGTTCTGCCAAATACAACCTACGCACATAATCGCAATATCAAATTACATAGAGTGTAGAGTATAAACCAACAAAATCAAATTGTTCTTTCGCACTCTCAGTTCAATAATAAAATTAAACCTTCGTATGATGATATAATTCTAATTCAGACTAGTCTGAAGATGGCCGTCATGGGCTGAAACCGGTCCAGTCATAAAATAAAAGTGGAATAAAGTTAAAAATTTGTTTTATCAAATTATTAAAATGGAATTCCACCACGAATTAACAGTTTCAAAATTAGAAATAATAAAAATGATATAATTCAAAGGTTTAATTTTATTAATTAATTTTAAATAATAAAATTAAACCTTTAAAGTCCATATTAATAAAAAAATCAACTTTCACATTCTAAATATAAAAAATATATTGAACATTCGTATTCTTTATTGGACGTTGTTATGCAGAAAGCATCCAACCCCAAAAATATGAAACTGGTATTTGTAAAGTGAATATCAGTGTTTTTTCATTCTTTATGAGAATTATTATAAATAGTTAATTTATAATATATCAATATATTTTTTTCGAAAAAGTTGTATTTCCTATGTTGTCTTACATTTTAATGTTTTTAAACTTCAATTTAAGTCAAATTTGACGGCCTCCATGGTCGAGTGGTAAGACTCTCGACTACGAATCCAAAGGTCGCGGGCTTAAGCCCGGCGTGTGCGAAAAACTTTTATTCAATTAATTTATGTCATAACACATTTAATTCGTATTAAATAATAAAAAAGTATATTTGCGGCACGTTCCAGAGTGGTAGATATACTAAGTATCACCCTGGTGAAAGACCACCACTCAGAATCGAAACGTTGCTTGAAATGGCTTTAGCCGTGTTTGGTGACCAGATCTGTAAAGCCAGGTACTTATTAATCTTCATCTTTCCCATCTCTTTCCCTTCTTTACTACCTTCCGTCTCACAACGTACCCCAATTGGGGATGCCATAGTCTCACTGGCTCTAGACCATAGGTTCTCAACGTGGGCGATAACACCCCCCTGTGGGCGTTTGAGACATGTTCACGACAAATGGTAAGTTAAAAAAAGGGGGGGGGCTCTAGAAAAAAATATATTCTCAAAGTGGGCGGTGGGCAAAATAAGGTTGAGAACCTATGCTCTAGACGGTTGAGAGCAGATGGAGCTCTTGTGCGGTATTCACTATAATATATATATAATTTAAAAAATATATATAAGTGAAAAATTTAACCACCAAACAACTATTGCATTTGGAGCTTGGATGTTTTCAGCAGATAGAAATCTCGTATTCGTCTGTAGAAAAACTCGATTCTTTGCAAATTGTGGGTTGGACGCTTCGACCAATTGATAAATATATTATTATTACAATAAAATTAACATTCGCATTTTGCGTTCAAAAATAAAATAAAATCATCTATCGATCGTCGACCTGTTATGAAATTTGTTTAAATTATTTTGTGTAAATGATCTGGAGTCAGTTTGCGTGTCTCTTTTGTAAGCAATATTCAGCCCCTTGCTTCACGAAGAACCTCTTCATTAGTGATAAAAGTTCATGACGCAAAAATGATGCAATAAGTCGTTTCTTTTTTAATCATGGGCGTCCGAATAAAATAAAAGAACGCCGAAAACTTTGTATTGTTTTTTGTGAAGTTTAAGAATTTCAATTCAAAATTCTTCGCGACTTAATTTGAATAATTTGGCTCAGAAAATAACTAGAGCGAAATATGATTTCCTCTACTGGTCGCAATTGACACTGCATACTTTAAATTATTATGTTTTAGTTAGCACAATGTGATATTTACTTTTTGTTTATAATTGTATTCCTACGAATTGATATTTTTTTGTGAAAATTTCATCAAATTTCTTTCATATTCAATAATGTCTTCTAATTCTTGTCGAAATTTTGACATTAAAAAACATAATGCAATTGAGATAAATACGTAATAGGTACCTATGCACCAACGCGTATAGAGTTTGGCATAGTTGCCGAATAATAATAAATTTACTATTTTTTCCAGTAAGGCGATTTTTTTATTATTTTAATCAAATAATGTCTTACTTATGTCTTGCGATCGATGAAATATTCCAACCTACTAGGTAAACAGGTAAATTAATACAATCTTTTAAGGATTTTCTTTCACCAAAATTTTTTTTTTGACACTTAGGAAACAATAAATAATATGTTATCTTGTCTATTTTTTTACAGACAAATATATTCATTATAAAACTCCACAGCCCACGATTAAAATAATCTCAAAATTGTTGTTTCGGCAAAGAATTTCTAGAAAAAATCCGTGTAAACAATGTACATTATGGTATCTTCTCTATTTTTTTTTACACACCAACACATAATTTTTAAAGCTCCACAGCTCTTGAATAAAATAATCTTACGGGCCAAAAATAGTTGTTGCGGTAAAGATTTTCTATAAAAAATCTGTGTAAAATTTATGATACCAGGGCTTACCGTTCAAGAATTATTGTTGCTTCGAACAAAAAACCATTCATTTGGTTATTACGTTAGAGGTTATCAGGAATATTTCAATTATCTATTTGATATCATTATATTTGATCGGTGGACCAACGCGTCGGATTCCCACCTGGGCGTCGTGGTTTCAATTTCTCTGCTGGATAAGTCCTCCATCATTGCACAAGCAACATATTCCGCTTATTATGGTAGTAAGAGTTTTTCAAACATGGTCATGTTGTTCGCCACCCGGGAATGTTTGTCTTTCTTTTAAAAAAATCTATATCGTCTATAGAATTATACAAAACGCCTCATTTATACCTCGGGCTAATTAACTTGTCCGAGCCGCCACTGGATCTTGCTGCGTGAAGAGACGGAAGAAGTGCTAGAAGAAGAGCCAGGAGAAGATCGAAAGACGGTGGCGAGAAAGAAGTGGTAAGAACAAAGCAAGTGTCCGGATGCTACAAAAACAAAATGCCGACCAAAAGAAGGGGTGGGAAGTGGGTCGCCCAATCAGGTGCCGACCCCTGCCGGAAGGGGGAACTTTGCATGTCTTAATTATTTCAGAATTAATACCACCTCGCTGAAGGCTGATGAATTTTGGCTAGCGTCATTTTTTTTGATCGGCTTATTTAATGCCTCGCTGGGTTTTGACCTTTCCCGTGACATCGTTATCATATTTTTTAAGACAAGATAAAAATATTTTTTGGCATAATTGAAGACTTTCAAAAACTAATAAATGGGGAAAAAGTTTTAAAATTAAGATCGGTGATGTTGGTGACGAAAATAATTTCATGGCTTTCGTGATAAATTTTCTTTCTCATATTTCCAAGGCAGTGTTATTTATACTTTCGATTAGTCATTTTTTTTAACGATGGCGATGGAAAGAAAATACACGTAGGTATGCTTGCTTTATAAATTATCCTATTCTAGGTAGAAGTCAAAGCTTCTCAAAGAAAAGCGGTTCGAATTATTAAAAGAATATAAATAAAAAATAATCTGTAAAAGTCTAGCAACTACACCAGATTTGGATTTAAAAAAATATGGAACGAGCAATGTTTTTTTTTTGTGAATACCGCACAAGAGTCCCAACTGCTCCCAACGGTCTAGAACTAGTGAGACTATGGCATCCTTAATTGGGGTATGCTGTGAGGTTGAATGTAGTGGGGAGGGGAAAGATATGGTTAAGAGGATGGTTGGGAAGTACCCGACTATTCAAAATACGATTAAAGCCATTTCAAGCACATTTTCAATTATGAATGGTGGTCTTTTACCATGGCGATACTTGGAGTATCTACTACTCTGGAACGTGCCGCAAATATACTATATATTATTTATTTATAATTTGAATTTAAAATGTTATTACACATGTTAATTTAACTTAATTTAATTAGGGTTTGAACCCGCGACCTATGGATTTGTAGGTGAGTGTCTTACCACTCGACCACGAATGTAACACCATATCCGATATTTTTGTTTAATAAATAAATATTTCAAAGTTCATGGAAATGATATTGTGAAATAAAAATATTTTTGTTGGACATACATTGAAATAATCTAATTTATAGATAAGATAACCTACTTGCGTTTTGATTTATACTGTGCATAATGTATTACTAATAATAAATTATTACCTTTGTTCCTAAGTACAAACGTACGTACGTGAATTTTTCACTTTTAAAACGGATTTTAATTGAAATTAACAATTTTTAAAAATAACCTTTTTAAATTTCTATCACCTACCTAATAAACTACCTATCTTTAATGTATGTCAGCAAACTTTATTTCTTTTTTGAAATGGGTAGATTGAAGCAACTAGATTTTTTTCTTGGCAAGTCAAGATACATCCCGTGATTTTTCACGGATGACAACTGGTACTTTTACAATATTATTTGTGAAACATAACATATTTTATTATTGTACATGAACATATTTTTTTATAGGTTGGTATATTGCCCATCGCACTAGGCATACGCCTGTGTTGGAATGACAATTTTCAAAAATTGTTTTTTAGCTACCTAATACGTGACAATTTATAAAATATAGTATCTACATAATAATAAATAAATTAAACTTGACATTTAAGGGAGTTTTTGATTTTTATGTTTCTAATTGTTCTGGGGAGAGAAATGAATTGCCTAATACCGTTGTTATTGATTGGCATAGTTTTTTTTAATGTAGTGAATTCCGCACAAGAGTCCCAACTGCTCCCAACCGTCTGGAGCCAGTGAGACTATGGCATCCCCAATTGGGATATTTTATGAGGCTGAGGGTAGTGGGGAAGGGAATGAGATGGGGAAGAGGAAGATTATGAAGAACCTGTATATTCAGATCTAGTCACCAAACACAGTCAAAGCCATTTCAAGGAATGCTTCGATTCTGAATGGTGGTCTTTCTCCAGATATCTACCACTCTGGAACGTGCCGCAAATATACTTTTTATTATTCTATACAAATTAAGTGTGTTATGAAACATATTAATTAAATAAAAGTTATTAGCACACGCCGGTTTTGAACCCGCGACCTTTGAATTCGTGGTCGAGCGTCTTACCACTCGACTATGGAGGCCGTCAACGGTTACCTTATGATAACTTTCTTGTTTGTAATAATAATGTTGATATACTTCGACCGGTTGAGAATATTATATTTCTTTACAGAAGTGACTTATAGGTTTACATGGGTTTCCGCCCATGTTTCCACTGACCAGTCTCCACACTGATTTTGGAAAAGTAATAAAAATTTGACCGTTTTCCATAAAACTTTCATCTCCTGTTTGTCTGTTTACACACTCCGGCATAGTGTAATTGCATTCTGGCCGGCGCTGACCCAGCACTTATTGCGTGTGCCAAAGCAGGACTAGCAAGTAATATCCTGGATTCTACCTTCAGTCACCCATTCAGCCCTGCGGGTCTAAGAGAAGCGATGCCATTCTTTGCTATGATTTTCCACTCCTGGTGGATCGAAAATGTTTTACTATTCGAGAATGTAGGTCGTTAGGTGTTAAACCTACTTATATTTCCCAGTTTAATGCTATTTTTTCTTTAAATGTATATATACTCGTATATATATATACGAGTTTAAAAGTTTTTTCAAATAAATGTTTTCACTTATTTGTGTAAAATTATAATAATATTATTTCGGGTGTGATCTGATGTGAGAACGTAACATTCTGAAATTTAAAGATACCATAATTCTTATTTTTAGTACATAAAATATGAACTATTGAACACAGTTATGCAGAAAGCATCCAACTCCAAAAGAATAAAACTCAAAATAAGACGTTAGAATTTTTTCATTTCATATATGAATACCGCACAAGAGTCTCAACTGCTCCAAACCGTCTAGAGCCAGTGAGACTATGGCATCCCCAAATAGGGTATGTTTTGAGGCTGAAGGTAGTGGGGAGGGGAAGGAGATAGGGAAGAGGAAGGTTGGGAATTACCTTGCTATTCAAATCTGGTCACCAAACAGGGATAAAGCCATTTCAAGCAGCGTTTCGATTCTGAATTGTGGTCTTTCACCAGGGCGATACTTAGAGTATCTACCACTCTAGAATAAAAATATGACGATAAAAAGCGTTGATATGCGTAAACGGCATTTGTAAAGTGAATATCAGGGTTTTTTAATGAGCATTATTATTAATTGGTGATTTATAATATATCAATGTCTTTATTAAAAAATATATGTATTTCTTATGTTATGCTATATTTTATAATATTTTTAAACTTCAATTTAAGTCAAATATCTGCAATGTGCGTCAGTAAAAAAAATATACCAAAATGTATTGCATTTGGAGCTTGAATGTTTTCAGCAGATATAAATTTTGTATTTATCTATAGTAAAACTTGATTTTGGCAAATTGTGGGTTGGACGCTTTCTACACAATTACGTCCAATTATGCTACTGTTCTCACAGTTGGTAATGTAATGGTCACTGGTCAGGGTTCGATTCAAAACAGTGGTAATTTTTTTTTTAATCTTATTTATTTTTTACTTTTATTTTTCCTATGTTTTTATTTTATTTTAATACAATATTCCGTCATTTTTTACGGGTCTGCGTTAGCAAAATATAATATCCTTGTCAGTACGTGATGTTGTACGAATGTGACATTTTCTAAATAGGAACTAATTTAGATGTTAATTTTTTTTTTTTAAAGAAACATTTCAAATCCAAACAACCAAAAAAGTAGCTACGTATAATATATTTTACAGTACGATTATTTTTATTCTATCTTTTAAATGTGAATCCATGTAACTTACTTTTGCAAGTATATTTTTTTAAAGTGAAACTGATATAAACAAAAAAAAATATTATTAAAACGAAATTTCTCAGTTGAGGCAAAACAATCCCAAATTCATATTCTTTTAAAACGTTTTCTCTGTAACCCTTTCACAAAAAGATCAATTTCGCTAAAACCAATTTGGCTTTAAAAATACAAACCATTTTTTAGTTCTGAAATATTTAAAACGGTTAAGAAGCATACGTTAAAAAACTTTCCTAAAATTCTTTCCAGCAAACCAATATTAGAAAATTCTTCAAACTATTCCAATTTGTTAAGAAATTTTCTGAGAATAATATTAAACAGTTAGTAGCTAAGTGAAAAAAACGCGTTGGATCTCACCGGGCTTCGTGGGTTCGATTCTTCTGTTAGTTAAAGGCTGATTCACACCAACGTCCGGTTCCGCTCAGTGCCGATATTGTTCCGCAAGAGAACTTATTGATATGGTATGAATATCAATCAAGGAGTATGTGCCAAGACAAATTTGTGTGGCAGTATATCCTTCTACCCACCCTTGTGATATTTAACTACTTATTTAGTTAAATAATTATTTTGAAGTGTAAAAGTACCTACAACGCAGTTTTTTTTTTAAAACCATTTTTTTATCACTAAATAATATTTTTTTTAATTAATAATTAATAAAAATATTATTTAGTGATAAAAAAAGATTTTTAATTTAAAAAAATCTGCGATGTTAGTATTTTTACAATTCAAAATAATTATTTAACTAACTAAGTAGTTAAATATCACAAGGGTGGGCAGAAGGATAAACTGCCATACAACTTTGTCTTGGCACATACTCCTTGATTGATATTCATACCATATCAATAAGCTCTCTTGCGGAACAATATCGGCACTGAGCGGAACCGGACGTTGGTGTGAATCAGCCTTAAGTCTTACATCATTGCACGAGCAACATTTTTCGCTTATTACGGTGGTAGTAGGAGTTTTTCAAATATTGTTAGGTTATTTGTAACCCGGGAATGTTTGTCTTTCTTTTAAAATAGATTAAATGAAAAAAACTATTTCTCAATCTTTTATTTTCAGTTGGTATATAAACACACCTGCTCATAATTCATGATTTAATTACTTTAATCGAATTCTTTAAAAAACTGTTTTAACGTTTCAGCTGAGTAGGTTCAGGTAGGAAAACGTCAATTAAGTTAACAAACCAATGAGACAATTTCAACATGAAAAAATGTTGTCTTAAATTATACACCCAAGCATTAAAAAACCAGCTTAATGATTATTACATCAAATATTTAAATAATATCAATAATCTAAAACACAAATATGATACAGAAAAAAGGCAGAAACTCAAAAGAACAATGGTCATGACCGAGACACGAACTCGGAACCTCTACTCTATCCGGTAGAAAAACTGCCGATTGAGCCATCAAAACTCATAATTCATCTCATAATTTTGTTGAAAATTATTTAATATTTCAATTTCTTTCGATTTTAGGCTGCCATCTTTTAATGATATATTTATTAATATTAGACAAACACAGGGCTGTCATTATGGCTGATATTATAATCAAAAATTGAATTAACTTAATGCCTATTTTTATTATTAAATATTTAATTAATATCAATAATCGAAAACACAAATATTAAACAGAAAAAAGTCATAAACTAAAAAGAACAATAGTCATGACCGAGACACGAAGTCGGAACCTCTACTCTATCCGGGAGTAAAACTCTGCCAATTGAGCCATCAAGACGTTATGAGAAATCGGTATTTTTAAACGATCTTATACTTTTATTGAAAATTATTTTATATTTCAATTTCTTTCGATTTAGGCTGCCATCTTTTGATGATATATTTTTGTGTATTGGTCATGACCACTGTTCTTTTTAGTTTCTGGCTTTTTCCTGTTTCAGATTTGTGTCAGCCACTTACGTATATCTAATATTATTAAAAGTGTTGTTGAATAATTTGAAATATCTCCATCGTGGGGAATTCCCACAGCTAGTCACCACGCTCGTTTTCCGAGAGGGATTACTTTTATGTGCGAACACGTCTTCGGGCAGACGCCCTTCATCTCATTCCAGCCTCCCATCGCCTGCTTCCTGTACCACTCAAGACATGCGAGGATTTTCAGTAATGAGCGAGCAACGCGAGAGGACTTAGCCACGGAACACTGCTCTTCTAGCTGTACTAGCACTTAGTACTCCACACACAGGTGAGTGAAACCTCAAACATATTATTTCAAATATCACGAGGCGGAACTTAGACAATAAAACTAATTTTATCACCCCTCAGTATTACTAAATAATAACATTTGGTTCATTTCCACAGCGTTATTTTTGGGAAGTACACTGCAAAGGCGCATTGCAAAGAAAAGTAACCATTAACAGTCGCAGTTTCTCCGCCATTTGTTTAAGTGATAATTTAGAAGTCACGGGTTCAAATACGGCGTACGCCAAATAAGTTTTATTTAAAGAATATATGTAATAACACATTTAATTTGTATAAAATAAAATATATACAGTTTATATATACGGCACGTTCCAATGTGATAGATACTCTTAGTTTCACCCTGGTGAAAGATCACTGTTTAGAATAGAAACGTTGCTTGAAATGGATTTAGCCGTGTTTGGTGACCAGATCTAAATAGCCAGCTCTTCCCCGCCTCCTTTCCCTCCCCACTACTGTCAGCCTTACAGCATACCCCGATCGGGGATGCCATATTCTCACTGGCTCTAGACGGTTCAGAGAAGTTGAGACGGAAAGTTTTTTTTTAATATTTAATCATCTTCTTTGCAGAGTGATTAGCTCCCTTGCTCTGGATACAGAGATCACTGAGAAAACAAAGTGTATTTAGCTCCTAATAAAATTATTATTTCAATTAAATACAGCGTTTTTGCATCTCGTTCCCTACCGGTGAGTGGAGGTAGCATGCCTGCAATGGACTAAAACCTCCGAATGAGCACAATACTGAAGAAATTACTATATTACACGCAAAAAATACCTTTTTTACATAATTGCACCGAATTTTCATTTACCGAAGTCATTAATGCATGCTAATTTAATGTTATCGTCTGGCTCGTTTATATCAACTGGCAAGTGTTTATAAACCATTTTAACTTTTTCCATCGATCGTTTTTTTTCACATATTATTTTAGCTTTGTTTCAGAGTTGAGGATTTTTCCAGTGTCGACCTAAATTTTTACGTCCACGAAGAATTAAATACAGTTTGAAGTGGCTTTAAGTTTATTAAACAAAACCATCTGAATAAGAAGTACTTATGTACTCACCTAACCTCACCCCTTTATTTCCCTTCTCCGCAGCGATATTTGAGAAGCTTGTCTTGGTGTGCTGGATGCACCTGATTTAAATGGGCTAATAACCCTCCGAGTACCTAATCACACGTGACACATCGTTGATTCATCAAGAACTAACTATGCATTGAACTCCCCAGTCCAAAGGTTACTTTATTTTTTTATTTTCGAATTTAGTTCTGTTGATATTTTTATATATTCCATCATGAAATTGAGATCAGAGTAATATAACATAATTAGGTAAATTAAACGTGCTGTATGGCATACATAATTGAATTTGTTGTTTTTTTCTTGTTATATTTGTTATTTCTTTCTTATCAACTTTATAATTATTATCTTCACATACAATTCTTGCTATGTTACTTTATTGTTGCACTTGCTATACGATGTTCTCTTCCTGTAAAGCCCAATGAGCATTTATCACAACATATATACCTGGCAGAATACACTTATTAAATGCACGTTATCATACGAAAAGCCTTGCACTAGAATCAATCTCGCAACCTTTTGACTCGAGATCATAATATCAAACCAATACACTTTAATAGGTCGTCATCATATGTTCTTATTCCCTGTCCTTCTCCCTACCATTTCTTCATCTGCAAAGTATTTTCCAGCCTTAGGTTACGTAGTCTAAAATATTGTACAAAACTTAAACGGTAAGTATTCGTGAAAAAAATATGTAAATGCCTTCTCTCATTATGTTAAACATTCCTATAGCAGCGGCCGATAAAACAAGGAACCTAAACCTACTAGAACATAATAATGCGCACATGGGATGGAAAACATTTGAAAACAAACTGTCCCAGTTCCCTATATCTTCCTTACAAAGAAATGAAGAACAATCTCCCTGTCATGTCGGGGGTATGAAATACCCCCGTAACATCCTGCGCCCCGGGTTTCTCTTGGCAAACACTACCCTTTAAGGTCAGGCATGTCAGGTCCCGCAAATATTTTTACAGGCTGTTTAATATTAACAG
Source organism: Drusus annulatus (assembly GCA_022651775.1). Classification (NCBI taxonomy): domain Eukaryota; kingdom Metazoa; phylum Arthropoda; class Insecta; order Trichoptera; family Limnephilidae; genus Drusus; species Drusus annulatus. Next base: position 835,757 of record JAGWCC010000390.1, on the reverse strand, counting down.
GACTCACGGACCAAAGCAACCCTTATAGAACGTGCCAGGGTTTATTATCGAGGATATTCATACATTTATTTACAATATCTTCTTTGTACCATGTTTTCAACAGAGGACCGACATGCGTAACATGAGAGCCTTGCGCGTTAAATTTTAATGAAATGAATAACTAACCTATTTGTATCAGTCGTTTTTCGGAAGTAACTTATTGTGCTTTGGTTTATTTGTATTTATTTCTTTGACAATAATGTCCAATATTATCGTACAGTGTAAAGCTAGCTTGAATGTGAAATTACCGAAAATGTATTTAAATGTTGTTATGTTTCGTGGATATTACATTTACCGAAGCGTTGCATGTGTTAGAGTGAACGGTGATTTTACGAAGTGGTTTAACATCACAAAAGGTGTAAAGCAAGGCTGTGTAATGTCACCGTGGTTGTTCAATTTGTACATGGATAATTGTATGCAAGAATTTAAAGGTGTGGGCTTGGGCGCGAAAATGAACTATCTGAAAGTGTGTTGCCTATTGTATGCGGACGATGCGGTGCTGATTGCTGACAGTATGGAAGATCTACAGTTTCTCGTGTCTAGGATGAATCTAGTGTGTATTCAAAATGAGTTGATGATGAATATAAGTAAGTCTAAAGTCATGGTGTTTGAAAGAGAGAGTACGAGAACAGTGTGCAATATAGTTGTGAATGATGAATACTTGGAGCAAGTGGATGAGTTTGTGTATTTAGGAAGTATGTTTACGAGAGACGAAAAGACTGATAAGAATATTGAAAGAAGGGTGAATGCAGGAAACTCCATTAATGAAGGACTGAACGCTGTTGGCGCAAATAATAAATTATCCAAAGAAGCGAAGCTAGCAGTCCAAAATGGAGTGCTTATACCAACCCTGATATATGGCAGTGAGGCATGGAACTGGCAAAGGAAGGATGAAAGTAGACTGAATGCTGTGGAAATGAGATCCTTGAGACGTATGTGCGGTAAAACCATGTATGACCGTATTAAAAATGTGGATATCTGGAAAGAATGCAAGGCTGATGTGAGCGTAACAAATAGGATCAAGAAAGGGACGCTTAGATGGTTTGGGTATGTAGAGCAAATGAACGAAGAAAGGAGTGTGAAAAGAATATATGATGCGAAAGTGAATCCTCATCCTCCCCATTACCTTCAGCCTCACAACATACCCAATTTGGGGATGCCATAGTCTCACTGGCTCTAGACGGTTGGGAGCAGTTGAGACTCTTGTGCGGTATTCATGTAAAAAAAAAAAAAAGTTAGTTAATTTGTTTGTACCGAGATGTTAACAAATCGATTTCGTTCAATATTTAAGATCATATTGATAGTTAATACCGCACAAGAGTTCCAACTGCTCCCAACCGTCTAGAGTCAGTTAAACTATGGCATCCCCAATCGGGGTATGTTGTGAGGCTGAAGGTAGTAGGGAGGGGAAAGAGATGGGGAAGAAGAAGGTTGGGAAGTACCTGGCTATTCAGATTTGGTCATCAAACACCGCTTAAGCCATTTCAACAAAGTTTCGATTCTGAATGATTGTCTTTCACCAAGGCGATACTTAATGTATGTAGCACTCTAGAACGTGCCGCAAATATACTATATAAATAATGTTATGTTAATTGAATGTATTATGCCACATATTAATCAAATAAAAAATATTTGCTCACGCCGGGCTTGAACCCGCAACCTCTAGATTCGTAGTCGAGCGTCTTACCACTCGACTACGGAGGCCGTCAATCATTGCTATAGTGATTATTTTTTTGGTTGTGCTGCAACCCTTGGAGAGTCCTGGTCGTCTCCTGCTGTCTTCCTACAGTTCTTTATATCTAAAAATGCGGCGTCAACCTCCACACCGTCCAAATAAATATGTTAATGCTTCCCAACGCTCCATCGTGCATCGTCCGGCAGGCTTATTATATTATTACAGAGAAGCCTTTTAGTGGTCGCGTGTTTATCCTTGTTACATATCCTGCTCAGTGTAGCCTTCTTAATTTTATAAACCTCAATATGTAATAAATCAAATACTGAACGAAATTCACCGTCTCGAAAGTAGGGAGTAATTTATTTTTCATTTCACCAAATTTGTTATATTGCGATTGTTTTTCAGATAAATTAAGTCTACCGCAAACAGTTGTTTTGGATTGCTGATTTTTACACATGAATTAATCGTCACGTAAACGTAAAAATATTAAATTAGTCGAAAGATCGGAGTGCGAGCGCCTTCCGCTGGCTTCCGTCCTGTGTTGGTGGCGATGGCGAACTTTCCCGGTCCATTGGAACGATTTATCATCGGGAGGTTTTATTTATTACGCGGTGCCTGGACCGCACCGGCGGGTACATGATTACGCCTTGTAATTTTAACGGAATTATTATATCTCTCGCTAGGCGCGGCAGTGTAAATAGGCAGATTAATGCGGCGCGATACCGGCCGGGCACAGCGTGTGTATTGTAAGAGAGGCCGATAGGACCGCAAGGATTCCATTTTGGAAATGAGGTCCCACGGACAAATTGTTACGGGAGCGAATTTTCATCAAGTTTCAAAACCGTTACTCGGATTGGGACGAGATTAAAATGTTAACGAAACGGGAGGCGCAATATATACGCGTGCCAAATGAAACACTGTAACTTTGTAGACAAAGTAAAGTGTTATTTTATAACAGCACTCCCTGTAATACACAATTGGTTTCCGCACAACCATGACATCACTAATTTCCACGTAAATATAAAGGCTTACAATACATACATGCTTACGTTCATATATACCTATATATAAATATATTTATATATCTTTATAGTACAAAGTTATTGTTATTTATTTGCATCTTGTATAATTGCTATGTGAAAATAAAAATACTTCGCATTTGGCTGTAATTTACTATTTACACAGTACCCACTTACTAATTTTATCGTTATACCATTGTTATTATCATTCATTTTTGTTGTTGTTATTATGCCATGTACTTTATTCTTTTTTCAAATTTTCTAATAATAATATAACTAATTGTAACTACATTACCCTGCAATAACACACTTAAACTTTACTTACCAACTTCTTTGAAATTTATCATGCCATATATTATATACGTATTACACTATTTTGGAAAATTTACTATGATAATATAACTACTTGTAAAACCTACGCTATATTTATATACTTGCGTTTTACACTCTAGCTTTTTTTTAACTTTTGCTTTAATGTTATACTCTGCCCATTTTTTGTACTCCTTTATTTAACTGAAATGTATTTTATGTAATAGCCTTTAAGGCGTTAATAAAATTAAAAATTTAAAAATTTATTATTACAATTATTTCCGAGTAACGAATAACCTGAGGTTCAATTCAACCTACTCTCATCATCAAAAACAAAAAAAGTGTTGCGTATGCAATTATAAAGGAATTCATGAGAGGGTTGAACCAGTGACGACTTAGTACAAACCCGACACTTTCGATCACTCTGCTACTAACCGGTCACTCGGCCACTGACCGGCGGTTCTTTCGAAAAATACAACAAAGTTTTAAAATTAGAGTGTACAAGAGGTAGCCCAAGCCAAGGCAGTGAAGTCAGTTTTGGACTTGTTTTTGATGATTTTAACATGACTCGGCGCAAATGGGCGTGGCTAAGACTAAGGCTACGGTATTTATACATCTATTCATATCACATATCGACATAATGTTTTTGTGTATTCGTATAGCCACTTTTTCACAGTATTTTTACCAACAAAAATATAGCATTTAACCTAAAAAACCGTTTAGTTGTGCCAAGTTTAGTGGCAAAATAAAAAGTGTGGGCGGAGTCCCGCCGTTAACCAGCGAAAATAGCCAGCTTAAGATCATTACGACAGTATATAGAAGCGGTCCAAGAAATTTGTTGTCTCTTTCGCTCTCATGGTGTACGATGTAAAAACTCGGAAAAAGTGATTTATTACAATTTCGGATGGGTTGGGTAAAACAAATTAGCTATCCCTCCATATATTGTTACTTCAAGGTTTTAAAGGTGCCCAATATCCAATTTGTTGCTGATTATACAAATAGTATTATCAAGTGTGCTTGTTGATATGCTGACACCAGAGTTTTAGAATTTTAATTAGAAATTTAATATACTCGTATGCGCTAAAAAAAGTCAACTTGTGCACTTTTTTTATTATTTAAATAAAATTCCGAAAATGTACGAATAAACCCTAGATATGCATGCAAGTAAATGCCTAAGCATAAGATAAAATTTGCGTGTTCAATGAAAAAGGAAAAAATGAATCATTTATTTGACATTTTTGATTACCGTGGGTCTCTTCTACAAAACATCTGGAAAGTTTTTAGGTTAAACATTTTTCGAGGATTTTTTATTTTTTTATGGAAGAGGAGCTGCATACAGAATGACCGCAAAATTTTAAAGAATGGCTCATTTTTTTACGAATAAAATTGCTGAGATATGAGTAAAATCCGATGTCTAATCATAATGTTGGCATGGCTCATATTTGCAGTTCAGTGATGCAAATACAAATGTATATCTACCATTACCTCCCTTATTATTACTATTGTGATATCTCTGTATCACAATTCAACACTCCCATGTATCGTATGGAGAATTTGTGAAATCTTAACAAAGGTATTATATTAACGACAACAAAAACTATGTGAATCCCCCACTAGAGTCCCAACTGCTCCCAACCGCTTGGAGCCAGTGGGATTATGGCATCCCCAATAAATTACTGTATGTTGTGATGCTGAAGGTAGTAGGAAGAGGAAGGAGATGAGTAAGAAAAAGGTTGGGAAGTACCTGGATTTTCAGATCTGGTCACCAAACACAGCTTAAGCCATTTCAAATAACATTTCTATTCTGAATTGTGGTATTTCACCAAGACAATACTGAGGGTATCTATCTTATAAGCATATTCAAATTTAACATCCCCTTATTACCAGCGGCGGCTCGTGACTTTTCAGTGAGGTAGAGTGTTGAGATTTAAAAATACGACGTTATTGATGCTGTTGATCTGAGATTTTTAGGATTTTTCTGTTTTGGTGATGCACTGCGCGGCTTGCTGAAAAATCTTCATACAAAAAACTATTTAAAAAAAAAAGTAAAAATCATTTTTGGCTATAATAGCATCAATAATGACGTTTTCTTTCAATCTTAGTACTCTAGCACAATAAAAAGTCACGAGCCGCCACTGATTATGACAATGGCGGCTGGAGACTATTTTCGAGAGTTTCTAATCAAAATGCATCAGTAAAAGTTAAGCGCCCTTGAGGTGATTTTCCCACAAAAACGGCGCTATAAAAGTAATCCATTTATTATTATTTATTATTTATCAGGTCTCCAAGGCGTAGAAATATATTCATTGGGCTTTAAGTCTAAAGTTGCTGGGTTCGAACCCCGCGAAGCACAAACATATCAACAATGTTTTTTATTTAGTTTAGGACGCTTTAGGACAAGGTAAAAAATTATAAATAAATACTGATAAGCTCTGACAGGTACTTTGAATCTAGTACAGAGTGCGTCATTTCAATTGCACTATGCAAGATTAAGGAAACACTAAAAATAAACGGTTTAATCAAGCCAAAAAATGCCTTTTTTTGCAAATTGGCCAAAACCGCCGGTATAAATTAGTACTTTTCATTAGACATTACATTAACTCTTCGTTGTGGACTTACATTATCGATTAAGACAATAACAATAAGAAGCAATTTGTCATTCAACAGGAACAAAAAATGCATGGCATGACTGCTCGTTTGCCCAACATCTAACTTTATGTCACCGTGTTGGGAAAACAAGGTTTCATGGATATGCACTCGCGTTTTATAAGCACTGCGAAACAAAGAACTCGCTAGTGGCCATTACTTGAAGAGCTAACTACCCCTCGCCGGTACCTGCCGCCCCTTGCTACTGCCCTTCCGCCTCCCATCCCCACCCCCTTTTTGACAGACAGCATCCTCTCATACGGAACAAGCAAGGCTCTAATGACGTCAGTGTCCTCCACTTGCATTTTTCAAGCGGTCATTTTTAAAACGGACACTCGCGCACGTGTCGTCACGAAACTGACGAGTTTCATGAATTTTCAAACACACACGCCATAAATAATTAAGGCTCGGAAAACTCGGAAACGAGCTGGGTAATTTATGAAAAATCTAGAATATTTTAAGTACTTCACACTCCATCATTAACTTTCATCCAGTGTCAGGTACTTGTGCAATGTGGATAATTATCACCATCGGCAGTACAACACTCGGAGAGTCCTAGGGCCTTAGCACGAAACATCGATATAGATTTTATCGACAATGTCTGTAATTTGGAATCGTTCCCCAGCCTGACTGCAGATCGCCAACGAACAAAAGACAGTTCACATCAACTAAATTAAGCATGTTTAGTCAACGTGAGCTGTTGTTTGTTCGTTGGCGATCTGCAGTCATGCTCGGGAACGATTCCGAATGTTTTTCGCTAGGGGTTTTTGGCCCCTACCACAAATACGAGTACATCAATAAAATTTTATCGCCAACGAACCAACAACGATTCAAGTCGACTATGTTAAGCCGAGTTGGCTGCCTCCATTAGTAATCAGTTGCACTTTTGGCGATCTCATGCTTTTTTTGCAGTTACTAATTAATACTCCTTGCCCTGCAGTCTTATTATAAATAAAGTTGTTTCATATTCGGCAAATCTTCCATCTGTGCCACATGTCACTGAAACCATTCCAGCTTTTTTCAAATCTTGCTATTGAAGGCTCTTTACACAATTGTTATTATTTCTTCAATATCAATAATTATTTTCTTAAACGCTCCACAAACATGGTGAGATAATTTCATTAAAATTATTTTTTATAGATTTTCCTCATGATGTGTGTAGCCGATGTTGCCTTAAATCAATCACAACCAGTCACTTTCATTTAAGATATTTTCAATATATAATATTATAAAATTTTGCATTCTATACAGAAAGAGAAATGTTAATATGCTCACCATAATAGTAAAAACCTAAAAAAATAAAGAAAGTGAAATGTCACCTTTTCATTTTACTATCATTCAGATGGTGGTTTGGCCATTTGAATCTGTTTCATTTCATTTTCAATTCAACGTGATAGGAAGAACTTGCGTAACATACCTAAAAAACACATAAAGTGGTAACTTAAAAATAAAGATGAATACCGTAGTTTCTTAAACTTTTACTTCTCTAGTACCTTATCAGTCTATTCTATGGTTAATTTTCTTACGTGAATCTTTTCTGGCACATCGTACTCATGCGGTAAATTTGTCACAAAACCATTAAAAGTAAGCGCTCGCAATTATTTAATCATAATATATTGTAACAAAAATTATACGCTTTCAAAATCTGTAATAGGCAAGATTAGCACGCTTCACCTCAGTAATTTTTTTCCAAGGTTAAGTTTTGTTTGAGGCTTTGTTAATTTTAAATAAAAACGATTACATTCGATATACATAACAATAGAAAAGCATTTAAAAACGAATAATTGAAGAAGAAAAAAAGTCTGACTTCACAAGATCATTTTTCATGATAGTTCTATTAATAAGACCCATTTGTTAAATTCCATCGTACCGTAACTTTTGCAATCGCGTCAATGCAAAAAAATACTAATATTTCTAGAATGAAGAGAGAAAAATCGTGGTTTCTAGTCTTTCCCAGCAGACATTGGGTAGAACAGTCAACAGTACACAGCTCCTCTTCAGAAGTATCGCGTCTCCCCCCCCCCTCCCCCAGCCATCGCAGCCTCCACAGCCCGCATTCCGGTGACAGTGAGAGTAAGGAGAATCGAACAACTTGTCGAACAAAAATAAACTCAAAGTGCTCCACTATAGAAAACAACCGGGGAGGGCCGCACGGACAAGCGAAGCGTGTCTGTGGATCCATGACTGATGAAATAAAAAGTACATTAATAAACTTGGCTCTTTTTACAAATGAAATCACTTTTCAATATAAATATCGTCCGTTGCGGTTTCAGAATCAGTTGTCGTTTAGTTTCTCCCACGGAATAAAGAGAGTGACACAATGAATTTACAGGTAAGGCTTTCAAAATATGTGCGAATGTGTTAATTAGATTACTTTCAATTTCGTAGATAAATATAATCATGCGTCTTTCAGATCATACCGGGGGTGATTTTGCTAGCGCATTTCGCAGTGATGACATCGTGTGACCCGGAAAACGTAACTGACAGTAAACCAAAACGAGGGATACACGAGTTTGGAAATGCAGGAGCATACCATTCCCTGCCTTTACAAAAATTCGAAACCTTTAATCAACCACGTGTTTCATTGCAAGCTGAAACTCCTCTTACAGACCTGACATACAAACCATCCAAAATCACCGAGCAAAAAGATAACCAACACCTTCTTGTGTATACTGATAAACCCAAAATTATTAACGGACAACTGGAATACCCTTCCAATTTCGCAGGACAAGCTTTTAAAAATAAGCCATTAATATCCGTTTTGTCTGACAAACCAAGGTTTTCAACTAACCCTATTTCAAACAAAGGTGAAAGTGCTTCGCAAACCAACACACAATACACTCTGGCCTTTGATGAACCTAGGCCCTCATTTCTTAGCCGCGATGCAAACCAAAATCTACTCCCAGATCATACAGCTAGCGCCGTTAAACAAATTTCACGATACATACCCACCTATACTAGCATACCCAGACTACAAAATCATAACCAATTCAACGGACAAAACCCGAATCAACTTCAAGGTTTTAATCCAAACAACCCGCAGCACGTACATGCAGCTAGGCAGCAACAGGAACAACATGTTAATTATCAAAATGCTCTTCGACAACAGCAATTGAAAAATGCACCACAAAATTTACACTTTCAAAATTCAGATGCCTTCAGACAAAGACAATTAAATACACCACAAAATGTTGACTTAATAAATGTTATCAAACAGCAACAAATCAACGGCCTTCAGCAATTGAACTACCTTAATGCGGAAAAGCAGAAACAAATATTTAACCCTCAACAATCAAATTATCAGCAGGCTGCTAATCAACAGCAACCTGCTTCATACCATTATCCTCACTTTCATCATATTCAAGAAAATCCTCATAGTTTACACGCTGGTCAACAAGGTCAGCAATTTAATAACATCAACGCAGGGAATTTAAGACCGACCCAAAACAAACCAAATCCGCATCGCGTGCAATCTCAAGCAATACCTCAACTCAATCGTCCTTTTACAAATCCAACCAATCAACAAAACAATCAGTATCAAAATCCACAAAACCATGATTTACAGCGTCCTCCACAGAACGGCCAATCTTATCATTCCCCTTCCACTCTGCAAGCACAGATCACAGAAAATTTTAATGCTATTGAACCAAGTTTTTCAAGCCCTCAGCGATTTTCAGACTACATTCCTTCATTGAAATACTCTCCTCATTTATCACAAGATCAGAACCCACAAACCGTTTTAAATAAACCAGCCAAGTCTTCGACCGCAAGTCAGGAAAATACTGATTACGACAATAATGAAGAAGATAATGATTCTGAACGATCTGAAGATGACGATGAAAGTCCTGAAGAAAATACAGAAGAGGAACCTGCAATTACTGATGAGGAAGAGCAAAGACAATTTGATGCGGGCTACGAAGATGCTGCTAAAGGTTTCCCTGCATTTCATCAAGGAGATCATTTTAAGAAGTTTGACGACGATGACGAAAATAATGAATCAGACGCAGGTGTCGAAGTGTATCGACCAGCTCGTTATGAGGATTATCACAGCGACGATGAGGGTCATGATCATGATCATGAACATGATCATGATCACGACCATGATCACGACAATGATCACGACCATGATCACCACCATGATCACAACCATGATCACGACCATGATCACGACCATGACCATGACCATGACCATCGGGCTTATTTTAACGATCAAGAATATGAAAAAAACAAGTTCTATGCGGAAAATGGAGTCGATGGTTCAGACCACCAAGATAATGGAGTCGATGGTTCACAACACCAAGATAATGGAGTCGATAGTTCACAACACCACGATAAAAAACATTCGCATGGAAAAGAACGCGAAAGTAGTGCCCCGTCTCGTCCTACCAAACTACACCCCACCCCTAAGAAACTTTATAAACCTGACTATTCCTCTAAAACTAAACATCCAGCTCAGTCTAATAAAAAATATAAACCTTTAGTTCAACAGAAACCTCCCGGCGACATTCGCCACGTGGGTACCTCTCCCAGAAAGCAGATTATTAAAGCTACGCATCCTAAAGCACCTGAGAGAACGGAAGCCGCACTGACAGCTCCAAAGTATGAATACGGATTTGAACCAATTAGAAATCCTAACTCTCAGAAGCAAAAAGGACTCATTTCGGATTCCGAGGGAAGACATTCTTCTGTTTATCCAAAATACATAGTTGTCAAGCAGGATTGGAAAACTAGTGAATTCAGCGAGACAAATTGAATGTACGCTGTTTTTAATTTAATATGTAAGTTGAAAAAAATGTGTTAAATAGTCGTTGTTAATGTTATTATGTTTAAAGTGTGTGTATTAATTATTTATAAGTATTTTTATTATGTTTCATTAAATAAATATAAACATTGTTTTTTTAATAATTTAGTCCTTTTCCATCTCAAATTTATTGAATATGGTAGAAAGCAATTGAGTTTATTATGTGACATTGTAATTCATTATTATCTTAGCGAATATCTCCCGGCATTCCTATTTCGTAGATATAGAATAAAACAAAATAATAAATCTTAAATACGCGTACGTTCTATGATGTTATCAGGTTAATTTAATTTACTTTAATATTACTAATAATCTTTACATTTTAATACATTCTAATTCAATGAACTTTGTGGGAAACTATGGAACTAATAATATTATTTTACATGTTGAGTTTACAGCAAATTCTCGAACCTAAAAAATCAACATTATTTACTGCCATCTATCCGCAGACAACGTAACTCAAATAAGATTTTTCCAAAGCAGCGACAAAAAATTGATAGCTTACTATCACTTTGATTGTCCTTTTAGGTGTATGTTCAAAAGGTTTGATATTTAGATAAACAAATTTATGCCTATATTTATTTAGATTAAGCCTTATAAGCCTACCAAGCCTTTCGCCACCGTGGATCGAATGTAGGTTAGGTCCTTGATATCCTTATGGATATATTATTAAATATTATGAGAGAAAGGTATATGTTTATGGACATTTCGGAAAACATGTTAAATGTTTTGAAAATTGTTGAGCAATGGTAAAAAAAAGTATTTTTTATAAAATAATTTTAACTTTTATTATTCATTGTTTGTTACTTTAACACTGTTTTTAAATAATACAATGTAATAATTGAAAATATATTCACACAACTCTTAATATACTCATACATACAGATCACAGATATAATATTGTTTTTGATTCGTAAAACGCATTTTCTGTTAAACCGAATAAAAATATCAACCTACACTAAACTAATATGAAAACTACTGATGCAAAAATAAATCTTTTATTAATCAGCATTTGATAAAAAAAATCTATTCATCTCTCACTCGTGATTATGTTGATAAAAAATCTTAAATACCAAAATAATTTTCTAGAATATTTGATTATTGACTGGGATAAGCAGTTTTTTATAATTCATAATTTTTAGCATCTTTGTTTTAAAATATAGAGTGTAAACGTATGATAAAATGCTTTGGTGCTAGTAGCTTACAAACGGTTCGGTGGTGTTATTTGTTTCATGGGCAAGGTCTGATTGCTTTGGCGTAGCCAGCGACGCCTGCGGATGCCAAATGTGACGGCCAAAGCCGCGGTCAGACCGAGCAATATTAAACCTACCGAAAACATAACCACCCTTAGCGGAGGGTTGCCAACAGGCATCACCTCGTCTAGCCCCTCTGACATCACTAACGGCATAGGCTTCAGTATCCTAACTACCGGCTCACAACCTGACTCCCGGACGTACTTCGCCCAAGTCCTGTTAGCGCTGGTCAACTCTCTGTGTGGTTTTACGAAAGGCCTCCTACCGGCCACTGTTCTGTTTACATTGGGGAACTCCCTCATCTGAGTCTCTTCGTAATAACATAATAAGCTCTTCTTGCGTTTGGCTCCCTTCAACGTAAAGTCGTCCGGTGAGGTTTTGGAGCCAACCAGAACGCTTAGATCTCCCTTCACCATCGCGGCCCAGTCCCACATCTCCGCAATGTTGCAATCACATTTCCAAGGATTGCCTACCAGACGCAATGAGTTTATCTTTGGATTCTTGAAGAAGATTTGTGGCGATATGGATGTCATGTTGTTATTTCCGAGATCGAGTTTTTCCAGGCTAGGCAACAGTTGCAAGAATTTCAAATTGCCTGGCTGCGATTCGAGTTGATTTCCCGCCAGATAAAGCTGAGTTATGTTCTCATTCAGCTTGAATGCGTTGTCTGGCAAAAACGTCAGATTACATTTACTCAAGTCGAGGCTCTGCAATCTCGATAGTTGCTTTGGAAGGAGTGGACTATCTTTCATAATGATCAGCGGGTTCCCTGCCAATTTCAATTCTTTGAGTTCCGTATAAGTCAAATTTGTGAAAAATACCGTTGCGTTGATTGGCCGGCGTAATCCACAATCGCTCAACTCTAAACTTTCCAGTAGGGTTAAATTTCCGAACAATCCGGCCTCCAAAGAATTCAAGTCATTTCCAGACAGAACTAATCTTCTCATAGACGTCATTTTGGAAAATGTTTCCGGGCCAATGTACGATAAATTACTGTATCCCATATTCAAGTACTCTAACTTTTCCAAGGGAGCTAACAGGTTTGTGAATGCGTCTTCTAGTGGATTATGGGAAATATCGAGCTCTTCAAGTTGCATCAATTTGTTAAAAGTATCTGGCAATGTTTTCAAACTACAATTTCGTAAAAACAGTTTTTCTAGACTTAACAAAGGTTCCAGTGCTATTTGCAAATCTGTCACCTTCAAGTAATTTCCGGACAGATATAATGTTTTGAGTTTTGTCGAGTTGATAAAAGCATCGTCTGAAATAAGTCCTTGCAAGCGACAGTTCGATAGATCGAGTGTGTCGAGGTGTGGAAGATTATCCAGTGTGACTGATACATCGAGATCTGTCAATTCGTTCTCTGCCAAAATCAAGGTACGTATCCAAGTTGTGTTGGTAAAGGAATCTTCAGGGATGAAAGTGATTTTAGAGTTTCTTACGTCCAGATATTCCAGCCTTAACAAATTTCCTAGGATCAGGGGCCAGTCGATTTCAGTTAGTTTATTCCCTGCTAGTTCCAGCCTTTTTAATACTTCCAGGCTGGAAAACGCCGGGTCTTGTATCGTCGTAAGCTCGCAGTTATTCAACACCAGAGTTTCCAGACTGGTCAAAGGGTCGAACGCCTCCGGTCCCAGAGTCACCAGGGGGTTACGGGACAAGTCCAGCGTGTGGAGGGCAGTCAGATTGATGAAGAATTCGGAATTTAATGAAGTAAGTTTGCACGAACTGATATCCAGGTATTGCAACGACCGGGAGATAAGGAAAGGGCCCTCCACGTTTTCGAAAAGGTTTTCTTGAAGCTCTATGGTCAGCAAGCCTGGACAATCCCTAAAAACAAAAACAAAATCATCATTATATTAACTCTTAACTCAAACATATCAAAGTGTCTAAATTCTTTTAATGCCGTACAAAATGTTTATTACTGAAATTATGATAGCGTGCTTCTAAAACAGATCTCTCATTTGTAAAATCATTAATCGTATAATAAAATAAATATCTTCATTAGCTAACATGTATATGTGACCACTTAGCATATTGTTTTTATTTTATAATTTATTCGCGACACCCGAGTTATCCTTCCATATCGTCGAGTCAATACGACCATTAAATATGCAATGCGTCATAGAGTTTGGTTTACATAATAAATCAGCACTCACTCAAAAGCATCAGGATCGATGGTTGATATTTTATTAGCCGAAAAATCCACGTCGATCAAATACTCCAATCCTTCCAGGGATTCTTTTGTGATGCCGGTGAGTTCATTATGAGCCATCTGCAGCCTTCTCATTTTGATGTTCTTCGGAAAAGGTTTTAACGATGTGACATTATTCCCATTCATGTCCAGAATATACACATTGGGGCTAAGTTCCTCGTAGGGGATGTCTGTGAGGTTACTCTCTGAGCAATCCGTAACCCAGTTAATCCTGAAGTAATGGCAGTCGCAATCGTCAGGACACTCCAACTCGAAGTTCTCACCATTGAAAGGCTGCACAATACTCACGTAAAATAGTGCCCACAGTATCAAATTCAAAATCCTTCGTGAGTTTGCCATGTTGTGTCGTTGAGTTTTCAAATTATTTTTTATCGGGATCTTAGGACATCATGAGTCCAATTTTGTCCTCTCGAAACTGCGAAATCTGAAACAAGTTGAACATTTTAAAATTACAGTTTTTTAAATAAGATTTTTGCATTGGTAGTCTGCGTCATTTGACGTGCTGATAAATGCAAGCACGGTAAATTGATCAGAACAAGCCTCACTGAAGGCTTATTTTATCAAAACGCGTGAAAAAACTTCACAATTGGAGTAGAACTACAAAATATTATCACATTAGGCACGAGTTAAGAAGACAGATAAAATATCAACACACGCAATATTCAATTTGGAAATACGCGTGTTCCTTACATTCTGTTAATATCTATAGTATTGATACGCTAAGCCGTCTTCTGTATATGATGCGAAAAAATAAAAATGCTAATTTTCGCTCAAACGTAAAAAAATCTGAAAGTTGGTACCGATTACGCTACTTTACGATTTACTCACTTTGTTCCTTTTGACGTGTGTGTAAAGACTAAACTGTTAACTAGTATATGTTGATTACAAGACACCTTCTTTGAGCAAAAGTGTATTCATCTTTCATAGAAAGTCTTACAAGATGTTATAAGAATCATGAACCTGTTATTGAAAATGATGAAAAACAAGGTCGTATAAATCAGATCAGTGCCAATTTTTCAAAACAAATTAAATAAGCCACGATGCAGGTCAGAATGGAGATTGTCTGCGATTGTACGGCCATTGTGTGACAATCGTCATGATAATGTGTCCCACGTTGACCTTTTGTGAGCCAATTGATGGCACACCTAGAGTTTGGTTACATAGAGCCATGGACATAATCTTTGCACTTGAATGTAGCTTGACAACGGAGACTTTAAACTTGCAAATAGTTGCCAGATCATACTAATTTAATTGGGCTATTATACGTTTAACTAATAAGGTGTTTTCATTGGTATTAACATTCCTTATGTGTGTATGTGAACAGAACCGAAAATTGAAACGCTCTAAATGATTTTTCACAAGAATCAACGTCATTCAAAAGGATTGAGATGACTTTTTACCAAATTTTAATAAATTTAATTTAATCCCAGACGAAGCTTGGACGCGTTTTCAGAAAGTGATACAAAACTACCGTACAAAATTCTATCACAAAATTCATAGAGAAAACGTCTAATAATGATATGTTTCAGCCTTTCATCACATTTGACACCGTCACAATTCAATGATTAGTGTCATTTTGTGAAAAGCATAGCGGCAATGTTGTTACGCTGGTTAGCTGATCACAGCTTCTTACAAAGCTGAAACGTGCCTAGAATCGACGTTTGACGGGGACCATTCAAATGTCAAAAAAACAAAATGGCGCTAATCGTTGAATTGTTTCGATGTCAAATGTAAAGAGAGTTTGATACCCACCAACCTAATTAATCTCCACAAACCGAGTGGAAAAGATGTTCAGAGGACAGGACTTGCAATGAAGCAAAGCCACTAAAATAGCGCAAGATAGGGACGCCTGGAGGCGCGGTGTCGTTGCAATATCTAGCCCGACGCGACTAGTGTGCAGGGCCGGTCCTGTGCAGGCGCAATTGGAGCAGTCTGCTCCAGGCGGCGAATTGTCAGGGCGCAAATTTTTTTAACAATACTCGAATCGTAATATTACTCTACAAAATTTTACAGAAGAAAATATTTACACTTTAAACGAGTAATTTCTAGGATCTGCCAAAAACGAGTGGTTAAAAGTGATGACATTTTGTATAAAGGTTATGTTTTTTTTGTATATAGTACGCATGGGCCCACGTGGAATGTGGCGAAGATACCTATCATTACAATAAATCACACAATAAGCTATTTTATTAGACGTACACAAAAAAATATATCGAAAGTGTTGTTTAAATTTAGGTTTTGAGAAAGGGCGCCGTTTGGCTCAGGGTCGGGCCTGCTAGTGGGAGAAAGAAATAAACTCAATGAAGACAAGTTTTTTAAAACTAATAAGGTGAAGTGATAGAAGTGAGTAACTAAAATATAATATTCGTGTGCCTTTTCGTTTCCGTTTCTGAATCTGACAATGTCCGGCGGAAGCAATATTTGTTATATTTATTGTAATTTTCGATTAAATCAAATAATCTTGTTCCTTAATCACCGCCCATGTCTCAAAATGATCATTAAAATATAATAGTGTGTTTGATTTAGTCTGATTAATATCTGCAGAATATATTAAAATTCGTATTTAATTGCACGTACGTGCCTGCTATCTGCTCTATATTGTTTTTCTGATTTCTAAACGATGAAAATTATACATTTTAAAGTATTTTTGCCATCGTC
Source organism: Drusus annulatus (assembly GCA_022651775.1). Lineage (NCBI taxonomy): Eukaryota > Metazoa > Arthropoda > Insecta > Trichoptera > Limnephilidae > Drusus > Drusus annulatus. Next base: position 819,142 of record JAGWCC010000390.1, on the reverse strand, counting down.
TAGGATGAATTAGAAATATGACATTGAAATAAATATAACTAACGCAACATTCGTGGGGAACCATTTACGGCAAGAGTCAGTGGATAAATAGTATTTATCGAGTCAACTAATCGTAATCACGCTGATTCTCAGTAAGAATGAGAAGAAGTAATAGAACGCCACACCTATCTCTACTGTCACACCCTCCATGTTTCATTCTCATTTCCCCAGCACGTGAAATCACATACTAATGGGATCCTTTTTTCCATAAAAAAATACTAAAATAATAATTATTCATGTAATTTAAATAGGAATATTTAATAAATAAATTCGTACATACAGTGGTGTACTCATTTGCGTAACGTAAGTTTCGAGATTTATAAACATATACGTGTGAAAATTAGTAACTTACTTAAAAGGTAATTAAAAATTTAAAGGTCGTACACACTTTTCATTTTGATTTATCGTCGAGATGTTTGAAATTTCAGTTTTGAAAAACTTTATGAGGGAGTTTCACGGTACCTTAACAATTACTAAAACTCCCACTGATTAAAAAAATTACCTGCAACCATTTTCTCCTTCACTATTATGACGTCCATTTTGACACTTGTACAGACATATAGACGTGTACAATAGTAAAGGCGTGTACAGACGTATAGACGTGTCGAGACGTATAAACGTGTACAGACGTATCGACGTGTACAGACGTATAGACGTGTACAGACGTATCAACGTGTACAGACGTATAGACTTATATAGACGTATAGACTTATATAGACGTATATAGACGTATTCAGACTTATAAACGTGTACAGACGAATAGACTTTCTAAATGATGTAATATAATAATACGAGTTGATAACACTATCCAGAGTAAATTAATTAAATAAAACAGGGCTTCAGGGCTTTAAATTAGGGGCTGCGGCTCTCTAGAGAGCCCTCACGAGCTATGATTTTTTTTTTCTACAAATAAATGCTCTCTTTTGTATGAAAAATTACTTATTTTATTTACAACTTTCTTCTATTTGGTACATTCATTCATCCCGTACGTTTTACGAGGCGTAGTTATTGAATTAAATTCATTTTTAAAAAGTCTTGCAGATTTATGGAAAATGGAGCAGAATTATTTTTAATCAGCTGCAAATGATCCTTTGGTAATAATTATAGGTACATTCATAATTCTTACAACTTTAAAATCAATAAGAGAAGTGTTATTGAAACTTGTAGTTAATCCCCGGCTTTCCTGCATAACCTTCTTCCGTATTGAACAATTTAAAAATATGGAAAAACCTGTATTTATCATTATCAGACTATTTGATATTTGAAAATTCCATAACGCATGATGCAATTAACATCGCTAGCTGAAAATAGTTGACTCAGACATTCTACAGATAAATCTGTGCAATTTTAGAGATACCTGAGCTCACCGTTTGTGAGCTTTTAGTGCTACATATAAAAGTATCTGTCTATTATATGCAATAATGTGCACAGTACAAACATAATTCTGAGCCATGTACGATATTTACGCATTTTACAGTATCGTAAGTTCTCCTAATTGTCAAAACATGGGTCTTAATTTTTCGAAGTAGTAAAACTGCTAGTGAAATTTCAAACAATGCTAGGGGATATTTCTCCCTCTTCCTCTTGAGCGTGAGCGGTGAGCACTGAGCGGGCTGCCTTTTGCGACTGTAGGGCTTTTTTGTGTATATGTTTATGTACTAGTCCTTAAAGTGAAATTTCGTAGACTGTGTTTGGGGTGGTTATAGCAATATTTTATTTTTGCCTACTCACCAAAGTTAGGGAGGGAATAAGATGGAATTTGGACGGAGATGAAGGGGGTCCGTACTGGGGGTCCAGCGGCCAAGGTTGGAAATGGAAGAATAAAAAATTAAAATCATCACTAAAATATACTCGTATAACATTTGCAGAGCTTTTGAAAAATATAGATTATTTTTGTAATGTTTCAGAAGCAATGAAATAAACATAAAATCATAATTCAAAGCGTTTAAAATACCCACTTTCAATAAGAAAAACAATCCTAAACCAAGTAATAAAATCAAGAATAATACTTTTCCTACACGCATTGAACAATTGAATTACGTTCACACATTGAGAAATGGCAGCTTTGAATAAACTGAAGGTAAATGTACCTTACCTGTTATGTATGTATTTAAAATCGTATGCTCTATTTCACATCAATACATCAGTGCATGCAGTAAATAGCACGTACATATCAATACTTTTGTCTTCCTGATACGAGGAAAACAATATCATCTTCTGTTTAATTTTAATTCGCAGTAGCATAAAATTTAATTGTAGACATAAACAATCGAAATATTAAAATAAGGTACATCAGCAAGTTATATTTCATATGACTAATACGGAAACGTGTGTGCAAACTGCAACGTACATTTCGAAATAGAGTCGGTTCGTATTATGATGCATAAAATGCGCCTTTTCATGTTTTTGCACTGGAAATGTTAATTCGCTTCAAGGTAAAATACAGGACTGCCGTGAATATAACCGAACGTACTGTACTAAAGGAGTGCACACTTAATAGTACTCACATCAAACGGATTACCTATCCAATTCAAAAGTTATCATTCGTCATCGACTGTTTAGCAAATTGATCATTCAAACTGCAACTGGAATCTGTCTAGAATCTCGTATTGGCGGGAAAAACTAAACAACAAAACATAGTCCGCAGGATTGTAGCAGATTACAGGTTTCTAGTTTTTATTTGGCAGGACCTGCATTCACATCACTTCACCCTGCTCCAGCATGAATTCTAAACCTTATTAAATAGTGTTTTAACTATGTTGTTATTTAAACCACAATTACGTAACTCAAACCATTAAACCTGTATTAGAGGAAACATTTACACATAAATAAACAAACATCACACAATATAACAAGTTCTGCGTTCTTTTTTCAGTATTTTACAGTGTAATATCTAAATGATGTGGGTAGTGTAATAATGTTAACTTACCTATGGTAAATTCCTGTAAACGGTTTGTTTGTTTCGCCGCACGTCAAATCCAGTGGTTACCTAATGTGGAACCAGTAAGTGCAACAACTAGGAGCGATCATGCACGAGAACGAGTCAGTGCAGCAAGTCTCGCGGTTGGACTGTCCGCCTGTTATAAGATTGTTGACTGTAATCGTTATGGCTCATACCGCTTATGGCATACCCGCTGGTATTGGTAACTCGTAACTCGTATGACGTATGGAGTGGATATGCACCTAAGAGCGGTGCTAACTCGCTTTTAATTTGCCGGTGTGTGAGAGAGCCTCAGAGCGATAATATACAGGAGGGAGCGCTTCTGTAGTCAGTATTGATGATTTTTGCCTGGCTCGGGCGTAGCTTGGACTAGAGCCTTGGTATTTTTACATCCATTCATAGCACATGTCGACATAATGTTTTTCTTTATTTGAATAACCAATTTTTCTCAGTATTGTTTTAAACAAAAATATAGGATATAACCTAAGAAACCGTTGAGTTATGTCTTGTTGTGTTGCATTACAAAACGTAGTGGGCGGAGTCGCCGGAGACGCGGGAGACGGAAAACATGCTTACATACCGAATGATGGTGCTATATTATGTGAGAACTGTCTTATATCTTTCTCTTTCACGGTTTACGACGTGAAAACCCGGAGAAGCGATTTATCGTAAATTTATAGCTCTCTCTCCATATATATTCTTGTTCTGAGGAGAGAGCATTCCTGTCTTGATTTTAACCCTTTCAGAAGTCTGGTATGAATGTTTCAACCTCAAACTAAACAGGTTAACATAATATCTATATTTAATGTTTATAGTAGAGTATACCGCATTTTTTCGCAATTTATTGTTCAAGTATTGCCAGGCACAGCATGTGTATTACTCATTTGAATGGTTCGTAAAAGTTTCACCTGTGATGCATAACTGTCGTGTAAATTTTGATTAATAACAGAGAGAACTGCGTGTCTCTGTGCACTTTTCTTGATGAAATTGATGAAACGTACTTCATTGAACGTTTCGTTTGTCTTTTGTATAGCTAAACTAATGTCAATAACAAAACACAACTGTTTTTTTATACATAGAGTCCGTCCAAAACGTCTCAGGTAATTTTTAGCAGGGAAAAAAATCTTTTGCTTGAGATGTACCTACATTCAGTGGAAACAAATTAATGACATACAATAATTTCCGAAGATGATAAAAGCACCATGATTCATTCGAAAAGAAAAATCAAATGCCAATGGAAAATGTTGAAAAAATAATGAGGTATTCGAGTAATGATCAAGACACACCTTGTAATTTTGGCTGCCGCTTTTTTGTAGTATAATCATTATGACAGTTTGAGTTCCTTTTACTGGATTCACCCATTAGTAAACATAAGTCATTCATTACAATACGATTTGAAACAAATCACTAAAATATATATTGAACTAATTATTGTTACTGATTTTTATTACCTATCAAGGATAATTTTACTAATCAACGATTTGCAATTCAACGATTATTTCTTAACATGTGTACAGAAGTTAAAGTGATACCAGCATAAATATATCCTCTTTTGTATTTTATTTTTTCACTTTATTTGGTTATATTATGTATAATTTTTTACACTACTTCTCACGTTTTATTTATATGACAACTTTGGATATACCCACTTATTTTAATTATATGTGGGGTGTGAATAAATAATTTAAATTTCTTAAATTAAACTATGCATTTACCTAAACGTTTTTTTTTAACTTTGTGATTTATTTATGTACCATCACTTAACTTTCAAATTATTTGGTGAATAACTGTTATTTTATCTTAAATGAAAATGAAAGGAATAATGTATTTCTCTGAGATATTCCTAAATGGCAAATAATTCAAAGTACATATTTATGTAAAATGTGGACAGAATATCATCAATAATTTATTAAAATCATGGTGAAAATAAAAGTCAACTTCAAACAATACTAGATGCACACCCTTGGAGTAACAATATGTGGAGACAGCTAATTATTTTTACCCAACCCATACAAATTTGGGATAAATCACTTTCTCCAGGTTTTTACGTGGTACACCATGAGAGAGAAAGAGACAACAAAAAAATGATAAAATATCACGCCGCTTTTGGGTACGTAAGAATGTTCTCCGTGTCCCGCGTCTCCGGTGACTCCGCTCACACGTTTTGATATGCGACATAACAGGACATAACTCAACGGGTTTTTAGGTTATATACTATATTTTTCTTTATAACAATACTGTGAAAAAGTGGTTTTACAAATAAACAAAAACATTATGTCGACATGTGCTATGATTGGATGTATAAATACCCTAGCTCTATTTCTAGCCACGCCCAGGTCTAGACCGGCTGGCCGAGTCAGGCAAAAATCATCAATACTAACTACAGTAGCGCTCCCTCCTGTATATTATTGTTCTGAGTGCAAACCATATAAAAATCTGTTTTTTTGGAAGAATAACAAAATACGCAAACTTAAGCTATGTTCTCCGTAGCGTATTGGTCTACGCATTTGAATTAATTTACTGTTGGTTTGATTCCCGGAAAGCTTAAAATACTATTAAGACGACACACTTCCTTAGAAATAAATCGGTGAGGGGCGTTCCCAAAAAATGGCTGAAGGCAAATAAAACAAATTTATTGGCATTTATTTGATCATGTTCTATGAAAATTGGAGAATATACAATAACTCTTATTTACAGGTAGATGAAGTGAAAATTTAAAAAAAAAACACACACACACACACACAAGGTTGTACTAAGTATTTGTGAAAATAAATAAAATATTTACGCTGACGTGAACGGATATCAGTTTTCATTAATCTAAAATATTTATCACTTATATCTTGAGTTAGACCCCTCCCCCCCACCCCCGTTTCCTTTGGAGTGTTCTGTCTTCAATGTGCTGTTTTTATTTAAACATTTTGTGAAAATGTTTTACAGTTCAATATTATAATTAAATTAGTTGTTACCAATGAAAATAAGCTATACTAGCCAAATGAAAACTGAGATAAAAAGTAAAAACACATTTTAAAAATAGAATACAAATTTCTCTTCAGTAAATTATGTATATTTTAGGTAGGTACTTTATTATGATTTTTTAAATTTTCTCAACAAATCCATTAGTTCCAACTTTGAAAATTACTACACTATAGTTTTTTTGTAAGTTTGAACGTACTTACGTACAAGTGTGAACTTTTCAAAATTAGAACTGTGGATGAAAACTAACAGGTTATCAAAAGAATCTTTTCAAATCCAGACAAGCGATTAAGTAAGTACTTGCATTTAACATACTTACAAAAATATTAGAGTGCCATATAGCTGTCAGATATTTAGTTTTAAAATACTATGTCAGATTAAATCACAAGTCAAGTAACATCGCGTTATTTTTTACGGGTAACAATTAATAATTAAAATATTATTGATTTTATTACAATTTTGTATACAGGTTGAATTTGTTCAAGTTTGCCCCAGTCTTAAAATACACATACCGTATTTATTATTATTAATATTCAATGACAGCACGAACACCCGACAGAACAGTTCATACTGACAACACTGAGCACCGACATTTGTAAAACAAAACACAACGAAAAATGGCGTCAACGTCAGAAATTCGGGAAATTCCTGATAAACCTGAAGAAAAGTTATCAGACGTGTTTGACAATGCGATGAAATATTACAATGAAGTTGAGCAATCAAAAGAAGCCACTAATAGTCCAAGCACTCAGGTAAATACAATTTAACATTGCTTCTAAATATACATAACCTCAAAATAAAACGTAGTCATTTCTTAGGAATGTCATATTTTATTTGGTGTTCTATATTTCTCTTCAATTTACATTAATGGATTTAAAATATCATCGTTAAATCTGTGATGATCAGTACAGCCGGTTTTTCTTTAATGTCATTGTATTTTTTAATTGTTTCAGTCCAACATTCAAAAAAGCATGCGACTCTTCGAGCAAGCTACCTGCCTGGTGTCTTACAGTGCAGTGTTCAGTTCCAATGAAAGTGTTGAAGAACTCACCACGGATTCTCTGCAGTACCTCCTGCTCCCTGCTTTATTGGGAGTGTTAAGTTTGAAATTAACAAACCAACCCCGCAAAGATGTTGTCCATGTAGCGGAAATCTACTTTAGGTAAGCTTTTTTCTATTTATTGTTTAAAAAATCTTCAGATTTTAGCGATCAGGATCATACTGCCATTACTCAGTCTATAAAAATATGTCTTCTTTGTCGGTTCATATATGTGTGTTTGAGTGTTATATGTTTGCTTATAGAGATTACCTCCAGCGCTGCAAAGATTATGGGATAACAGAAGTCACTGCTCCCCAACCCTCAGACAATGAGAATGATTCTTCAGTACCAAAAATCAAAGCCACACAAAGTGAACAATCTAGACTAGTTGCAATGGTAAATATAAATATATAAGCTAAATTATAAAATCATAATACCAACCATAATATCGGAAAATTTCTCCATTGTTACACAGTTCATAGTTTTTGTGGTTATTATTTAGGCATAAAACTCTCTATTAGTTAATTAACTAACCATCACAACGTTTCACCGCAGGGGTAGGCCGAGATGGGCCGCCACACAACTCTGTCTTCGCACACACTCTTTGTTTCATTCACATTTATACATATTCTTCTGTTATTCTGACTCTTGATTTGACCCGTCTTAAGTATTTGATTAACTCGATTGTGCCATGCTTTCATTAGGCGTCCCCGACTTCTTCCTTTTCTTCGACATTCTCTTAATCCTTTACATACGTTTTGACACTATCTGTGTCATCGGGCGCACAGTATAAAATATGTCATCAGGGCGACAGTATAAAATATGTTTTTATAAACTGGAACATTTGCGTTCCTAATACAAAATGTTACTGCATTGGCTACGTCTGCAATCATTTTCAATAAATGCTGTTAGAACTGAAAAGTTTTGTGCTACCCTAGCCAAACTGTATCTCTATTATTATATGATTTTTTTTCTATATTTATTTATAGGTTATGAATCGCGAAGAGAAACTAAAGAAATATAAGGAACAGAAGGAGTTGCAAGCGGAACTTAAGGCCCTGAAAGCCGCCATGGACAGTCCGAGCTGGGACGAGCAGACCAAAAGAGATTATTTCATTGCCCTTATCAAATCATATGTAAACCAGTCATTAGATGAATTGAACAGCATTGATGCAGAGAAATCCCTACTTGATTTTATGGAACAAATGAAGGGTAACTATAATAAAAAAATTATGTAATACACACATATAATCACATTATGGGAAGACAATTCTTCGGTGATATTGACATTTAGTATTAATTTAGTGGATCATAATATAAAACTATTATTCCAACCTTATTCTTAAACCTTCTTTTGTCTCTCTGTGTTGATTGCTGTATTTTTTTTTTGTTTCCTTTGTTTATCTATTATGTATTTTTATTTTAACGATTTAGTAACACTTATTTTTTAACTTTTTTCGATTGTTAGACCGGCCGGCCCGTTTTCAACTTGTGACAGTCATCTTGATTGAACTATAGTTTTAATACCTTTTTGGGATTCAGGGTTGGATAACAATAAATTTATATGAATTTTATTGATAATTATTGCTATATCATGGTTTTATAGACTCTAGAATTTAATTATAATTATTTAGGTATTCAGTGGATTTTCACCACAAATTAGCAGTTCCAGAAACAAAACAAAAAATACTAATGTACTAAATCCCCCTTACTTATAAACGAGGTGTAAATGTTACGCGTGTTATAAGGTCGGAATAGCGATAAACTTGCTTTAAAACCACGGCTTGTCTGTCTAATTTAATGGCCTGCGTCCGGTGTAACTGAACCAACGCTAAGTCGGCTCGTAAATAATCTAATGAGTAAGACGATATATATATATATATATATATTTAAAAGCTCTCTGGGCATTAAATAAAAGTATATTATAATGTGGTTTCACTAACTTCATCAAAAGCAATGAATTCTTGATTTGTGTGATTAAAATAAAATCCAATATAATTTAATGCGTATGGTAATTGTATTTAAAATGGACCTTCTGAATTGTATATCATTATTTTTATTTTTCAGCGGGCGGTCTGGAAGAGGAAGAAAAGAAACCTAAAAGACCACCAGCGCCATTAAAACCCTTCATCATCACGAAGGACGATGTACAAAAGACGGTGTATGGACTCGGCTATCCGTCTCTACCCGTCCTGACAGTAGAAGAGTTCTACGAACAGAGAGTCAGGGAAGGAAGGTATTGTAGTTTAACATTAATGTTTTTTGATCTTGCAGAACAACCAAATTCCGTTTAGTTTACAACTTTAATTATTAGTCAGTATTTAGACACTTGCAAGAGATATATGTAGATAGATACGTATCATGTAGAACTATAATAGGCACCGTTTTATTCTCTGCGGCCGTCGTTTGAGAGTACTAAGTTTTCTGAATGTATATTTTATTTGACTGGCAATGTCTTATTTCCTTTTTTCATTTTCAGTTTTCCTGCCCCACAAACCAAATTAGGGATTTCTTCTCTACAAGAGACAACTGAAAGGGATATGGAACAAGTTAAGGATGACGAAGATGAAGCTAAGGTAAAATATGTTCCTTTTAACATTTAAACACAGACGCTTGTTCTTTCAAATAGATTTTATTTTTACAATTTATTATTTTTGTACTATATATTATAATGGTACTAAAATGTTTGTATGCATTTCCATGTGACTACTTTATCAAGGGAAAACCACTGCGACCTCCCGATTGTACAAAGCTTGTTGACACAAGATCACCAAGTGCAATTTATAATATAATACCTCTGAAGAAACTTCAGAGAAAGAAGTCTCGTTTTAACCAAATATGTTTGTACACAATATAAAAACCCTGAGGCAAACTAATAGTGGCAGCTATAACTTCTTTTACGTAGCGGAATGTACTTGACATCAGCTCTTTTGACACCAACTGTTGAAAATGTATCAAATAATTTGGCTTTGTTCATGTATTTTCTTTATTTAGTCTCTTGGTAATTTGGTCCTGCCGCTGAAAGGTCCGTTGCAACTCCTGTTTCTGTTACATATTTCATTTATGAAAAAGTTAAAGAGGTTAAAACTGAGCTACAAGGTCTTTAGTACCCATATCGTTGCTTTTTTTGACAAAATGTAATTTTCAATGTATTTTATATCTTCAGGAAAATCAGGTGGAGAATGATAATGAGGAATTGTTGCAAAGGGCCCGAAATCTGGATGAATACAAAGACGACCACAAGAGGGGATGGGGCAACAGACACAACAGGAGCTAGTGGGTAGTGGTAATAACGAATAACTAGCTGATACACTCCATCTGTATTGCTCTTGCTTATTGTGATAAGTTACATTTTTACAATTTCAAGTGTTGAACACTCTGCTGAAATTAATTTTTGAAATAAAGTAATGCAAATCAAACTGGAAAATTTATTTTAATTTTCATCCTTTTAGGTACGAACGTGGAAAATACCATCTATTGTTTAGTTTCTTAACCAAACCTCTTTCCAATTATTTTAACCATTTTTTGTAGTAGTTACAAAAATCTCCCATAGAGGGAAAAATCGTGAATAAATTCAAATCGTAATATGGTGGTAAATTGTTTATTGTCGAATTAATTTGAAGACACACCGCCCTATAAATAAATCGGTGAAGGACGTTCCCAAAAAAATATGGGAGTAGCCTTTAAAATAGAATCAATTCCTTTGCATTCGTTATTATATAATAAATTACAGAAAAATACAATAAACCACAGGAAAGTAAAGTCAAAATGTTAAAAAAAAAATCTTTAAAATGAATTCACCGTTACATTGAGCACAGCCTACACGTCTGTACCAGCCAGTTTTCGAACGTCGAATGATGCAAAAAGAGCTTAACACTCGAAAACGGGAAAACCAAAGTTTGGCGGATGGCAGAAGGGGTATATGGTTGAGGCTGTAGCAGGGTCAGAAAAACATGCGTTTAAAGGTAAGAATTTTAAATAATTTTGAAAAACATTACTATCATCTAAAATGTTTTCCGAAGAAAATCTCTAGAACTAACTAATTCATCGCATAAAAAATAAAATCTGGTCCATACTACTTATGAAATTGCGAAGAAACATTTTAGAAATCGTTTTACGGTTAAGGATTAGTTTTTATTAATAAAAAATAAAAATTACTTGCATCCTTGGAAAACATTAAATATTTTTGTTACAGTTTGTGTTCATCAGAATTAATTCAAATATATATTTCGGGCAAACCCCGGGTTTTTTGAAGTGCTATGTCGCCATTAAATTCCGAATGATATCAAGATTGTGTTTATTATTTCTTTGTATTTATTATATTGTTGAAATGTGGTTTTTTTCTGGTCACCCATCATTAGGGTGACAAAATTTACGAAGTGTGGGCGGCATACAAAAATTCTGGGAAACAAATCAAATTATTCCGTGGAATTTCCCGTTAGAGTTAAAAATGTTAAAATGTTTGAATCGCAAAAATTTAACAAAATAATATTTTTGTTGAATAAATTTAAAGGTAATATATTGAATATTCATGGGTTCACGCGGAAAATAGCGAAGATAACTATTATTGTGATTACCTCAGAGTAATAGTATACAGAAGGGATAGCTTTGCGAAACAGTGTAGTCAGGAATGTTTATTTTTTACAGACTCGGGCGTGGCTAGGGTTTTCGTGGACACAAATTTTTATATCCATTCATAGCACATGTCGACATAATATTTTGTTCATTTCTATAACCACTTTTTTACTGTATTGTCATTAACAAAAATATAGGATATAACCTCAAAAACCGTTGAGTTATGTCGCATAACAAAACGTAGTGGGCGGAGACGCGGGAGACGGAAAACATTCTTACATATCTAAAAGTGGTGCGATATTATGTGACAACTTGCCTTGCCTCTTTCTCTCACGGTTTACTGCGTAAAAACCTGGAGAAAGTGATTTATCGTAAATTTGTATAGGTTGAGTAAAAATATTTAGTTCTCAATATATTATATAATATATTCTTACACCCAGATAATAATTACACAGTGAGCTAATTCATTAGATGTAAAATAGTTTTTCGAAAATGTTGATGTTTAAATTTAGGTTTTTCACAAGGGGCGCCAAAAATTTAAACTGCGCCAGGCACCGTTTGACTAAGGGCCGGGTCTGTTCCTATATTATTTATTTTTAATGTTTGCTAACTACCTGAAATCCTGAGTAGCAATTCATTATGAAAACGCGAGTTTATACGCATCTGGGTAGCTTTGGTAACCGCCAGCGCTTGCCGCTTGTTGCTTGTTGCTTGTCGCGTGCTATGGAAGATGGCAGTCAAGTCACTCTGCACTTTCGACTTTTGAACAGGTTACCTCTGCTATTGAGCGGAGAATTTCCGGTTCAGAAATCTTAATAGCTGTCGCATCACACGTTTCCTGCTATTCAAGATTATTTACTAAAAAGCCTAGCGATTCTGCTTATTGTGCGGCGGATTCTGCTAATGCGACAAATGTATTTTCCGACTCTCGCCGCCGGGTAATCGTAAATTCAATTTATACGCGCCTTTTTGCACTTCCTTTAACCCTTTAGCGCTCTCAGAATATTCGCAGTTCCATTTTATATGAAATCTGACGGACATTTTCTACCACTATATAAAGCTAATTCTGATGGGAGTTAAAAGTTTGGACATTTACAAGATTCTGACAAGAACGTTGGTCACTTCCAGATTTAGTCACTTTGAAGCAATGACGTTACATATATATTGACACGTTGTAGCGCTCTCAAAGTGGCAAGCAATAATCACGCTAGTTGGTGTGATCGGTGTTTAAGCTGATTTAGTACTAAACGGTCACGCGTCGCTTGAGGTCGTTTCAAGCAAGTATGGAACGCGGTTCGAACTTCGGATCTGTTTCGTTCATACACATATATTCTATGAATGTCTATCTTTGTCACACATGACCGATATTTGAATGATGAATTTACTGGTAACGTGTGTGTTTTACTTGCCACATTTTGTGTTAATATTCCAAGGCTATGTATGTCTATATATGTAACGTCATTGGTTTGAAGTGTTTTGTGTCTATATACTCGTATAACGTGTCTATATATGTAACGTCATTGGTTTGAAGTGTTTTGATCTATGATGTCAGCGGTTAGTTCACCCTCTATGCAGATTTGAAAAACAACTGAGAGTGAAAACTTAAGAAGTAGGCAGGTAGTATATAGTAATTATAAAAGCTTGTTTTATAGAAGCTGTCAAAAAAGTTTCATTTCTTCCAAACTTTATTGATGACTGACAACTTTTTCGACGGCGTGTGCTGATGTAAGTTTTTTGTTTGTTTGTCATCTGAAACGCGCGATAGTGTCATCTAAAAAGGTGCTACTCAAACTGATTCGGTGTGTGGGCCGGTATAATGATTATGTTTTCAGTGTTACCTAGGGACCGGCTTAATTTTGTAAATAACAAAATAAGATTTATCTAGATAATAAATAAACGGAATAATTTCTTCCAAAACTTTACATTTTCGTACAAGTTACAAGTTAGAAGAAACTTATGGAATGCCCCAATATCACATTTAAAAAATATTATATTTTTGCTGGAAACCCAAAAGGGCTTAAGCGACACTTTGGTAGAAAATCAGTTAAATAATATGCAGTTTTAATTAGGTATTTTTTTCTGCATCGAACGCTATAACTCTCGTTTGATTCTGAGGACTTTTGTGGCCCTTTAGCCATCTAAAATATATTTACCATTTGGGAGAAGGCTTGACTCAAGCGACACAAGTTTGGGACTTGTTTGGCTTTTGTCGCTTCAGGTAACTCAGTGAGAGCATTGAGTGACCGGAGTTAACTTTTTTTTTCAAAATCCAACCAGGTACTTAGGACTTTTTTGTTAAAAAAAATAAATTAAAGTGCTGTGGTGTAAACTTTCCCAAAATGGCGCCCTTCCGGCGACAATATGTATAAAAATCCCTCCGGGCCTTGCATGTTACCAATATAGTATCTTAATATTGATTTTATATTTATATTGTAGACCGCAAACGTTTCGTGAATTTGAGTAGCACCGATCAGAATGAACGGATGTTTCTGAGAAAGGTTATAAATTAATATACCTGAAACAGTAAGCTGCATTATTAAATCTAAACAATTGTAACGTTTATGACTTTTAGAATATATATATATATATATATATATATATATATATATATATATATATATATATATATATATATATATATATATATATATACCATAACAATATCACTGATTGAGAGAGGGTTAAGTGTGAGGTATGTCGGTACATAACGAGGTATGGTAGACTTATATTTACTGTCGTATGATGGAATGACTGGATTCCACTGTCTAGGAACACATTAATGAAAGTCCATTGCTGCAAAATCATAACCCTCGCCTTTCGGCGCCCGAAAAGCATATCGATCTTCAGCCTTTTGTAGTATATGTATATGGTGACATGTTTTCAAAATAAGTTAAATACTACCATTCACACACGGCTTCTTAAAACAGAAATTTTACGCGACGTTAGATTCGTCCAGACAGTCCGTACAATGTGAACGCACGTGAACCATCCCGTACTCATTATATATCACACATAAAAGATACAAGGGCCAAACAACAAGAAAGACTTTTAGTACCTAAATACAATACAACTTTTGCACAAAGACACCATATATACATCGCGCCTCACACTTACAACAAACTCCCACCACAAACTGTAGCCATCATCAATATGTATTCCTTTAATAAACACATTACTAAATGGCTAATGAGTAAGGACCGCAAGGAAATTGAAGACCTCCTAAAATAGCACTCGAAATTCTTCACTCATTCCATGACACACTAGAGCAGCTTTATAAAATGCCCGACCTTAAAAAATACATTTCTCTTACATAAATGTTGCAACATAATTCTATAATAATTCTTTTAACTCGACTATTATTATATACTACTTCAAAATTAGCATTTTTTTGTTTTTTCTTTAGGGAATGTATTCACTATCAATAATTGTACGATTTTTACTATAAAAATTAATGTATCAATAGAGTTTTACGGACATTGTCTGTTGTGTCATTTAGCATTGTGTAACAAAAAAATATCAACAAATTTTATATTATTCTACTTGCACTCACTGTCACCTGCCTATGAACAAGTTTTAATGACCTAGTGAGGTAGGTAATGTAAGAAACAAAAAGTTAATAAAAAAATAATAATAATTATCTATTATCTCTGGTCTCTCCATTAATGTTTAAGAACATATTAACTTACTTTGCAAGTTGGAAACGGCTTATGCGCCAGCTTCGCGCTATCTGAACGATGCTAATGGGGTACCAAATAAAAGGCCATCAAAGTGGTTATCCAGGAGAAGATAGATTTTCGCGGAATGAAAGAAGTGTAATTACTAATTAATAGTTCGCACTTCCCCTGTTCAGTACCAACTCTCTACTTTTATCTAGATATTTTATTTGTTCTTCTATCAAAACTCTCGCCAAATTCAATATACGTTCCAGCAAAATAAATAAAACTAAAAATATTGTTATTTTGTAATTAAACCTTTAGAAATTTGTAACATCTGCCATCAATATATGGTTTTATTGAATTCAATTTACGTATATATTGTAACACACCTTAATTTGGCGGAACACAATAATTTATCGAAAATCATCCTATTAATTAAAATGCTCAATTAAATCTTCTGCCGTTAAATTGTCTAGAAACTGATTTCGGTTTCAACCTGGTTGATAATGGCAATAAATACTGAATTCTGTTACGCAATGAAGAAATTTAACGACTCGCACGAAATAGTGATGAGCGAAATCGAAACATTCGTTTTCGAAACACCGATGTTAGTAATTGAATGATGTTTCGAATTAATTAAGACGACACCGATTTCCCGCACCACACCACTGGGATTCGAACGTTTCTTTAAATGGCCTTAGCTAAGTATAGTGCCAGGTCTGAATAGCCAGGTACTCTTCAACTTCCCTCTTCCCAAACTCATTCCCCTACCCACTTCATTCAGCCTCACAACGCAATCCACATCAGGGATGCCAAAGTCCCACTCGCTCCGGGTAATCGGACTCTTGTGCGCTAATTTTATAAGGTTTTATTCAGTCCGCATTATCTTCGTTCCCTCACTGTTTAATTATTTTTATCTACATTTTCCATATTATTATATCGAACGCAACTTCTTCCAGTTTTCCCAAGAAAATGCCCCGAATCGTCTTCCGTCCGGTCTCTCTGCTTTCTTATCCCATCAAGTTCCGTCGTTGGCTGTGTTGGGAGAAAACCCGTCTGCCTGTCACTAGTCATAATTATAGTAATGGAGACTCTTGTTTTCCAATGTCCAACGATCTTAGAATATGGATGCACCACAACGATGAAAAAATGGAAATCATTGTGCATCAACAAAATGCATTATTTCAGAAAAAAAATCGTTGTCCGCTATTGCTAATGGTTAACTAATTAATTTTACTCATAAAAAAGTTTTAAAAGGTGAAGAATCGTTAGGCAATTCGCTTAAACATGTTTTTGAAAATACAAAAATCTATTGGTTTAAGGTCTTCAGAATACATTGGTTGTAAAATAATCTCCCAAATGAGTTATTAAATGGCCGCTTTGTGATGTTAGCAGTCCAATAGCGGAAACGATACAAAATGTTCTAGCGGCCTTCTAAATTCCTCGATTTAAATCCGTAAGTGCGTTTTTTTTTTACTGTGGTCTTACACATAATAGTTTTTTCATAGTTTCTTATATTGTCCTAATTATTTCCATAAAAAATGGAATGTGGCATTTTTTTATGTAATTCATTGGACGGTTATATATAGTCTCTGGAAAGGCAAAAGGGCTTAAACGATATTTTTTATCAAAAATAGTGAAATATGCAGTTTAAATCAGTTTTTTTTCTGCATCGAACGCTCTGAATCTCGTTTGATTCTGAAGATTTTTGTGGCCTTTCAGCCATCTCGAATATATTTACCATTTGGGAGAAGGCTTGACTCAAGCGACACAAGTTTGGGACTTTTTTTAGCTTTTTGTCGCTTTGGGTAATTCAGTGACAGCATTGAGTTACTTGAGTTAACTTATTTTTTCAAAATCCAACCAGGTAAACCTGAAAAACCCTTCACTCTATCTATAAATTCTCCTATCATAACAAACGGATTGCATGACCTTTGGAGCACAGACGTCAAGTGGGAATGCTGTCTTTGTTCTATTGGTATTTCAATGGAAGATGCTCCGAGGAACTTGCGTCATTGATCCCTTTAGCACCGGTATACAGTCGGGAAACTCGTCAAACGCGCTCCTAACATTGCACGGTGTACATTCAATACATGAGAACGGGTCGCTTTTACGACTCGTTCTTGTGTTTAACAGCTCGGTTGTGAAACGATTTGCCGGCCTCTGTGTTTCCTCCCTCTTTCAACATAGGCCTCTTCAAGACCCAGGTTCACTCCTCACTTTCCTCATAAAGACCCTCCACACAGCATCCCTAAAGATGACATAGGCCCTGAGAGAAATTATTTCCCTCAACGCCCCCTGTGTAAAGTTAGTGTAAAAAAAGTACTAAAAACTTATGATTTTTTTTGTAAAACAAAAAACTTTAAAGTGCTCTGGTGTAAGCTTCCCGAAATGGCGCTTCAACCCTTTTGCCTTTCCGGCGACGATATGTTATCACCACCTATGCACGTTGGAAAAAATGCCTTTTTTAATACTATTATAACCAAACGTGATCTTCTTAAGCAGGATTCAGTAGTGAATAGTGACCACGGCAACTAATCCTCCGCATCTCTTCTCCCTCGCTGCCCGAGTCGCCTCTCCATATCTGCTAGTGTTTGTATGTCACGCAGTTTTTTCCCTGACTCACCTTGAGATGGCGAGCGCCTTGAGACTTCTACACAAGAACGTCTGTTTGCCCCTAATTGCCTTATTTTTCTTGAATGCTCTCGTTTGTTTGCATCTCGAATGCCTCTTTTGTGCACTCATATTTGGTTCACGTTCCGAACTAAGCAGGATTCGTGAGTCATTGACCATTGGACAGTCTAATGCAAATGAAATAATAACCATAGATAATAAGACCACAGATGTCTTTGTATTAGACCATATCTGTGGTCTTATACAAAGTGATTATTTCATTTTCACTAAATATATCAAACCACAAAGTTTTTTTTTTTTTATATTAATACCGCACAAGAGTCTCAACTGCTCTCAACCGTCTAGAGCCAGTGAGACTATGGCATCCCCAAATAGGGTATGTTGTGAGGCTGAAGGTACTGGAGGGGGGAAGGAGATTGGGAAGAGGAAGGTTGGGAAGTACCTGGCTATTCAGATCTGGTCACCAAACACGGCTTAAGTTTTTTTTAAATCGACAAAATAATCTATAGGAATCTCAAGGGAAATTCTACCAAATTATAGGGAAAAATCAAAGTCTAGTGAAACATGAATTTGGACAATATTTGTTCGGGAATGTTCGTTTGCAAGTTCGTATTTACGAGCGGATACCGACAGCCAATCCATTCTAAGTAACAATGTACTATAAACTTTTGACGGAATTATTAACAAAATGCGATGAGGGTGACACATACGACCAAAATTATAACTATTTCAGGAAATCTTCATAATATCGTCAGCTCTCTCATGCTCTTAATTATAATTGCTTGTTCGAAAAAATTGTTAGGAACATTTTATAAAACGAAAACTGACAGAAAAAATCGTGATTTCACTTGAATTCATAAAAATATCACACCGCAAAGCTATTAAAATGGAAACGTGATTCAATTTAGATAACACCGCCGTAAAAGACTTTATTGAATCGCGTTTATCACAATCCAGGTTTATTGTGAGTATTTCTGTATTTGCAAGTCAATCTCATCTACGGGTTGTAGAGTGGAACGGGCTCGTGGTGTGGTTTTACTTTGTAGGTTTAGACAGTAATTGATGGCACAAAACGTTTGCCGCGAACAGAGGACGCCGCTCTTAGAAAATACCAATAATGTGGCAATGCGGGTACGATTTCATTTGTCGGATGACGGAGAAACATGCACTGATTTCTCGAGACCAGCTCGGCAACTGCATATTAATCGGGAGCCGAGCAAGATGTTCTGCTGCATCATTTAAAAGCAGTGAGAAAGTCAGAATGCTCATAGTTTACGAATTATACCAGAGACGCAGTAGCAAACACATACATTTTGAATATTAATTTATTAAATATCAATAATCAACAACACAAATATGAAGCAGAAAAAGCTATAAAATAAAAAGACAATGGTCACAACAGAGATTCGATCTCGGATCCTTTACTCTATCGGGGAGTAAATAAATAGAATGGAGGATCCTTGGGGGAGATGGAGAGGTACCTTTGCGAAACAGTGAAATCAGGACGGTTGACTTTATACTGACTCGATAGAAAGAGACTAAGATATATTAAAGGATGTTGGATTGCCTATTAGTTACCGCCCACATGGAATTCAAACATTTTTAATAAACATATTTGAACACATTTAACAAAACAATATCAATACACCATTAAAATGTTTTATAAAGTCAAAATATCACACAAACACTAATAACAGAAGGTTTGCCTAAATAATGATGAAAGCTTTTTGTTGATTTTTTGTCTTCATATCATTAAAAATGTGAAAATTCTGAAGTTCGGTTAAAAATATTTAAAACTGTTGAAATACCTCTGAAAAGTGATGTTTTATAATCTTAATTAGGTCTTAATTGAACATTCACGCATAGCACCTAATCACCATCATGTTTGATTTATTTGTATAACCACTGCAAGTTTTATAATCAACACAAATATAGGAAATAACCTCAAAATCCGTTGACGCAAGTTATGCGACTCGATGATGTGAAGTTAGCGCGAACGGAGAACATTATTACATACTTAGAAGGGATGCAATATTATGTGACGACTTTTCTTGTCTGTTTCTCTCTCATGGTATACGACGAAAAAACCCGTAGAAAGTGATTTATCGCAAATTTGTATAGGTTGAGTAAAAATATTTAACTCCCTCTCCATACATATTCTTACTCCAAGAGAGGATCCGAGTTCGAGTCTCGGTTGTGACCACTGTCTTTTTATTTTCTGTTTCTAATTTTTGTTGTTGATTATTGATATCATTGAAATATTTAAAAACAAAAAAAACACTTATGCTTGAAAGTTAATTCTAATTTCAAAACATAAGTTTTGGTTTATAAAAGGCTTATCTCAATAGAACATTAATCTTTCCATACTTAAAAGTAAAAATCAAACTTACAATCCGAAGGGGGAAGACGTAGTTACCCACCTCATTTGATCTTGCTTACTAAAGGGTTTTCAAGACATGATTTTACGTAATTCGTCTTTGGTGATACTAAGAGAGAAGAATATTCATAATATTTCAGTAATCTTTATCTAAGATAACGCACAAAACTCTCGTTCGGGGTGACATTAGAGAACACCCCTTCGGAACGGGAGTGACAAATCTTTAATAGTGATGGTAACAATCAAAATACATTGATATTAAAAAATCTCATTCCTGACCGCGACCCGCGATTCATTCCCCCTTAACCCTCCCCACTCCTCTCTGCTGATAAAACTTTTTTTTAAAACTTTTGTTTGTTTTTATTTTTAATGCAGTGTTCACCTAACTAGGTCACCAGAGACCTGCTCGAAGATAAACAATATTGTATTCAAGTGAAATTATTTGATTATAATATTTGATATTATTTTTATTTGTTTTAATTAACTTTCGAAAAATTAGTTATAACACAATAATTAGAAATAATAATTGTGACTAACTAACTAACTAACCATCAAGCCATTTCGCCGCAGGGGTAGGCAGAGGACGGACCGCCATAAAACTCTGTCTTGGCACACACTCCTTGCTTCATTCACATTTATATATCGTCTCATACATACTCTTCTATTATTTTTATTATTATTATTCTTCACATGGCCCTATTCACGTATTTGATTCACTCGATCGTGCCATGTCTTCCTCGGGCGTCCTCGACTCCCTCTTTCATTCGCATCATATATTATTTTCACACTTTCTTTGTTCATTCGCTCTACATGCCCAAACCATATAATCTTCCATTTCTTGATCCTATTCATTACGCTTACATCAGCCTTGCAATTATTTTCCGGATATCCGTATTTTTAACACGGTCATACATGGTTATACGCACATACGCCTCAGGAATCTCATATCCACAGCATTCTGTCAATAATAATTGTGTATTTTGAATATAGCCATTTTATCACGAAATATAATTACAAACATCATAAATTCAGTAATAAAACAGTTTGTAAAGAATTTTATACTGCAGACTTATATACATTATCTAAGGTTGTAACCTCAGAGCAAGAATATATATGGAGAGTGAGGTAAAAAAATTTTACCCAACCTATACAAATTTTCTATAAATCACTTTCTCCGGGTTTTTACGTCGTAAATCGTGAAAGAGAAAGAGACGAGACAAGTTCTCACATAATATAGCACCACCATTCGGTATGTAAGCATGTTTTTCGTCTCCCGCGTCTCCGGCGACTCAGCCCACTACGTTTTGTTATGCGACATAACAGGGACAGAACTAAACGATTTTTTAGGTTATATCCTATATTTTTGTTTATAACAATACTGTGAAAAAGTGGTTTTACAAATAAACGAAACATTATATCGACGTGTGCTATGAATAATGTAAACTACCCTAGCCTTAGTCCTAGCCACGTCCCAGTCAGGCAAAAATCATCAATACTGACTACAGAAGTGCTCCCTCCTGTATATTATTGCTCTGAGCTCAGAGCAATAATTTACAAGAGAGAGCGCTGTTGTAGTCAATTTTGATGAGTTTTGCCGGACTCGACTAGACCTGGGCGTGGCTAGGACTAGGGCCAGGATATTTATACATCCGTTCATAGCACATGTCAACATATTTTTGCTTATTCGCATAACCACTTTTTCACAGTATTGTTATTTACAAAAATATATCATATAACCTAAAAAACCGTTGAATTATGTCCATGAGTCAACGGAGACGCGGGACACGAAGAACATTCTTACAGTACTTGAAAGCGGTGTGATAATTTGGGAAAATTTGCTGTCTTTTTCTTTCACATGGTGTACGACGTAAAAACCCTGATGAAAGTGATTTATCCCAAATTTGTAAGCGTCGGGTAAAAAGAATTAGCTCTCTCTCTCCATATATTGTTACTTCAAGACTCTGAGGTTGTAACTGACAAGCTATTCGTGCACTGTATCTGAAGCATCTTGAAGATTTTTTAAAATCATTGTAAAAATCAACACCTCGAAACCACTCCAACCCTGCACTATACGCAATTCGCATTAAAACCGGAAATCTAATCTCTCATTGATTTCAAACTATCAATAAAGCAATTAAATATTTGATACACGTATCAAGCACTAGGATAACTTCTACTAATTATCGATAAAAAACTATTGTGAATCCTATTGTTTCGCGGATGGTATGTGTATCATTTAGCATGGGAACATTTCTCAGAGTTTATTTTTTATTTTTTATTTTTATATTAGTTACTTTGTACATTTAAGTTTACAAGTATCTAATTATTTCATTTTCTTTTTGATTAATAATATTTTAACTTAAGCACTACTTATTATTTTGGTTTACATGCATTTTAAATAATTTTTACAGGCTTTTTAAAATTTATTGGTCGGCATAATTTTGATGGTTTCCGGCAGCGCATTATACGATTTCATTCCTTTATATAGTAAGCTGTTTTGGGTGTTGGCTTTATTATTTTCTGGTAGTCTAATTTCTTTGCGTGCCCTTGTATTATACTTGTGAATATCAACATTGTAGATAATTTTGTCAGAAAAATACTCTGGTAACAAGTTGTTCTTCATTTTATGTATAAACATCAATGTGTTCAATGTCAGCATCTGTTTAACTGTCAGCCAATTTAGTTCCTCTGACATTTTAGCTACTTTTGAGTATCTATTTCGCCCAAGTATAGTTACTTTGACATTAAAAAGTTTTTTTTAAATGCCATTGATTTTGAGCGCAATCAACGATTATAGAAATTACGCATTTGTCGTTTGCCTTCATCGATTCTCGGATATAATCGAACGTATTGTGAAAAATATTTATTACCCGTAAATTATCATTAAATCGTGTTTTTAACAATGCCACATAATGTTTAAAATTTGAAAGTGATCTTATCTTGCCCAGGTCTTCAAAGGCATGCCGACGTAACCTTGCGGATTAAGAATTGATTGTTGTTGATTTAATGTAGTGGAAATTTATGTTAAAATAGTTGCATTTGCACAGGATTCTCATACAGCATGACTAAGTGAATGATGCGATATGAGTGTCATATTACAATTATTTCAGAAGGGTAGGTATGGACGATGGATGATTGTTCATGAAGCAAGGGGCGTATGGCAAGGCAGAGTTGTTCTGTGTCCCATTGTCTTACTACACCTGATGGTAAACGACGCGGTTTTTAGTTACATAATTATTGAATAGCCAAAACGTTTTAGCCTAGTGAATACCGCACTAGTGTCCCAACTGCTCCCAACCGTCTAGAGCCAGTGAGACTATGGCATTCCCAAATGGGGTATGTTGTGAGGCTGAAATTAGTAGGTGGGGGAAGAATATGGGGAAGAGGAAGGTTAAGAAGTACCTGGCTATTCAGATCTGGTCACCAAACACGGCTAAAGCCATTTCAAGCAACGTTTCGATTCTGATTGGGGTCTTTCACCAGGGCGGTATTTAGAGTATCTACCACTCTGGAACGTGCCGCAAATATACTTTTTTTATTAATTTAAATGAATTAAATATGTTATGACCGATATTAATTAAATAAAAGTTACTGGCGCACGCCGGGTTAAAACACGCGACCTTTGGATTCACAGTCGGGCGTCTTACCACTCGACTACGGAGGCCGTCAAGAAAGCAAGCAGGTATTTTATTGTGGAAATATCAACCTATCACCTTCGATCACTGCACGCGAGTTCACGAATATACTGGCATCCAATCGAAGAGAACACAAAGTATCCACTATTACCTTGCTTTAAAAATAACCTATTCGAACACAAGCTCTTTCTTCGCTCAAGTGTTGAAAGAATCTCTGAAATCCCTACCCACCACTATTCCAAATCATTCATACTTTCCTTCACAGTACAAACACCACGCATTTGGAAAAAGCTTCTCTGTGATAGATGGGGTGCTGTTCAAACCCCAGACCGATTGAATACAATGATTTATGAATAAATGTTTTTTTCTCAACATTCATCTAATGTGGCGGAAATGCGTAACATACTCGTAACTGTATTTCCACTCTAAATTCCAATTTGAAAGATGGAGACTAAGCCAAGAAACCAACCTTTGCAAAACATAGTTATTACGAAAATGCATTGTTATAAAATGTTATGATAAAAATATAAATAAATATGATTACAAAGTTTTTGTTAGTTTCATTCGTTATTAGTGTTATTATACAAAATAGTACGATCACTGTTGCGTGTTATACATTCACGGGTATTTTGATTAAATTAATTACGACGTGATATTTTCCTCTCGTTTTTATTCATAATAACACTATTACATAATCTCCACTACATTTATCCAACACCAAACCTTTCACCAACATCCCGAACTGAGTTTTCCGTACAATCAAATTAGACCACTTCACTTTATTACAGTCAAAAGAAACATAACACACAAGGTAATTATTGTAATAAAAAAAATTGCAAAAAGACCTACTCCTGAAAACATAGTATATTTTTGTGAATTTTATAATAACTGATAACCCAATTTCTTTCTCGTATCATCATATTAATCAAATGTGATTTACCCAAGCGACAGTATGTGGAAAGAGCAAGATCATTAATTCTATGTACAAAAGGTTAATTATTTAATTTATTTTAATGTCTCTCTTACTTCATTCCGCAAATTCTCATCTGAAAGTCAATTCCACCATAGACAACAGCACTCCCTGAAAAGAGCAGTCCATTAATTGGTGTTATTTGTTTATGTCTACTTCTACTTCACATGTGTAGAGAGAATTAGCATCTCAAATCTATTCGAGGTCTACCTCAATGGGCCTCTTGCAATAAATATTGTTAAAATATTTATTTATTTAGTGTACAAATTCAGTGGTGGACTAAAGTCGGTGCCACAAAAAAAATGATTATATTATATAAATTAAATAGAAACTATTATTTCAGTCAAATTTTCAGATTAACTCTCGGAGAATCGCGTATACCTACAAAGATGTATGAAATTAAATACGATGCTCCAAGTGGCTCCGCTCAACTGGAGCCGGCTATACCGGACCGAACAGTCGCTTAAAGCCTGATTCACACCAACGTCCGGTTCCGCTCAGTGCCGATATTGTTCCGCAAGAAAACTTATTGATATGGTATGAATATCAATCAAGGAGTATGTGCCAAGACAAATTTGTGTGGCAGTATATCCTTCTGCCCACCCTTGTGATATTTAACTACTTATTTAGTTGAATAATTATTTTGAAGTGTAAAAATACTTACAACGCAGATATTTATTTTTTTTAAACCATTTTTTATCACTAAATAATATTTTTAATAATTAATAATTAATATAAATATTATTTAGTGATAAAAAATGGTTTTTAATAAAAAAAAACTGCGATGTTAGTATTTTTACACTAAAATAATTATTTAACTGAATAAGTAGTTAAATATCACAAAGGTGGGTGATATACTGCCACGAGGCACTGAGCGGAACCGGACGTTGGTGTGAATCAGGCTTAAAGGTTGTTCACACCAACGTCCGGATCCGCTCAGTGCCGATATTGTTCCGCATGAGAGCTTATTGATATGGTATGAATATCGATCAAGGAGTATGTGCCAAGACAAAGTTGTGTGGCAGTATATCCTTCTGCCCACCCTTGTGATATTTAACTACTTAGTCAGTTAAATAATTATTTTGAATTAGAATTAGAAATTAATTACGATGAAATCGTAAATATTTAATTATGAACCAACTATAATAATCGAGTATGTTATATTTTTTACATAGATATATACAGCTTCAGCTTCATGGTTGAAAATATGGTTTTCGTGACTGCGAAATGCATTGAATTTTTTTGTTGGACCGCTAATTTTACGGAAATTGGATGACTCGACTGGACGAAAGTAGATATTATGTACATATTTTGAATGCCCTTAATCTTGTGCTGGATGGGTTAATAATTGTTGTTGTTTTTTTTAATTTAAACAAAGGTAGGTACTAACCTTACCCCTTTACCTGAACCTACCTTAATTGATCATTTACTTGAGTATTACATACCAAAGCGGTGTCTATAAAACTAGCATCGTAGTTTATTTTCCCCACAAGAATCCCAACTGCTCTCAACCGTCTGAAGCCAGTGAGACTATGTCATCCCCAATTGGGGTATGTTGTGAATTCGAAGGTATGGCTTTAGCCGTGTTCGAGACCAGATCTGAATAGCCAGGTACTTTAACCTTCCTCTTCCCCATCTCCTTCCCACTACCTTCAGCCTCAAAGAATTCCCCCCTGATCGGGGATGCCATAGTCTCACCGGCTCCAGAAGGTTGGGAGCAGTTGAGCCTCTTGTGTAATATTCACTATATATTTTTGTTTTGCGTGGGGATTGGAAGGAGATGGGGAAGAGAAAGGTTGGGAAGTACCTGGCTATTCAGATCTGGTAACCAAAACACGGCTAAAGCCATTTCAAGCTTTTGATTTTGAATAGTGGTCTTTCACCAGGTAATATTATATGTGTCAGTCCGTCATTGACTGTGTGAAAAATCTTAATTATGTGAAGGTCGAATATAAAGGTCACGGGTCTACATTTTACACAAACACCTAATACCACCGTTCTGCCAACACTTTGTTTTGTGTAAATCTTTTGCCAAATTGACAGTGAATCTTCGTTTCCCGTTCGTATTTGCATTCGTAAGAGCATTTTTTATGGTAACCATTATGGTAGATCATACAAATGGTTGATTATAAACACCTAGAAACGGCTTTAAGTATTCATCCGTAAATGTTTCGAGGTCAACACGATTATTTCAACAGTGGCGGTCCGTGACTTTTTAGAGAAGAGATACTTGTTGGTATAAATATTTTTTTTATAATTTAATTGAATTAAATTTTATATTATTATTATTTAGTTCTGCTAGTTTTAGTTTTTATTTTAGTGACAGATGTTTCGGCGTTTAAGGCTATAATAAAACTGACAAAAAATTAACTGTAAAAAAAAAATTATAAAAAAATAAGATAAATAATTTTTAAATATATAAAATAAAAATTAAAACTAGCAGATCTAAATAATCATATTTTTTCTAAATTATAAAGTGGAGTTCTACAAATTGAACACAAAAACTATAAATGGAATAAATTAACCCAAACATATCTCATCATTTTGGAAAGATATTCCAAAATACGTTCGCAAATGGGTTAAAAGCGCTTAAAATTGAACTGCACTTGTAAAATAAGTTTATTTACAACTCTTAAGAGCGCCACATTGAATTTTTGGCATTTGAACCGTCCTCGCTAAACGCCGATCCTAGATCCGTTTCAAGTTTTGATCAAATTGTGATCAGCTTTCCAGCTGGCCAAGTATATTTGAAAGCTTCTCAGCTGATCCACAAATTGTTCAAAAGCTTAAACGGACCAAGAAAATTCGTTAAAGAAAGAGTGTTTAAAAGGCGATAATTCTAAATGGCCCTAATCGTCCATTTGATGGTCAGAAAATATGCAAACCCCAACCTAAAAGTTTGGACAACGTATTCAATATGTACGACAAACGACGCCTACGGTAGCCTGAATTTTGTCCCCTTTAGTGATCTAAAAAAAAATATATATATATATATATGTATATATATAAATATAATTTCTTCTCCATTTTCCATGCGGACATAATGTGTAGCTTACTAAGCATTCCTGTGAAATTCGAACAACCTATTAGGCGTCGAGGCGCTCGTCAGTGCCGCCGCCTGGTTTACATAACACAGGGGTATATGCATTTAACTTAAGTTGGGAGCTTATGCCTTTAAGGATCTACAAAAATTATATTTAGATCCTGGGCATGAGAACTAGTTAAGGTTCTTAAGAAGAGTTTTACTCTAGTAATTAAGTAGATGACAAATGCTGCTTTGGTCTCAAGTTTCTTGACAAGTTGTAAAATCAAAACTACGAATAGATAAACGAAACCTGTATACATGTATAATTCGCACCTACGATGATATTTGCAATGATATAATTACGAAATAGTTAGCTTCACACACTCTCAAACTTTAGATGTTATAAAAACGTTTAATCGGTTGTCTGAGACGATAAAAAAATAATTATTGGTATTAAAAAGCTATCAAACTTGACCTGAATATTTAAAACGTTTAATAAAACATTTGTTTGCCAGTGCGCACTGCAATCTAACCCAAAATTAATTGCATTTTTTCAATGTCGATCAAAAAATTTATAATAAAACTAATATATTATTTAAAGAAATGAAAAAAATACTTTATAAATAAGACCACGGATATTATTGCAATTTTTCTGACCGACCGATTTCGCTTAGCCTAAGAATCGTCAGGGTAGAAAATTAAACTAAACAAAAAATGTTAAGTGTACGGTTATATATACATACAGAGGGAGAACAAAATATAATATAAAATAACGGAACAACAAGATAACAATAGATTAACATTTAAATTATAACAAAGGAACAGAGAGAAAGAGACAGATAATATGATTTGAAAGAGACAAAACGTCAAACTGAGAAGGTGATTAAAGAATAATGATAAATTTTAGGAGCCTACGGGAAATATACATAATATTTTACTACTGGACAAATTTACCTGATTATTAAGAATATGACTTTCTTTATTTCTAGTGCTTCTAAATTATTTAATCTAATGCCATGATCATTTTTGGAGAAGAATATGAGCACCGGTGCTTTTATCGAAGGTATGATCTTTATCAATAAGGTGATTAGCGAATTCAGAAAAACCGTGGTTATTTAAACATCCAAGATGTTCTTTGATTTTAATATTGACATTAATATTGTCTTATACAAAGTTACTTTTACATTTCTTTAAATACGTCTTACCACAAAGTGATTGCTTTTTACGACAATATTTATTATTTCTAATTTTGAAACTGTTAATTCGTGGTGGAATTCCATTTTAATGATTTAATAAAACAAATTTGTAACTTTATTCCACTTTTATTATTTTGACTGGACCGGTTTCAGCCTATGACAGCTGTTATACCCATTATAATTTTATCATCCGATCCAATGTAATAATGTATATTCCTAACTAAAAACATATCATAATGTAAATGCACTTAAAAAATCCCAAACAATCAATAGGTAATAACAATAAATGTAAGTCATTACCAAAGTGCATAGCACTCAAAAATTCCTTGATACCGAGAAATTATAATAATAGAAGTAATCTACTCTAACAGTGCATAATGAATAGAATCATAAAACTAATATACCATAATGCTGGGAGTAACCCAATAATTAGAAAATTATGTTGTACATCTGGACATCACAATTGAGATGGGAAAACCTAAAGTAAACTCATTAACAATCAGTATTCACCAACCTTTCATTATATAAATACATTGTCAATTCATATTTATAGAAATGCAACTGTAACCCATCTTAAATATCAAATAAAATAAATAAATATTCCAGATAGATATATAAAATAGTAATACCAATAAATTAAAAGTAACTTTTACCCTGTAACTATTAAAATCATGCAACAATACTGATGAATATAATTAAAGTAAAATCATTGTTTACTACCCCTAACATCCCCAAAAATAGTATATAAGCCGTAGGTTAACAAACATTTGTACTAGTCTGAAGATGGCCGTCATAGGCTGAAACCGGTCCAGTCAAAATAATAAAAGTGGAATAAAGTTACAAATTTGTTTTATTAAATCACGACAATATTTATATTATTTATTTCATGTTTGTGTCTTTGTGGGCGCGATAGAGTCGGTGTGAAATCTGCAATTATTTATTTGCGGAACGACCACCAACTAATCCTCGCATTAAAGTTGCCACATACCACAGGTAATTATTTATTGACGTGATTAGCTCATGGAGACGCTTAACCTGGAATTGAGTAATGGGCACCCATGTACGTCATTTTTCCGAGAATCTTATTTATTGCATTCACTTTGTCCGAAAGAATACACGTTTACATTTGATTTTTTTCTTATCGATAGCTTAAAAAATATTTATTAAACGTCTTTGAGTTTTTTTAAATGTGTGTTGGTTGTTTCGCAATCCATTCGGAATTGTTGGTTACAAAGGTTAATGGATTTGTTCACACTTAACCTCATTATTGTTGTACATCTGCATGGTCAAAGATATTTTTTTAAGTAGTTTTACTTGGTTGGTTTAGCTTTCGTAAGTTCCTGCGTTTCAGCTTATCAATCTTTGTTATAAAACACATTAAATAGTTAGCAACACAATTTAATACGCTACAAAACCTATCACGTTTTACATAAATGAAGGAAGGGCAAAATAAAGTATGCATAGAACAATTTTCCACTTGACGTGTTTACAGAATGACGGCTTAACGTATCAACCACTTTTTGCTATCTCAAAGCTCACATCCTTTGGGAATAACCATAACCATTCCGTATTTGCTTTCGATATAATACAATACAAGATTTCCATTCTTCCGGAGTGTATAATAGCTGTCGAGATTTTGCCCAGATATTTGAAACCTACGGAATTTTGTCAGTGCAAATTGCACCTAAAATGTTTGCTTTTTTTTCATTTGACGGGATAAGAGTTCCGACTGCCGGAGTCACCAGTGAGATGAAAGAATAGAGGAAAGGGAACGAGATAGGATAGTTAATCAAAACGGTAACTTATTTTATTTGATAGCGCACGAAACATCTATCTACATGGAGTCAGTGACAAGTAACTATGGCATCTCCGTTACTAGGAAATGTTGTGAGGCCTAAAGAAGTGGGGTAAGGGAAGAAGATGAAGGATAAGAAGGGGGAGTGGAAGGTTGGCATGTAACTGTATATCCAAACCTGGTGACCAAAAATATTATAGTCATTTCAAGCGAAGTTTCGATTCACCTAGACCAGGGGTCGGTAGGAGCGGATCTTTGCATATACGTTTGCGACTCTTCGGACATAAACTCCAATTTCACCTCATCTCAAGCAGCCTTATAACTTATGAATTTATGAGATAGAGCCGCCGAACAAGCTTCCACTCGTACGGCGTACTCTCTACAGAGCAAATAAGGCTACACCAGCTTTCATCGTACGTCCTTTCAAAATAAATGTCAATGAACTTAACTTAACATTTTTCGACCCAGATGCTGGTTTACTCCAGATGCAGTTAATAGATTTAAAAAGCAAGGAACTGTGGAGCAACAAATTCACAGATCTGACCGCTTGGAAGAACCCGAAATGTAATTTTATTTATCAGCACAAGTAGACAGCTATAAAACAACTGCCTAAAATAGAAACAATAATACTTGATACATGGAATAGTTTGCCTAACACATATGACGCGTTAAAAAAACTAGCTTTTGGTATTCTCGCATTCTATGCCTGCTCAAAAGAAAAGGTGTATTTTGAATTTTCGCGGGCTGTGTACATTCGATTATCGAATATTTTTTTGTTATGTTGGTACACGTATGTCTATCATTTGTTAGCATTATCAGCCATTTTGGATTAGTGGTTTGTTTTTGACAACTGGAAAGGTAAATCACGTTTTTGTGTGTTCTTCGATTTTTTACTTTTGGAAAATGGATCAAAGAATATGTATTAAATTTTGCGTTAAAAATGGAATATAGTGCTCCAACGCACTTAAAATGTTTACTGTGGCATTTGGCGAGTCTACTTTGTCTTAAAAAAGTGTTTATAAGTGGTACAAGCGCTTTACAGAAGGCCGAGAAGATGTTAATGACGATGAGCGTCCTGGAGTTGCAACCACGTCAACAAACGAAGAAAACATCGAAACAGTGAAGAAAATGGTTTTGGAAAATCGTCGAATCACTATTAGGGAAGTTGCAGGGGATGTTGGCATATCAATCGGCTCATGCCATGCAATTTTCTCGGATGTTTTGGGCATGAAACGTGTGGCTGCGAAGTTTATTCCGAAATCGCTAAATTTTGAGCAAAAGCAACGTCGCATTAGTATCGCTCAGGAGTTGTTCGAAAAACTGTCGACACTAACCCTGATCTAGACATAGACGAAACTTAAAGCATCCCACTCACTGAAACGATGTGCATTCATAAAAATATATTTTTTAATTTATTTGAATTCTATATGTGAAAAAACTCGTAGAACTTATTTTTTTCCCACGCTCGAATTTGAACCTGCGACCTCGGGGTCCACAGCTAATGAGCTTACCTCCTTTCTATGGAGATCGTGCCAATAATATTTAGTTCTACTTTGTAATTATTAAATACTTATTTGTTAATAATTGTCTCCTCCCACCTCCTCTGCATCATCCGGCGATTATGTTAATCCTAACAATGCCATACTTTCTTTACCTTAAAAAACTCATGCAAATTTGGCCCACTTAATGCCTTTTCAACTCGGATACGTTTGCCAATAATTTTTTATTTCGATTACAAAATGAGAGATGACGAATGACCTGAACAGGATTCGAACTTTGATACACCCACCTGACTCTCCAACCTCCCACACCTGTGAATGAATAAACAAAACTCAGGACAAAATCGAAAGTTGAATCAACACTAGCCCCGAAACGTGGTGTTGTTTTTTGTTTATTGTTACTTGACATGCGTGTTTATGAGTTGAACATTCCAGATGCAGATCGTTTTCCTACGTGATGTGCTAAGATATCATTAGAGAATTTTTAATTCGGTGTGTTTTACTAAGTTTCCATTCTACGTAACAATATTTACTTTCTGCCGATAGTGATTTATTGATAAAAATATCAAGATTTATGGCATTCTTTGTAGAGTGGGTTCTTGTTCTTGAGTTTCTTACGTTTACTGACACATTTATCCCTTGTCCATAAAGTAAGTATGTTTTGTTTCAATATACGAGTATTTTTTTACTGTCAATTGATTTATTTTAAATTAAGTAAGTGTGTTTTTCGTTTTCTCTCGGGTCACATGATTGACAAAACGGCCGAATCGGAAGAAAAGTTCTGGGCTAAGCTGATCATTGATATTTTCCATGATTAGATGATGGAGGCAGTACCGATTACTCGACAATTCAATTATTATGCTTGTAATGAAAACGGTTTTAGATTATACTCTCACCGGAATGGCAAAAGGGCTGAAGCGCCATTGGGACGTTTACACCAGAGTACTTTAAACCTTTTTTTTTATTTACAATAAAATTCGTAAGTCTTCAGCAACTGGTTGGATTTTGAAATTAAAAATCAATGCTCTCACTAAGCTAAAAAAAAGTCCCAAGCTTGTGTCAAGCCTTCTCCCAAATGGTAAATATATTTTTAATGATTGAAGCGCCATAAAAGTTTTCAGAATCAAACGAGAGTAAAAGCATTCGACGCAGAAAAAGAAACTGATCAAAACTGCATACTCAACTCATTTTTGACCAAAGTGTCACATAAGCCTTTTTGCCTTTCCAGCGACAATATGACATTGTTATTTCATATCGTCGCTGTAAATATTTATGTCATATCTGTAAAACATGAGTGGTAAAAACCTCGTTAAATGATTATACTGTTTTTTTAATTAGCTTTGATTCGAACAATTTTTTCAAAATTATCTTTCGAGTCTAATTAAATATGGCGTCTGTGAATGAAGACATGCCTAACTATGATAACAGGAATAATTAGAGGCTGCTACATTACCAACTACAAGCCTGCTCTAATCACAGATCGAAAACAAGATAATTATTGACCGTCGTAAACACTCGTTTCCTGCGATAAAGTAGCCCGATCCCATATTAGAAACATAGAAACATCCTGTAAATGTTTTTTAATTGTCTTTGATATGTAATTTATCTGTGGTATTCCACAGACTACGAATTCACCAGGCTGGTATGTGGCAGGTTCGCCCGGAGCGGGCGTTGTGCCCATTCGTCAAGATGAGAAAAAAATTCGCCGAGTGAAAGTGGCGGCGGCCAACCGCGCCCGCGGATATAACACACATCCAGTGCGTTGCCTTGGACATTGGACATTCGACGTGCCTTGAACCACCACCTTACCATGTAAAAGCCTAGACGGCCTCCGCGGTCGAGTGGTAAGACGCTCGACTGCGAATTCTGAATTTGCGGGTTTCAAACTCGGCACGCACAAATAAAATTTATTTAATTAAATATTAATTAAATAAAAACACACGTTGTTTTAATCCACTTTATTATTGTATAAGTCGACTAGTTTCGATTCTGCTGAATCTTCGTCGGGACTTAAAAATATACTAATGAAATTAGAGGAATGTGCATATAAATATAATGGTGAAAATGGGGAAAAGAGAGATATAGTATTAGGAGGGAGACAACAATATAACAATAGGACAAAAGGAACGTATCATTTAATGTATTTAGTTAAGTGGGCAAGGGGAAACTATTGAAGATAGAGGGGGTAGCAGAACGTCAAGTTTGAGGGGAGAGAGAGGTGGAGGAGAAGGGAAACATGCTTAGGATAGGACTATAAGTAATTTTTTTTTGGTTATTTAAAAGATGGTTATCATTAAGTTTTACTGATTTAGTTATTTCCAGGGCTTCTAAGTTGTTAAGCCGTAGGCCTTTAATTGACTAGCGAGTATCCGGCAAGCTTTGCATTTAAACATTCATTTGAAAAAATATTTCATTCCAAACATTTATTTAAAAAAATATTAAATAGGTACCTAATTATGTTTTCCATCTGTGGCTAACCAGAGCGGTATATCTATGGGATAACATAAATATAAAATTGCGGGTTCAATGTTTTTCATACTATTTTTTAAACATAATAGCAGATATCAATCAATTTAATTTGATATCATTCAAACTACTCTCGAAACCTTCCCTTCACTAATATAAACCATCTGTTCTATTTTCAGCGAAATCGTTCGAGTAATTTTCGAGAAAATCGAAAAAAACAGACAAAAGACGGACACACAAACATTCATTTTTTATATATACAGATATGAGTCATAACACATTTAATTGATATAAAATAGTTTATAACATATTTGCAATACGTTCAAGAGTGGAAGATACTCCAGGTATTGGATCCTTGGTTAAAGACCACCATTCAGAATTGAAACGTTGCTTGAAATAGTTTTAGCTGTGTTTGGTGACCAGATTTGAATAGCCAAGTACTTCCCGACGTTCCTCTTCACAATCTCCTTCCCCTCCCCATTACCTTCAGCCTCACAACATACCCTATTCGGGGATGTCATAGTCTCACTGGCTCTAGGACGGTTGGGAGCAGTTGAGACTCTTGTGCGGTATTCATATAAATAATAAAAAATATATATATTCGTATATATTTAAAAACGCAAACACACAAAAATGCTATTGATAATAAAACTGTAATTTTTCCCAATCTTCCTCTTCTCCATCTCTTTCTCCTTCCTACTACCTTTAACCTCACAACATACCTCAATTGGGAATGCCATAGTCTCACTGACTCCAGACGGTTAGGAGCAATTGGAACTCCTGTGCAGTATTCCCAAAAAAAAAAAAAAGATACTGACAGCCAAGATGGTCACTGACTATGTCTTATGTTTTTTTAATCTCTTAACTTAAGTTCTTAATAAGAAAAGTCGTCACATAATATCGCAGCACTTCTAAGTGAGTAAGAATGTTCTCCGTCTGCGCTAACTTCACATCATCGAGGTTATTTCCTATATTTGTGTTGATTACAAAACTTGCATTGGTTATACAAATAAATCAAAAATGATGATATGTGCTATGCGTGAATGTTCAAATAAAGCCAAACAAAGATTATAAAACATCACTTTTCAGAGGTATTTCAACAGTTTTAAATATTTTTGAACGAACTTTAGAATTTCATATTTTTAATGGTATAAAGACATAAAATCAACAAAGAGCTTTCATAATTATTCAGGCAAACTTTATGTTATTAGTGTTTGTGTGATATTTTGACTTTATAAAACATTTTAATGGTGTATTGATATTGTTTTGTTTAATGTGTTCAAATATGTTTATTAAAAATGTCCGAATTCCGTGCGGGCGGTAACTAATAGGCCATCCAACATCCTTTAGTATATCTTTGTCTCTTTCTATCGAGTCAGTATAAAGTCAAAAATCCTGACTACACTGTTTCGCAAAGGTATCTCTCCATGTCCTCCAAGGCAGGACTCGTAGCAAGGATGGACCGGTCGCAGCCGGCCACCACAGTAGAGGCTTTTCAATAAAAAAAACCAATAGGAGAACGGTATATTTGGAGGCCTTAACTGATGATGCTGGACGATATGGCTAATACCGCCTTTGGGGGTAGGGAATTGGAAAAAGAAGCGGACAAGGCTATCGAAAGTTTGCAACGCCAATTTATTTGATTTATTATGATTTAAATTACAAACAAAAAAGGTAATATTAATGGTTTCCCACTGGGATTTTCCATGCTGAGAATTATGTAATGTAAGTTAGGTCATTTACAAATATTATCTCTAGTACCTACAAACAAAAAAGTCAAATATTAAAATATAATAAAAGGTTTATGCATTGGTAAAAAAAAACTAAACTAATTCCAAATGTATTAACTCCAACAAGTGCCGATTCGATAGTGTGGGTATCTGCCGCTATGGGCGCTGACAACGTCCAGGCATTTACATAGTAATCTATACTTGACTAACATGGCTAGCAAATAGCAATAATGATACATTGCTGTTTCCGTTTGGACTCCAGGTCACTCGTTCGGCCATCAGACATCCCTTGACGGATGGCGCAAGTAATGCATACAACATACCCTGGGGCTGCGATTTTGCATTGAAATTAAAATATTAACCATGGGCTAGATACAGGCACTGTTTTGTTTTTTTCTCTGATTGAAAAATTGAAAAAAAATCATGGTTGGTACATAACCTATATAATACCATAATACGTATATTAAAACCAATCATTCGTCGATAATCTATGTCGGATTACGGAAGCATGTCATATTAAAATGTCATTTATTGGGTTATCAAACCAAAGTATTATTTTTTCTCTTTTTTTTCATTATCTAGTTTCTTATTTATCATTAAGTGATGAATCATTTAAAGTTAATGACTCTAATTCTTGTTCTTTATACCAATAGAACGGCGCTATGCGCCTTACTTTGTTACCTCATGTGGGTGAAAAAATGCTTTTACGTGACTATTGAATTTAAATTCAGGAGTTTACGTAGGGAAACAATATGTTTCTAAAAACCCTACAAAAATTGCATGAAATTACCGGATCATCAGAGCGTCCTCTCCTTCACGACACAGCACTATTGCATATATACATAAGTCTTTATGTGTTGAGTGGGGATTGGGATGGAGTTCGGCTATGGCCTATGTTTATGAATTCCACCGCATTACCATGGTAATAGGGAAAACTATAGAAAACCCTATACAGGTGAAAGCGGCCATCGTGTCCAACATGAAGACATTATGGCCTTCAGTGACGTCATATGTGACGCCCTGCAGTGTGAGGTGTAGGTGCGTGTCCGTTTTTATGTAAATAAATAATTATGGGAAAATATTAATAGACGTACAAATACATATTTATAGGACAGGAGTGGATAGGTAATGTGAAATACCTATCGTTATCTTGGAATTAGAAAAGGAAAGTACCTATTACGTATACTCGTTCATGTCTGGAATATGCCAAACTGAATTTAAATCTAACATTATTTTTTCTGTTGACAAGTAAATTTACCCAGAGAACCAACTTTTCGGGTCCTTATGGTTGCTAACCGCAAAACTTTTTTAAATCATCAATGGAAAGACAAAATTATTAATTACTCTAATAGATCTAAACAGCTGACAAGGGTAGGTTGGTACAATTTGTATTTACACAGTAGTAAATAGTGCCGAAATCTTCTATTTATGAACAGTAGACATTATTTCAACCAAAGAAAACAATATTTTTTATACATTTTTGTATGTGTGCCAAAAGGCAGCCTGCTCATCGGGTAGAAAAGATTATCTCCTGATTAATTCACCTCCAACCAAAGTTGACACAGGAAGAGGGAGAAATATTCCCTGGCACTGTGCAAAAAATCTGCAATACGATATATTAATAAAAACGTAGCGTACAAGTATATGAATAAATGACAAAAAACGGCCACTGATTTTTTTACCGTGTAAGCGAATATTTTATTTTAGAGTATATTTTACTTTCTGTTGAAAGTTCACT
This sequence comes from Drusus annulatus, assembly GCA_022651775.1. Lineage (NCBI taxonomy): Eukaryota > Metazoa > Arthropoda > Insecta > Trichoptera > Limnephilidae > Drusus > Drusus annulatus. Next base: position 780,854 of record JAGWCC010000390.1, on the reverse strand, counting down.
GGCCATCACGATGTCGTAAAGACGATAAGCACCACTTTCATTTATTATATCCTTCACATAGTTGGCCGCCTCAATGTGTGTTTTGTGAATGACTGCGTACTAAACTCCCACGTATCTTCGATTAAGTAATAAGAGTGATAACTTCACTCTTTTGTACTCATTTATCTTCCCTCAGAAGAGTTGACTCAGATGGCGTTAGTTCTTTTAACTGGGTTAGATCAGTGATCAGAACCGTCAGAGTTTTTCGGGATACCCGAACTCTGAGAATACTCTACTTCTTTTTGGTCCGCAGTAGACTGGAGAGTGGTTCAATTTTTTGGGATCCTCATGAGGTGGGGTACTCCCTTTTCTTGGAAAGAAAAAAGTTTCTGAGATTTCTATACATGAGGTAGTACGGTCACTATCCGTGGCTCTACCCGACGAACTTTCTCCTGGGCACGCTCGGACTTCACTCCTTACAGCTCAGGAGAGAGGGGTATGCCGCCACTCACTTCCTCAGACTGCTGCGAGGCTATATTGTAAACCCTGATATTTTGGAGCGCGTAAGTCTCTATGTTCCTGATAACTATCTAAGACAGCGTCTTCATAGATTATTCTATCTTCCTGCCTGTAGGACCAACCTGCCAATGGTTCTGCCGGTGGGGAGAAGTATTTTGCTCCCTGAAAAAATCGCTTCCGATATAGACTTGTTTCATGTCAGTGAAGAAAGATTCAGAAGTAAAATCCTATTGATTCTTGAAAGGGTTTCTCCTCATTGACCTAATCATTACCACTGCCTGAAATTTAATGATACTTTAATTTGTATTTATTTTGTAAAAAATAAATCTTATTTCTAATATGCATTAAATTTAAAAGTTTGTCATGTATAAGGAATTTAATAAAGAAATTATTATTATTAATAAAGTGATGATGCCGCCCTTCGGGGGCGCTGGATAGATCGAGGGGACGGTGATGGCCTTACAGGTAACAGGGACCACTGAAGAGTAGTAAGGGGGCGGTGAGGGCATTTAAAGGGTTTTGAAATAAAATGCTTCGTTGAAATATGTTTCAATGGACTATACAAATGTAGTCAATGTTTTTGAGTAAGAATCATACCTGCACACTATTCGTTAAGGTATCAGCATGTTTATTTTCCGTTTATGTACAAAATGCATATTGTTACAACCTACCAAGACGTAAGACAACCGGCCATCATAAATGTGCTGTTGATCATATGTGCTTATGAATGGCTTTAAAAATTCAGTTCCAATGTGTTTTACAATAATATGGTCAACGTTATCATTAAATAAAATGTTAGTTTTTCCTGGAGGGGGTGAAGGGGGGTTGAATAAGAATATCATCAAAGTATAAGGGGGCAGTGAGTCAAATATTTTTAGGAAACTCTGGATCAAATGAACCAAAAAGACTTAATTATGATTTTTGAAAGAAAGAATATTAACAATCTTTAAAGAATATCAATATAGAGTGGCTCGAAAAATATAAATATCGGTTATGACTGAGACTAGCACCTGAGACCTCTGCCATATCCGGGAGCAGTGCAATAACCAACTTTTCCATCCCAACCATTTGATTCACCGTCATTTTGAACAAAATTATACGTCTTGAGGACTATTGATATTCTTGTTTCAATTGTCATTTTTCCGATATTTGGCATCCATCTTTATAATCATTAGCAAAGTTCTGCCCGAACACAATTGCAAACGTAGATTGCGTCATGGATAGAATTATCAATTTTTATTTTTTACTCAATAGATTGTTGAATTGATTTTACGTTCGTTTGGCAAGAAACTACACATAAACACAGGGTGTCCCAAATCGACAGTAAACATATTGCAGAAATGCCCTCTAAACATATTTCATAATCACAACTTTCCAAGCTCCAAGTGCCTAACGGTGAGCTAATCTATTTGAAGAAGTGAATAAGCTAAGATTGTGCTTAGAGGGTCATATTGTTTTAAGTGTCGTTTACCGTCGGATATGGTAATCAGTTTTTTGTAGCTGATCAAATAAAAAAAAGCACAAACATAATTATATTGTTTATCCTTGACAGCTTCATAAAAAAAATTAAGTCAGTTGAGTCCAATTTTTTACAACATTTTAAAAGGTAGTTACTTTTACTTGGTAAATAATGATAGGATATTTTATTCATAGAAAATAATCTACCAAATTTTAACTTTCAACTTTCAAAAAAGATTTTATTTGCACTGAATCACCTGTTGATATGATTTATAATAATTCTTGGGTTGGAAGACTTTGTGATAACCTCCTACCGAAAATAAAAACAACGATTATTTCGAAAAGTAAGGCCAGGCGCGCACGGGTGACTTTGTCACGGCAACAGCTTTGTCACTGTCACTGTCTTCCAATCGAGCACGCACACGGTGAGGGACTGTCACCCGTCACCCATTCATTTCGGCAATAGATTTCAAACAGGCCGGATGAGTCATCGGATGACATTTTGTCACCCGTGCGCGAGCGCCCATACGAAAGTACTCTCTACAGACACGGTGACAGCTTCGTCACTCAAAAGTCGCCGGCCGGTGGAACTAAAAAGTCACTCATATTTTATGTCGCTGCGTGCGCAGACCTCCATACACTCCAAAAAAATTGTAAATGGTAACGAACTGTTGCCGTGAATCAAATAATTATCATAATATTGTACGGTCAACCTACGGCGCTTGTATGATATAAGGATGCTAATACTCTTGATCACTGTTGATTTTATTAAGAAATATTACAAGTTCTAAAATTCTCGATTAAAATTAGATTTAAGAGTGATAGATTCTCAGAATTTTGACTAAAAGACCACCATTCAGAAAAAACAAAACGTTGCTTGAAATGGCTTTAGCCGCGCAAAGACAAACATTCCCGGGTTAATAATTAACTGACAATATTTGAAAAACTCCTACTTCCATCATAATAAGCGGAAAATGTTGCTAAAATAAAATATGATGGAAGACTTAAAGCAGAGAAATTGAATAGGCATGGTAGACATTTAATAGACATGTTCTTCTCAACCTTCCGTTTTCCCATCTCCTTCCCATCCCCACTACTTTCAACCTCACAACACACCCCAATCGGGGATGCCATAACCCCACTGGATCCAGAAGGTTTGGGAGCAGTTGGGACTCCTGTGCCATTTTCACTTTTTTTTAATTATGAAAATCATACAAAATTTTCGATAATCCTATGTTATGTGAACTGAAAAAATATGAAACTGTCATGATTAAATTAAATAAATACGTTTTTTTAATTTATTTCTTGGCTCTTTTGAAAATATTGCATCCTTAAAATACTGCGTTGACGAAAGAACTGAAAATAAAATTATAAACACAGGAACCGTCTAGTCACGGTCTCATTATAAATTCTGATGCGACAACTGGCCACCGACCACTAGTCAGTGCTCCCAGGGCCCGCAGCTAATGAAACATCCTAAAGATGTATTAATTCGGACTCAAGTGACTCAATAGCTGGCGAAGGTCAAAAACCCTGAGTTCATCGTTTATTCCATTGAGGCATTTTGAAACATCATTTTTTGCTGACCTTTCCTACATGAAAAATATGGATTCAATAACTGTAGAGATTTGACTTTTTTAAATACTGTAACTAACTAACCATCACGCAGGGGTAGGCAGAGAGGAGGGACCGCCATTTTGACACACACTCCTTGCTTTATTAACATTCATACATCGTCTCATACATACGTTTCTGTTATTCTGACTCTTCACATGGCCCGACTCAAATATTTTATTTACTTGATCGTGTCATGTTTTCCTCAGACGTCCCCGACTTCTTCTTCCATTCACTTTCGCATGTACATATATATATATATTTATATTAATATATTTATTATTTTCAAACTACTTTCTGCGTTAATTTGCTCTACATGCCCAAACCGTCCAAAGCGTCCCTTTCTTGATCTTATTCATTACTCTTTCATCGGCCTTGCATTATTTCCGGATATTCACATTTTTGACACGGTCATATACATGTATAATACTGTAACTCCCTAAAATACGCTTTGAGATAAAGTCAAATAAACTGCGAAAAGTGAGAGATACATACGTAAATTGAGATGAATCGAGATGAAAATAGATAATTTAAGAAAATAATTCTGTTTGTCTTTGGGTGTGTTAAAATTTGTGTCACTTCTTAAGTCAACGATTCCTTCACCCTTGTCGTGGTCATCAGCTTGGCAAATCTGTAAACTGTGGAAAACGTATGTCTATTAGTGTAACAATCTTAGAATATACTAGAGGTAGCCCAAGCCAAGACAGTGAAGTCAGTTTTGGACTTGTTTTTGATGATTTTAACATGACTCGGCACAAATGGGCGTGGCTAAGACTAAGGCTACGGTGTTTATACATCCATTCATATTACGTTTTTATATATAATGTTTTTGTGTATTCGTATAGCCACTTTTTCACAGTATTTTTATCAACAAAAATATAGCATCTAACCTAAAAAACCGTTTAGTTGTGTCAAGTTTAGTGGCAAAATAAAAAATGTGGGTGGAGTCCCGCCGTTAACCAGCGAAGATAGCCAGCTTAAGATCATTGCGACAGTATATAGAAGCGGTCCAAGAAAATTGTTGTCTCATGGTGTACTATGTAAAAACTCGGAAAAAGTGATTTATTACAATTTCGGATGGGTTGGGTAAAACAAATTAGCTATCTCTCCATATATTGTTACTTCAAGGTAACAATGATTCTGTGGGCTTTAATGCAAACTTCTGGAAATATCTTTTAAAGCCGGGTACCAATAAGTGTTGAGTGTTGACCCGTGTCAGTTATTAAGTTCAATGGACCCTTCGAAACATTGATGATTAAGTAACTATGTTTCTATAACTTCTTTTGAAGGAAGACAAACATTCCCAGGTGACAAATAACCTGATAACTAAACTTGTGTGTCATGTTATCAATGCGTGCATTACTTATTCCAGTGTTGAACTAGGATACTGTATGTTATTTTAATGTTTGATTGATTGGTTCAAAAATCAATTTTATAGTATAATTTATAAAAACTACGATAATATTAAATTAAAAACGTTTTCTTAGCGTTTAAAATAACATATCCACAATTCAGTCATTATTTCGTCATTGGTAGGTATGTACAGATTTACGTCAAAGGAAAGATGAGATCAAAGAAAAAATGCGCAACTCCGAGGTATTTAAGATGCTTGATGTTGTAATTTCTTATGTAGATACTTAGGTTCAGGGTGTTGATTAATTTTCCATGAATAAGGTGTGTGTTTATGGTGGCATACACCTCAGACAACATTATTAGCATCTTTCAAACAAGTTTACGCAGTTTTGAAAAAAAACTGGAATTCCGAATCTAATGGGTAAATATATAATAATCTGTACATAAATCGGTACTATTCATAACTCTTTTGAAGATTTCTGAACACCTAACACAGAGGAAATAAAAAAAAAAAATTGCGTTGATAAAATTCCTTCCTGAATCTCTAACATATATTTCAAACAAAATAAAGAAAGTTTTTCCGGTCTCTATTCGGATTATAGATTCATTTGTGTATTTATTTTAAAATACCATATACATTTTATGTGTTATTTTTTTTAAACTTTTTTTTTACGAGATATATTTTATTTTTTCGTAAGAAGTAATCACATGGTGGTTGGACATTATATTAAATAAAAGAATACTTTGTTTTAAAACCACAGAATTTATTACGATGAAGGCCAACCGGTTTCGCTTGGATCAAGCTTCGTCAGGGCACATATAATAACTGTTATTATATGTGCCCTGACGATGCTTGATCCAAGCGAAACCGCTTGGCCTTTATCATAATAAATTCTGTGGTTTTAAAACAAAGTATTCTTTTATTTAATATAGAGGCTGAATATAGTGTGAATGAGATGGGGAAGACGAAGGTTAGGAAGTACCTGGCTATCCAGATTTGGTCACCAAACACGGCTAAAGCCATTTCACCAGGACCATACTTAGACTATATTCAATCTGGAACGTGCCGCAAATATACTTTATATATTTTATTTGAAATAAATGTATTATGACACATATTGATTCTCTGACCCGCGTTCTGTGGATTCGTAGTCGAGTGTCTTACCACTCGACCACGGGAGGCAGTCAAAACCTCAGCAAAGCCTTTCACTACTACTTCAATAGAGAAGTATAATTTATTGAAACTAAGGTAAATTAATACTCCATTGAATTTCTCCCATTACTTATAATGTAGGTAGGTAGTCAATTACTGCTAAAATATGTGTTGACTGTGGTCCAAGGTAGAAACGAATTGCAAACATGGCTTCAATGCTTGCAATTAGTACTTAGTTCAAGAGGAGTACGAGAATAGATTGTCTGAGAATGCAGAATGATTTCGATTTGAAACTCAACTCGAACACTTTCTGCGCGTCTGCCATTCAATAGACCGGAAAATAAACAAACTCCAGCATACTTAAGTGAATCTTAATGTCACATCCTTGGAGTAAGATATACATAGAGAGAAAGCTAAATGATTTTACCCAACCAATACAAATTTGCGATAAATCACTTTCTCCGGGTTTTTACTCCGTATACCATGAGAGAGAAAAGAGACAAAAAAATCTTCACATAATATTGCAGCACTTCTTAGTATGTAAGAATGTTCTCCGTCCGCGCTAACTTCATATCATCGAGTCGTATAACTTACGTCAACGGATGTTGAGGTTATTTCCTACATTTTTAATGATAAAAGACATAAAATCAATAAAAAGCTTCGATCATTATTTAGACAAGCCTTCTGTTATTGGTGTTTGTGTGATGTTTTGACTTTATAAATCGTTTAATGATTAATTAATGGTGTATTGATTTGTTTTGTTTAATGTGATCAAATGTGTTCATTAAAAATGGCCGAATTCCATGTGGGCGATAACTAATAGGCTCTCCAACTTCCTTTAACATATCTTTGTCTCTTTCTATCGAGTCAGTATAAAGTCAACAATACTGACCACACTGTTTCGCAAAGGTACCTCTCCACGTATATTTTTGCTCCAAGATCACATCTATAAACGGATTTAAAAATAACCGGGTGGACCAAAAAAATATTAAGAGAGATTATTTTTAAATTTATCAATAAGGTTTCGTTTAATATTGGCCTCTCGCCGATGTAATTCCTTGATAAATAATTAATACTCAATCAATTAACCTGTTATAAAAAAAGTTGTTTCTTTTTTTGTGCCAAGTGGCATTTTTTGTGAAGAGCAGATAGTTGAAAGTGATTTTTTTAACCATCGGAATAAACCGTGTATCACCAAACTTTCTTTTTGTTGTATCGCAAGCTTAACTTTTCTGCGATGACTATTGTGTGATTTCTAAAACTATTCCAAGAATGCTTACACACACATCTTTGACAGTAAATTTCAGTTCGTCGAACTTATAAGTAATATGGATCAACTAGTCAAATATGATTTATTTATTGTTACTTCAATACTCTGCACAAGTTAACATGTACAAGATAAGGAATACATTTACTCGTTTACTAATCGTATGATTCCCCGCAATGTAAACAATAATTACAGTAATTCTTCGTTTTACTAAGAAGATAGTGTACCAACATAACGCATTTTATCGGACACATCGTTATCAGAAGTAAAGAAACAATACCAAAAGGGCTGAAGCGACATCTTGTGAAATTTACACCAGATCACTTTGAACCTTATTTTATGTTTTACAATAAAATTCATAAGTCTTCAATTCCTGGTTGTATTTTGAAAAAAATGTTGACTCAAGTAACTCAATGCTCTCAGCTGAGTTACCTGAAGCGATAAAAAACTAAAAATGTCCAAAACTTGTGTCGCTTGAGTTAAGCCTTATTCCAAATGGTCAATATATTTTAGATGACTGAAGGGCCACAAAAGTCTTCAGAATGAAACGAGAGTAAAAGCATTCGATCCAGAAAAAAACTGCATATATAACTCATTTTTTATCAAAGTGACACTAAAACCCTTTTGCCTTTCCAGCGAAACTGACAATTTAGGTATTAACAGTAAAAAATATATGCGGGTATTTATTTGTAAATCTAAAATAATTGCACACTAAAAAAAAAGTGAATATCACACAAACATCCCAACTGCTCCCAGCCGTCTGGAGCCAGTGGGACTATGGCATCCTCATTTGAGGTATGCTGCGAGGTTGAAAGTAGTAGGAGGGGAAGAAGATGGATTAAAGGAAAGTTGGAAAATACCTGGCTTTTCAAATCTAGTCCCTAAACACGGTTTAAGTCATTTTGAATCTTAATTGTGATATATCACTAGGGCTAGATACTTAGAGAAGAATCTCTGGAACATGCCGAAAATATAATATTTAAAATTCTAAGGGGCTATTTCACCACCTCTCAATAAACTACTATTCATTTGTTAACTCTAATCATCGGAATATTCGTTAGTTGTCTCTTTCCGCAAGTTTGGCTGGCAACGTCGCTTTTTTCAAACCTTATCCCGTCTGCTGTCACGTCTGTCAATACAATGCCGTTATTTCTAACATAAACTAACTTTCACAACACAACATTCGCGCGCGAAGCTCATTACATCCCTGTCACCAAATAGTTAAACGCGTCTCTATATTTAAATAAAACATATTTCTATTTTATAACTTTATTATTAAATTATATTAGTGAAGTGCATTGGGGAGTGTCTATTATTGCTTGGTGAAGGTTGATAGTTTGTAAGCATGAACATGTTGTATGTGGGTATCGTGAACACTGCCAAAGATTGTTGTTATTTCATAGTATATTCCGTGATACATTGTGAAGGCGTATATTAGAATTACATACCGTGTGCTTCTTGGAGAGATTTTATCCTTGATTTTGTATCTCCTTTACGGCATTTTTTGTCAAGCGAAATCTTGACCTAAACTCAATGTCATCTAAGACGTATAAAAAATTGACTCTTGGTTTTGAAAACACGCGGTCTACGTCTTTCCGCCATGTCCTGTTCGTCTAAGATATTTAAATCTTCAACCACTTCCATAATTACAGTAAAAATCAACTTTAACAGAAAACTCGCCTACTGTCAGCTGTCAAAACAGTACGCCGCCATTTTAAATCAGAAGGTAGATACTAACTTGTGCACTTTACGTTGACAGCTTCTTGAGAAGTGGTGAAATAGCCCCTGAATAATACAATAAAGTTATAAAATAGAAATATGTTTTATTTTAATATGGAGACGCGTTTAACTATTTGGTGAGAGGGATGTAATGAGCTTCGCGCGCGAATGTTGTGTTGTGAAAGTTAGTTTATGTTAGAAATAACGGCATTGTATTGACAGACGTGACAGCAGACGGGATAAGGTTTGAAAAAAAGCGACGTTGCCAGCCAAACTTGCGGAAAGAGACAACTAACGAATATTCCGATGATTAGAGTTAACAAATGAATAGTAGTTTATTGAGAGGTGGTGAAATAGCCCCTTAATGAAATAACACAAATTAATTAAATTTAATTTATTTACGCACGCCTTGTATTTGACCCTGCGACCTCTAGGTTCATAGGATCTTAACCACTCGGCTAAACATTAACAGAGTAATAGATACCTTAAGTATCGCCCCGGTAAAATACCACCATTCAGAACCAAAACGTTGCTTAAAATAGCTTTTAGCCGTATTTGGTGACCAGAACTGAATGACCAGGTACTTCTTTACCATCCTCTTTTTCATTTCCTTCCCCTCTCCACTACCTTCAACCTCACAACATACCCCGATTGGTGATGCCATAATCCTACTGGCTCCAGATGGTTGGGAAAGAAAAAGTAGATAGCTATTTTTACCAAACTGTCATTGAAGGTTTTCTCGCTTTTTTTCTCCCATGGTCCATTCTTGTTTGTGGTTCCTTAGACAAAATATTTTTTGAAACCATTATGATATATAAAAATATCACAACTACAAATAAATTACCACAACCCTCAATTTTGTTAAAATATTCTTTGTATGATAAGATTTTTAAAGCCGTATTTACAATATTTCTCTGTATTTCGTGATTAAGCCGAAATCTACCCAGCTTTGTTTTTTTTTTTATCTTTCTGCTTTCTCAAAATTGTTTGTCGCTTAGAAGAATAATAACTTTGTTAAACGAACTTCCCTACAAGAAGTTGATCTCTTCCACTTAAAAATAAAGACTGTCAGGCATTATATTATGTAATCAAAAAATATTTAATAGAAAAAATGGTTAGTGAAATAAGTGTTTTTTTATCTCTTAGTAGATACTTAAGTGAAATTTTAAGATGGTCAGTATTTTTAGTTAGTTCTTATTAACTTCGTTTCGAGGTAGTACTGTCCGTCAATTGTATTTCCGGCCAAATGTGAACCAGTCCACTATCACTTGTGAACTATGCACTAAATTTGAGTAGGTACCAGACATACGTCATCTCGTCTATCATCCATCCGACTCTTGAACTTTTATCTGACCGAAATAACTGCATCACTAATAGAATAGACCACATATTATTATTAACTGATATTTGAATGGCTTGAAAAAATGGTCTCAAAAACTTCTCACAAAAATATCAATAAATTTAACAATTTTTTTTTCATATTTCATGGCTCATTGTGTCGAAATCGTTAAAAGTGAAATCAAACAATTAAATAATTGAAATTTAAGATTTAACCATCTTCAAAACATCAATTTTAATAATAAAATGTAAACTTGTTGTTTTTTTTCAATTTATGTTCCCCGTTAAACATAATTCTAGGCCCGTTTCAGCTTTTGACCAAATTATGATCAGCATAACGATAATGTTGTTACGCTTGTCAACAACAGCTGAATGATTCAAGTATCAATATATGGAGAGAGAGCTAATTTTTTTTACCCAACCTATACAAACTTAGGATAAATCACTTTCTCCGGGGTTTTACGTCCTACACCATGAGAAAGAAAGAGACAACAAAATTTCCCAAATTATCACACCGCTTTAAAGTATTGTAAGAATGTTCTTCGTGTCCCACGTCTCCGTTGACTCCGCCCTCACATTTTGATATGCGACATAAATGGACATAACTCAATGGTTTTTTTAGGTAATATGCTATATTTTTGTTTTTAACAATACTGTGAATAAGTGGTTATACGAATAAACAAAAACATTATGTTGAGCGCCCTTGAGGTGATTTTTCACAAAAACGGCGCTACACAAATTATCCAAATATTATTATTATTATGTGCTATGAATGGATGTATAAATACCCAAGCTTTAGTCCTAGCCACGCCCAGGTCTAGCCGAGTCCGGCAAAACTAATCAAAACTGACTACAGCAGCGCTCCCTCTTGTATATTATGGCTCTGATGCTGAAACGGACCGACAAACGAAGACCATTTAAATGTCAACGCGAAACTACTGTCAAAATGCAAAATTTCGGCGGCCATCTTGAAATTGTAGATTTCTACACCGATTGGTTCAAAATCGATATAAGGAAATATAAAGTTAAAAGAGTAACTTCGGCCGCCATCTTGAATTTCTAGAGTAAATTTCTAAGCATACCTAAGTGGATTTTAGATTACTTAATTAAAGAGAGTTATCCAGTATCTATACTTGTATGATGTACTCACATTGATATTTTTATTAGGTAGGTGGGTAATAATTCAATGTATTTGTTTTTGTACGTATCGTTGGACAAAACTCTACCAACAGGCATCCATCCCACATTGGGCGAAGTCCAGCGAAAAGCCGCCTGCAGGACCTAGCAGCCTAAACCCGCTGAAACGGGTTCTCACCTGCTAGTTAGTTATTGACTCACATCTCTACAGCAATGATCTATAAGCTTTGCTACTCACCTACTAATTTTACGTACCATTGTGAAAATAACTTTCTTCTTAAGTTGTATCAATGAATAGACGTTTTCAAGTCAATTTGTGAGAATACTTTAATGAGAAGATTAACCCACTAATCGATAATTTTCTCTGTAAGTACGTTAGTACGTATGTATTTAATCGTAATAAAAATTAATCGAGAAACACATTTAGTTTTCACTGCGCACATTGCGCTGTGCGGTGCTGTTCTAGAGAAAGTGAATAATTTTACAACTTACAATGGTCATAATTCTGTCGAATCATCTGACAGCCCCGCTTCGGGTGATTTATGCGCTCTTATTAGTAACAGATCATGTATATAATTGTTCTCTAAATAAAAAACGTGAAGAATTTTCTATTCCTAAATTACAGCGTTTTGAAAAAAAAAACCCACACCAAGAGATTATATTTGTTCGAATTAATTAACTAGAAATAATATTTAGCATACCCCGATATTCTTAGTGCGTAGTGTGTTATAAACTAGGAATAAATGTTAACTTGGGGAGATTTTTCATAAAAAACGGCGCTATTCAAATTATTCAAATATTATTTTTATTATTCTCACATTACAAGCCTAAAGAAATAGGTAATTAAATCTTAATAAGGCTTCCTTAATATACTCATAATTATAATTATCTGGGTAGACAAACGCGTCGGATTACCCGGGCGTCATGGGTTCAATTCCTCTGCTGAGTCCTCCATCATTGCACAAGCAACATTTTCCACGTATTTTGATGGCGGTACGGAGTTTTTTTCAAATATTGTTATTCGCAACTCGAGAATGTTTGTCTTTCTTTAAAAAACATGTGTATTTACTCATATATATATGCATTCTCTGGAACCACGATTTAATAGATAAAACGGGTAAAGGGGATGACTAAAAAAATGCTTTATTTACTTTATTGTGTTTACAATAAATTGTTGAGCCAGTAAGACTATGGCATCCCCAATTAGGGTATGTTGTAAGGCTACATGTGATGGTGAGGAGATGGATATAGGGAAGAGGAAGGTTGGGAAGTACCTGACTATTCAGATCTGGTTACCAAACACGGCTAAAGCCATTTCAAGATTTTTTTCGATTCTAAATGTTGGTCTTTAACCTGGGCGATACTTGGAGTATCTATCACTCTTTACCACTTAGGTATCTATGACTATATTTCGGTCTTAAAGGTCAAACCGCACTAGCGCGTCGCTGCGCGTCAGCGGCGCTGCGCGCTTCACTTTTCTGTTCGCCGTGCCGCGCAGTTGAGCGCCGCTCCGGTGCGGTTTGCTTCTTACAAAACAGTGAAAACCTTATATTTCGTTGTGAAGCGACGCGCCGTGCAGTGCAGGGAGGCCGCTGACCGTAAGAGATAATGCTGTTCGCGAACAATTTTGCGTTAGTATCATGAGAAAGAAAAGAGACCGGGATACTTTAAGAGTAATAAAATGGGTATTCCCCCTTGTAATGGTTTCTTATGTGACAGCTAGTAAATATCTCTAAGTTAAAAATATTACGAATCCACTAAAACTCATTTCAAAACGCAGTGATTTTTTTTTTCATTAAAACGAATAGTCCAAAGATTAATTAAAGAAGCCCGTGTGTTATATCGTTTTGAGGTTAGAATGAAATATTTGAGATCTAACCCATAAAGCGATTTTTATGTAAAATTAAAATTTTTTTTTTGGTCCTTTTTGTTCGGTACAGAGCAGCCATTGTTTTTGATAATCGGACATTTTTAACTATTTACCCTTTTGACAGTCCGTTCGCCTGACACTCCAAACCAGAATGAAGCTCGTACAGATCAAATATGTATTCAATTTCTTGGTTTCAACAATTGTTTTGTCTCTTTTTCTCATATGCGTATAGAACCGAGCATAAAGAGAGAGCTATATTTTTGCGAGTTTGTCAACGATTTGTCACAAATTAGTACGGTCTTTATATTGTTATGTGAAAACATATTTCATGGTGAAGCGACCATACTTATTTCCATTAGTTAAAAGGTTAATTCATGGTACTTCTGATAGAAGTGAAAAAAATGCAGTGATTCACCCATCAAGCAAATAAAATTATCAATTTATCATTTTTTATTGTTCAGTACAGAGCAGCCATTGATTGTGATAATGCATTTCATGTAATTATTATTTGTATTATGATTCTCAATATCTGTAAAATGTCTGCACGCTGGTACAAGTTTTTTTTGTGAAATGAGGAAGTACCATTGCTTATTTCCATTAGTTGTTAATTATTTCGAGAGGAGAATATGTTCAAATTAAACCTTCTCAATTGTACTCGTACTACACGTCATACCACTTACTTTTTTTAACTTACTATTGCAGTTGGTAGGAAGGTACCTATATAATATTTGGTTCGGTATAATTTTTCCGAATGTTTGAAAACATTACTTTATTTTAGTATTTTATGTGCACCTCACAAAAGCTCTAATGGTAGTAGTAAAAGCAGGTAACTAAATCGCCTCTCAACTCGATAATTTCAAGAAATCCATGATAGTACTCCCTCCCTAAGCACGAGAACTTTCTCAATCAAGGAGGTAATTATCATTAACTAGAAACTAGACATTGTACATTTATTCAATTTATATTATACCTACTGTTAGTATTAAGTAATGATCATTTTGTATATAAAAAAAATATATAAAAAATAATTCCCGGTTGGGCGACGATGTGAAGCGGGTTATAGAATTACAGGTTATGAAGAGACCCGGTAACTCGTTTCACAGAGTGCCGTTTTACATAATGACAAGTCGGGGAAAAAATCTTTATCATGCTGTCGACGTCGGCTGTAACCGGGTGCTCCGCTCTGATCCGTCTGGTTTATCACTAGTTCACCTGTGCGCAGAGGAATCAATGCTGCCACTTCCTTTCAAAAAACCGCATTGACATATTACATAGACAGTAACATTTTGTATAATAGATAAATTTACGCTTGTTGGAAATGAAGCTGCGATAAAAAACAGAATGCGTTTTCAGCTTCAGATAAATTTGGAAAATAGTGGACTGTACTCGATAAACTATACTACTTGATGGAAGTGTCTAAATTTGTCTAGTGAAAAATTAAGGAATGAAGAAAAAATGGGAAACCATTCACTCACCAATCTAGTTGAAATTGAAAGTTCTTGAAATTTTCTTATGCAATTGTATAATTATCGAAACGAATATATATCATTCTGCTTTCATTTTCTTATTCATAAAACACATTTATTTAATAATATTTGGAGACCGAAGCAACAAACTGACGAACAAGCGAAAAACCAAAGAGTAAGAAACTTTTTTTGCAAAAAAAAACTCTTCTGTTTGACTGTCAATAATTTCGAACACGGTGTTGTTGAATACGAAAATCGAATAGTGAAATGTTTGGGTAAAGTAGGAACTGGGTGAAAAACATGAACGTAAGAACCCAACAAATTATCAATTTGAAATCCTACACCGCTTTTACCATGGGTATACCTATATATCTGTTCCCACGGTCATTTTGTCGTAGGTTTCTAAATATTTAAATCGTATTTGATTACATAAAATAACCGGTTGAAAAATAAACATCTCATGACTATAGGTAATGATCCGATCCCACTTGCAAAATCCTCAAGCATTTTTCAGAACATTCAAATTGACAATAGTTAAGTGCGACAAGTATATTCAATTATATTATCATGGCCGATAATAACTTAAAATACAAAATGCTCTTTCGTGGAAAACCAAGACTGGGAGAGTCGACCTGGTCCTGGTAGCCTTGACTAATATAATGATTCAACTTTCTACAACTCGCTGCAAAAAGTCTAATCATGTATTATTGATTTGATGCCGTTTTGGTAGATTTCAAAGCCGTACACTTTCGTTTAACGTGTCTAATATAAGCTGCAGTGATTGAAGTCTAAATTTATAATTATACTGCAATACAAATGGGCTAGATTTTTAAACAGAATTATGTAATTCGGGGCGTTTAACTTGTCGTGACATACATTGGAAAAAATGGTTTCAAAACAACTTCTAACAAAAAAATATTCAACTCTGCTACACGGCTGGCAAAATTTAATCTAAAATAATAATAATAATAACAGTGAATTTATATAGCGCAGTCTTGTGATAGTCCTCTTCGAGTGCGCTTCACACTAAATTACCTAATCTAATATAACAACGAGAAAATAATATATAACATTTATGTATGCAAATTAAAACCATCTAAAATTATGATCGTTATTGTGTGCAAAATGTTTTAAAAAACTGCATATTTTTGCGTGACTGTATCGACATGCTCACTTTTGCATTGTGCACGCCCCTTACTTAACCTAACTTAACCTTAAACCTAACCTAACGTAACCCAACCGATAAGTGAATGTGGGAATCGGCCAAATGGGGGAGTGAAAAAAGGAAAAACTCTTTTGGGTTAGGTTAGGTTAGGTTAAGAGGGGCATGCGCAATGATATCGTGAGCATGGTAATACAGCCGCGAAAAATATGTAGTTTTATTTTCCATTTAATTTTGAAGTTTAACAGCGAACTTTTTTTTTTTTTAGAGTGAACACAAGAGTCTCAACTGCTCCCAGCCGTCAAGAACCAGTGACACCATCCTCAGTGATGGCATCCTCAATTGGGGTATGTTGTGAGGTTGAAGGTACCGTGGAGGGAAAGAAGATGAAAAGAGGAACGTTAAAAAGTACCTGAATATTCTCAGATCTGGTCACCAAACACGACTAAAGCCATTTCAACTTGAAATATTTCTAGGAAGGTCGTTAAAATATGTACCATCACGAACCATAGTTTTTTTTTTGAGAATTGCTCGTTTTACTTTTCTTTTTTGATTTGTGTCTGACCAAATAGCATTTCTCGCACAAGCCTATTCCACTTGAGGCTGTTGAGAAATAGCCCAGAACCGAAAAGCAGTTTGTTGCGTCGAACTCAGAAGACATTTTTTTATGTATAATTTCAAAGACAGCATTACTTGCCCAACTTTAAGTTTATTGCCGCAGGTTAATCAAAGTTACACAGGTTGAACTTAACCTACCAATTCTGTAAATATTACGAACCACTTGGTCAATTCTTTTGTGTGGGACGTAAGAAGAGAATTAAGTTTGAATCGGTAAAAGAGTTAAATGAAACATTGAATTGGTGCCTTAGCCAAAGCTTTGTTCAAAGCACACATTTATAACAAAATAATCACTTTTTAAAACGACCCCACTTTACCCAAATTCAACACTTTTTCGTAAAAACCTTTTTTTGTTAAATTAAATCAAATTAAATAAAATATTTTTTTAAAAAATCACTTCCTATCTTATTTTTGACAGTCAAATGATTATTTCAAAGCTCCTTAGTTTGTCATGGAAATGTCGTTGTGAGCTAAAAATATTTGCAGTTTTCAAAAATTTCCAGACAGAAAAGCCCTGCAAATTTCATGGCACTGGGGTTCACCAATCAAGACTTTATCTTGTTTCTTTCTAATTTTAAGTTTCTTCCGCCTCACAACATACCCCGATTGAGGATCCCATAGTTTCACTGGATCTAGACGGTTAGAAGCAGTTAGGACGTTTGTGAGGTATTCCCTATTAAAAAAGTTAATTAAAATGATATTTGAAGCTCAGCGTTTGAAATATTTTAATGAAACACAAAAAGATTTTCAATCAGATGTAAACTTAAGATAGTGTTACGTTCAATTAAAATTGAGGCAGTCACTTAAACTAATTTTTCACTTTAGTCAATTTCCTTTGCTAGGTATTCAAATATAACGTTTAGCATATTAAAACCATTGTAAACACGTTTCCTAACTGATTTTTTATCAACTTCTAACATTTCAATGATATCAACCAGTGCTATTAAAAAATCCACTTTATTTCTTGATTGACCAGGTACGTAGCACTGACTAATATAAATAGGTTATACTTCATTAAACGTCCATATATGTAAAACTGTCGGTACCTGAATCTAATTACAAACCACTTCTACTCATAAACGAGCACTTCACGCGGTGATCCAAATAAACTTGTACATAATGTTGCATCACAATTTATTTAGAGCCATGAACGTATAAATTATGATCGCAGAATCGAACACTACGTTTATTTCTTAATTTGTGTGTAGATCAACGACCGCCTACGTGGTGTGTATCTAGATCAATCAAAATTTAAAAAGTTTGCAAATAGTGGAAGTAAAATTTAAATTATTTGAAAATCATTCATAAAATTAGTACATAAATTTAAACATTTTGAAAACATTTAAGGCAATTAAAAAAAAACTTATATTTTAAATGGTAATGTTTTGTTATGTTCTATTAGCAGAGTAACGTAATGATAGGTGTGTTGTAAAAAATAATGAAACACAATAAAAACGATAAGTGCGTCACAAAATCTAAAATGATTTGCAAGTAGCTAGATGTTTCTATTACTTTGTTTCTATATCGTAACTTAACATTTATATCAGTATGCAAATATAATATTTACGTTGCTTTAAATACTTTTCAAAATAGTGCGCTAAAACACTGTGAAAAAACGTCTTAAGTCAAATTGACTGACATTCTTGGAAGGATGCAACAACATTGTATAGATTTAGACAACGAGTGAATAATTTTATTGTTGTACGCATCAAGTCAGGTAAATAAAGATTTGTGTGTAGCTGCAACGCGTCATTAAATTTATTATTATAATTAATTTATTATAGAATTGAAACTTCAAAGTTAAAACAGTTTTTTCTGTTTGTTCAGACAAATTAGTGAATTATCACCCCTTGAAAATTTTCGCGGTTTGAGAGTAAAACACGGTACAATATGTAAAATTATTTGATTGTTTCAAAACTCTTTTGTCTTTCTAAACTCTCTTAAAAAAAAAAATTTCCATCTTCACCAAATTGCTGTCACATTTCAACATTTTCTTCTGTTTTCAAAATGCGGCTTGGTTTGAAAATATTTTTTGAAAAAAATATTTCAAGCTCCATAGGTACTGAAAACTTTTGGTCTGTGCTAAGAATGATGAACTGCAGCAGAATCAAATCCACCATAAGTGAAATGGATAAGAAAATCGTCAATTTTATGGACAAAATACAAGCCTCGGGATCGGAATTTAGATGCCGTTTTAACAGGCTCTACGGAACCGAATGAAGTGAACCTTTCGGATTCGTTTAATAAAGATGAATCGAAGACGATTAAATGAAACAATCTTCCGAAATTAACATATGTAAAAAAAGAAATCCACTTTGCGGGCAAAATGTGAGATTTGGGGTCGGGAATTATACGCTGTATTCTCAGGCTTTACGGGACCGAATGAAGTGAACACTTAAAATTCTGTTTCAAATGATGAGACTCGAGATGATTAAATGAAAAAATCCTCCTAAAGAAACGTTTGTTTAACAATCATCAATTTTGTGGACAAAATGCGAGCCTTAGGGTCGGAAATCAGATGCCATTTTCTCAGGCTCTACGGAACCGAATGAAGTGAACCTTTAAATTCTGTTAAAAATGTTGATACTGAAGACGATTCAATTTAAAAAATCCTTCAAAAGTAACATTTGTTAAAAAAATTCCACTTTGCGGGTAAAATGCGAGACTTGGGGTCGGGAATTATATGCTGTTTTCTGAGGCTTTGCGGGACCGAATGAAGTGAATCTTTGAAATTGCCGTCTTCAAAAAAAAAAAAAAAATTTTTTTAAATACCACTTTGCGGGCAAAATGCGAGACTTGGGGTCGGGAATTAGATGCCGTTTTCTCAGACTCTATGGAATCGAATTAAGTGAAACTTTGGAATACTGTTAAAAATGTTGATACTGAAGACGATTCAATGAAAAATCCTTCAATAGTAACATTTGTTAAAAAAATTCCACTTTGCGGGTAAAATGTGAGTCTTGCGGTCGGTAAATGCGAGGATATTAGATGCCGTTTTCTCAGGCTCTAAGGAATCAAATAAAGTGAAACCTTGGAATTCTTTCAAAAATAAATGTTCTTTTAAACCAAAGTCGAATAAATGAAAAAATCGTCCAAAAGTAGCATTTGTTACAGAATCATCCATTTTGGGGACGAAATGCGAGCCTTAGGTTCGGAAATTAGATGCCATATTATTAGGCTCTATAAAACTGAATAAAGTGAAATTTTAAAATTGTATTAAGAATGTAGAACTGAAGACGATTAAATGAAAAGATATTGGAAAAGAGTAACATTAGTTTAAAAAAAATACCACGTTTCGCCCAAAATGCGGGACTTGGGATCGGGAATTAGAAGCTGTTTTATCAGGCCTAATGGGACCGAATTAAGCGAATCCTTAGATTCAGATGATGAACTAAGGACGATTATATATATTGACAATCCCGTTGCGAACGGGAGTTCTAATTTATATTGGGATATATCGAGAGCCTTGTGTCATATCTGCTGAAATAATTCTGCTGAAATATTATGATTATAATTCTCTCTTAGTATTACCAAAAATAAACAAAGTACCATGGAGCTATTTCATAAAAACGCTGTATTAAGCAAGATCAACGGGGTAACTACGTCACCCCCCCTTGGATTGTGCGTCTAATTTTTACTTTCAGTTACGGAAAGGTTAAAGAGGATTACATACATTAGTTTAGTAAAAACTGATTTATCTAATTTATACCGAAGTGCTTAAAGTTGCTTAAGTTATTTACTAGTAATAGTTTTAACGCGTTACCATCGCAGCAATTAAAAATCCTTGTACTTAGTTCATTAATATAAACGGCTACCACATGCAGCGATCGACGCGGCCTAGAAATAAATAATTCCTTTACAAACGAAAACATTTTCATTCAAATCACGCCGTGTTTCCGCTTATCGTACCCAAGGATTCCTATTGAGGCCCGATACTCCAACACCGAGTGTTTATACGGTAAATTTCAATTGGGTTCCAATCTAAGTATCTGCCTAGAAAATTACAAATACCTTAATAAGTATCTACCTAGAAAACTACAATTATCTATGTACTTGTCCAGAAATATACAATGAGCCGTTTGCATGGTGACTTATTTTTCGGTTCGTGGAGAATTTCTAAGGCAATCAGTATTTTTTTTTTATGTATTGCTTTATCAATTTTTGAACAGCTACATACTCGTATCTAACAATATAAGCACGTGGTTAACAGCTGTCATTCTTTATGACAAATGTGATTTACCAATTATCATAGGGTTCGTGATCATAGAAATAAATCAAATGATTGAATATTCGTTGACAGATTCGTTAAAACGACGTGCGTCAGCAAAGTCTTCGATTTCGTCGACAGTTTTAAAATGAAAGACGGAAATACAAATGTGTGTTAAGTTTCAAAAACATAAATAAAAAAGTTTTTATAAATCAGGTATTTTTTTTTTACAGTTTGTAAGTGAATTGTATTATTTTTTTTTAAACCATGAGTAATTAATATTTTTTATATCATTTACATATTCTCAGTAGATTAATCAATTTACTTGATTTTTTCTAAGCCATTTAAAAATGTATGCAGCTGACTCATTACCTAAAGTACCAACTGTAAAATTACCAAGGTGTTAAATTATCTAAACAAGTACAAACACATTAAAGCCTAGCTTCAACAAAGTCTCTAATTATTTATCAAATAACTCAAATTAATGCCTTTAGTGAAAGGTTACACGATAATAACGTTCAATGGTGTTTTTAATCTTAATCTCTTTTGCTATTAGAATCATCAAACAGTTCCTGCTACGTGATATTTCTAATTATTACGCACATGCATTCGGTACATACCAAACTTTCAACCTTCGTCCCAACTTTAATATTCACGTTAGATTAAGTAAGGTTGTATTATATGAGAGATAAATAAAAGCCTAGCTTTAGATAAAATAAATATATATTTATTTGTAGGCAAATATGAAACGTGAATCTGATGCATTCAGTATACGACACATTACAGAGTGGTAGAACGATTATTTCAGAGAAGTAGATACTCTAAGTATCGCCCTGATGAAAAACTACCGCTCAGAATCGAAACGTTGCTTGAAATGAATCTAGCCGTGTTTGTTGACCAGATCTGAATAGATGAGTACTTTCCAATCTTCCTCTTCCCTATCTCCTTCCTTTCCCCACTACGTTCAGCCTCACAACACTCCTCAATTAGGGATACCATAGTCTCACTTCCTCTGTACGGTTGGGAGCAGTTAGGACTCTTGTGCGGTATTTACTATTTAAAAAGATTACAATTTAGTAAACTACCGATGTCCTTTGTGATTAAAGTGATTACTAACTTTTTGTTTTGCAATTAAATATTTTATAGATAATAACGACATATTTTTTTACATCTTTTCCCAAGCAATCGCAGCTTTGGAACGAACGCATTCTTTATAAAGAAAGTCGAAAAAAACTGGCAAATAACGACAAAAATACCACTTATTTTTAAAAACGAGTTAACGTGATTTGTAAGCTTTCGACAACGTATAAGGATGGGTATTATTAGTTATAAAATATTACGTGAGGTCAAATATTAAGTTAGACAATGATATAATATTTTTTGGTTTAATTTTCAACGCGATAGCGTGAAATATCACCTCAAAGGCGATATGTATAATATACGAGGCCTGTTCAAAAGAAAAGGTGAATTTTGAATTTTCGCGGGCTGTGTACATTCGATTATCGATTTTTTTGTTTGTCATGTTGGTACACATATTTTTATCATATGTTAGCATTATCAGCCATTTTGGATCAGTGGTTTGTTTTTGACAACTGGAAAGGTTAGTCACGTTTTTGTGTGTTCTTCGATTTTTTTACTTTTTAAAAAAATGGATCAAAGAATATGTATTAAATTTTGCGTTAAAAATGGAATAAAGTGCTCTAACGCATTTAAAATGTTGACTGTGGCATTTGGCGAGTTTACTTTGTCTCAAAAAAGTGTTAATACGTGGTACAAGCGCTTTACAGAAGGCCGAGAAGCTGTTGATGACGATGAACGTCCTGGAGTTGTGGAAAAACAAATCGTGGATTTTATTCTTTGATCCATTTTTTTCAAAAGTAAAAAATCGAAGAACACACAAAAACGTGACTAACCTTTCCAGTTGTCAAAAACAAACCACTAATCCAAAATGGCTGATAATGCTAACATATGATAAACATTAGTGTACCAACATAACAACAAAAAAACAATAATTCAATCTACACAGCCCGCAAAAATTCAAAATTCACCTTTTCTTTTGAACAGGCCATGTATAAATATACCGCAAATCGTATTCTTATCTCTTTCAGAAAGTGTATTTTGTTAAATAGATTTTCAAGATACCTACCCACGGTTTTGAAAATGTCGAAAATATTTACTTTAAAAATGACAATATTTATTTAGCTTTGTGTAGATTTCGCACCACCAAAAAAAAAAACAGAAATGTGACAGATTTGCTACAACACACCGAGGCACACTTTCGGGACCGTTACTCCATCAATCATAAATGGTAAACGCCTTTTTTTGTTAAATAAAATAAACCATCATGCGAAAATAACGGATCTATTGTTAGTTTTTTTCGCCCACTTTCAGCTTTGTTGTGTATAGCTGATAAATATTGGAACACATTTAGATCATGGAACCGTACAGAATGCAGCATTGCTATGAAAGTGTTTTACTAAAATATTTTTTTCTTGAAACAATTGTATATTACACTATCTTAAGTATTATTACCTTAAACACTAATAAAATTTATCCCAACAAGACATAATACCTTGAACATTGTGTGATAGGAACGGGAAGAGGTGTGACACCAGTCTACTATTGGTAAACGCGTTAATCTATTAGTCTAGAAGTGAATTTGGACAGTAAAAATTGTTACCTGCTCATTGTTAATAAAATTCTCTGGTAAACAAAAGATGTAATATTCATGTTTATTTTTCAATTCGAACCTGTGATGAAAAAACTACATGGGAGTATTTACGTAAATATTTATATTTCGATAATATTCAATTTGTGTGCAAATCTTTTTTATTTGGTGCTAGCGCAGACCCGCGAAAAATAACGGGATATTATAAGTGTACGATTTGTGAAGCTGAATGTTCGCACCCATCTTTTCAGATTTTTTGGAATATTATAAAATACTATTTAAATTTTTTTTTTTTTAATTGGCACTGCCAAAAAACGAACCCCTATCAACTGCATGAAAAATAATTACGCTGTCCATTACATCACCACCTGTTGTGAGAATAATGATAGAAACTCATTATATCGTCGTCGGAAAGGCAAAAGGCTTTAAGCGACACTTAAAAAAATAAGTTAAATACGCAAAATGAGTTCAATATGTTTTAATTAGTTTATTTTCTGCATCGAAAGCTCTGACTCTCATTTGATTCTGAAGATCTTTGTGGCCTTTCACCCATATAAAATATATTTATTATTTGGGAGAAGTCTTGACTCAAGCGATACAAGTTTGGGACTTTTTAGCTTTTTGTCCCTTCAGGTAACTCAGTGAGAGCATTGAGTTACCTGAGTTAACTTATTTTTTCAAAATCCAACCAGGTACTGTAGAATTATGAATGAAAAATCTTCAAAAGCCTTTGGCTTGGAGTAACAATATATGGAGAGAGAGCTAATTATTTTTACCCAACCTCTACGAATTTGGGATAAATCACTTTCTCCTGGGTTTTTACGTCGTACACCATGAGAAGGAAAGAGACAGCAAAATTTCCCAAATTATCACACCGCTTTAGTATTCAGTATTGTAAAGATGTTCTTCGTGTCCCGCGTCTCCGTTGACTTTGCCCACACGTTTTGATATGCGGCATAAATGGACATAAGCCAAAGGTTTTTTAGGTTATATGCTATATTTTTGTTTATAAAAATACTGTGAAAAAGTAGTAATACGAATAAACAAAAACATTATGTCGACATGTGCTATGATTGGATGTATAAATACCCCAGCCCTAATCGCCTTGCGCCCAGATCTAGCCGGCAAAACACATTAAAACTGACTAGAGCAGCGCTCTCTCTTGTATATTATTGCTCTGAGGGCTCTTTTTTTACATGAATACCGCTCAAAATTCTCAACTGCTCCAAACCGTCTAGAGCCAGTGAGACTATGGCATCCCCAAATGGGGTATGTTGTGAGGCTGAGGGTAGTGGGGAGGGGAAGGAGATTCGGAAGATGAAGGTTGGTAAGCTATTCAGATCTGGTCACTAAGCACGGTTAAACCATTTCAAGCAACGTTTCGATTCTGAATGGTAGTCCTTCACCAGGGCAAAACTTAGAATCTACCACTGCCACAATATACTATAAATAATTGTAAACTAAATTTACTATATTTAATTTAATAACACGACTAAAGCCATTTCAAGCAAAGTTTTTATTCTGAATGGTGGTCTTTCACCAGGGCGATGCTTAGAGTATCTACCACTCTGGAACGTGCAGCAAATATACTTTCTTTTTTTTTATATGAATTAAATGTGTTATGACACATATTTATTGAATAAAAGTTATTGGCGCACGCCGGGTTTGAACCCACGACCTTTGGATTCGTAGTCGAGCGTCTTACCACTCGACCATGGAGGCCGTCAAAGGAGGCTCTGGTGTAAACTACCCAAAATGGAGCTTCAGCCCTTTTGCCTTTCCGGCGACGATATGTATACTGAAAATAAGAATGACGTATTATTGAATTTTAGAATATTGCGTGCTCACATCACAACCAAAATTATATAGTTTTTGTTATTGTGTATGTAATGGCCTTTGTAATTTATTTTTTTGTATTTATGATATCGCGGTATATTGTGTGAGGCCTATCGTGGGCTGCGTTTTTTTAACCCCACGGCATCAATGTATCAAAGTACTACGTCGATGCCCTACGACGGTTTAGCCACAGTAATATAACTTGTGGCTTCAGGTACGAGAGCGGGCATTCTCGGTGAAGCCGCTGACTAGTAATGTATGGGTAAGTATGAAAATAGGTACACTTACGGTTCGTCTGCGGCAAATGAACAGAGTTTTGTGTTTTATAAACCATCAAAGCAGGCAAAATGTCGGCCCAAGTGAACTAAGTCACTGTTTTTTAAAGATAATTCACGATAATGAAAAGAGACCTGACAATAAATAAATATATTATAAAGATAAAAAATAAGTTTACTTTAATTGTGCTACCTTGTAGATATTCCCCGTTAAATTTAATTGTTCTATAGCAATAATGAGACCAACTATCGCACCCTTGCTCATATTCCCTTTTAATAAACCTACCTACACAGGAAAGCGTACCTCATAATTATATTAAAATGTTGGAAAGTAGTTTTTAATATGATCCTATAATATCTACCAGTCATCATTTCTTCATCATACACAAGCTTGAAGGAACAATATATGGAGGGATAGCTAATTTGTTTTACCCAACCCATCCGAGTCATTTTTCCGAGTTTTACATCTTCATTTCTTGGAGCGCTTCTATTTACTGTCGTAATGATCTTAAGCTGGTTATTTTCGCTGGTTAACGGCGGGACTCCGCCCACATTTTTTATTTTGTCTTGACACAACTAAACGGTTTTTTTAGGTTATTATATTTTTGTTGATAAATAGTGGCTATACGAATACACAAAAACATAATGTCGATATGAATGGATGTATATTTTAGCCACGCCACGCCCATTTGCGCCGAGTCATGTTAAAATCATCAAAACAAGTCCAAAACTGACTTCACTGCCTTGGCGTGGCTATAGACTAAGGAGTACATAGTGGTATCTACCCAAGGTAGTGTAGTCAGTTTTTGATGATTTTCACCGAACTCGGCAGATCTGGGCGTGGCTAAGACTAAGGCTAGGGTATTTATACATCCATTCATAGCACTTATCAACATAATGTTTTTGTTTATTCGTACAACCATTTTTTCACAGTATTGATATCAACAAAAATATAGCATATAACCTAAAAAACCATTTAGTTGTGTCAAGTTTAGTGGCATAATAAAAAATGTGGGCGGAGTCCCGCGGTGACCCAGCAGACCAAGATCATCGTGACAATATATAGAAGCGGTGTATTATATTTGTTGTCTCTTTTTCTCTCATGGTGTACGACGTGAAAACCCGGAGAAAGTGATTAATCGCAAGTTTTAGGTTGGGTTAAAAGAATTAGCTCTCCTTCCATACATTATTACTCCAAGTACACAAGTATCTGGTAAGTTCTTGAGTTTTTTTGTTTTTATAATTAAAAACAAAATTTTGTAAAATAACAATTTTTTGGATATTTTATTCGTAAATCGAAATCAAAATTTGGTATGAAACATGGCTCGAATGCGTTCCTCTTAATGAAAATATAAATATACAAATATTTATTTATTTTTAAAGAAAGACAAAGCTTGGTTACGAATAACCTGACAATATTTGAAAAACTCCTACTGTCATCATAATAAGCGCAAAATGTTGCTTGTGCAATGATGGAGGACTTAGCTAGCAGAGGAATAGAACGCACGACGCCCGGGTGGGAATCCGATGTATATGTCCACTCAGTTAATAGCTTATGTATTTTTTTGTCATTTTATTTTTACCAATAATCACCCCCATAAATTTCGCGGTGCCAGCGTGAAACACGATGTATATTCGATCATTTTCAACTACTGTCCTCGGTAACATTTCTTTCGTCATCGCGAGTGAATCTATCTGATTAATCTGAGCTGAATGCCAAACATGGCAGTTCCATATTTGAATTTGAGGAAGTGATAATTACAGCAGGCGTTCTTCCTCCTTCCTTATTATGGAACCCACTTCCGGTTTAGGGTCCGGCGATCAATGGTGACGTTTCCTTTTGACCACGCCGTATTGTAATCGGCATTAAATTAGGAACATGCTGTACGGTATTTTCGTAATTTGGGCAACAGGGTGATTGAGAAATCTGTCCTAGATTTTCGACATCGAAATAATGACGATTGGCTTGAACTCAATTTGCATCGTTGCAATTTCTCGCCAAATAAAGAATATTTGGGTTATCTTGATGCGTTTTATTGTGATGGGACGAGTGGGTTGAAACCTTTAATTATTATATTTATTATTTATGTTTGGTATCATAATACACGCAGTTCAAATTCAAGGTCATGCATAATTATATACTAGCAGTTGCGTTGTGTGACTATTCGATTGTATGCATATTATTATATTTAAGTGCTAACTTCTAGGAGAGATATTAACCTCATTGTTATTATTTATGCAGTCATTTTTTGCTGTTTTCAATAGGTCGAGAAGTATTCAGTCTTAAATTTCTCACGTATCTTCTGGGATGTCTTTTTTAATGATGTTATGGTCCTTACGACAGCTCTGCTGGTAAGCCAGTTAAGTAAGGTTATTTGATTTTTTTAAACTGAAGTAACTATTAGTAGGCGCAAAAAAAACCTTGGCAGGTAACTTTTATTACATGCGGTTGTGATTAAGCACTTATTTAATTTAAATGAAAATTTGGGGCGTTCGCGGAAAAGCTGGCATAACTATGAGAAAAAATTATGAATGTACATCCGTTTACAAGTATGTCAGTGTCCTTGATTCGATGCGGATTTGTTTACATCGAAGTGGATGAACCTACCCATGTAAGAAACTAGGAAATGTTCACCGATTACTCTTCTTTGCTGTCTAAACTTTTGGACATAAAAACTTTACCAATCAATTCTCGCCTTTTTGGTTTGATTCGATTGAGATTATTTATGTGTGACAGTCGAACGAGGTAGACTTTTCAAATTCAATCGAATTGCTGTGCGATCCAATGATAAATTATTATTTTAATTTTTAAAGAGAAATTCTCACATTCAGGAATTCTCTCGAGAAACAGCCGCAATCTGATTAATTGGAAGATGTCTATCATAAGCCAACGTCTATCGACTATCAAACAGCTACATACACATATTCGAGGAGCATTTTCCGTGGCAGTAAGAGGTAGCAATACGACTCAAAGTGTCTATATTACAAAAAGTATGTATCGTTCCATGGGAATTATCGAAATTTAAGCGTTAAACTTTATTTTAAACAACCCTGCTTTTAATTTCCTTGTGTTGAACATTGCATTTTGCGGATTGTACATCGACTTTCAATAATAGAACATCGTTATGTATTTTTTTCAGAAAACCATCCTCATGACAATAATAATAAGAGAAAAGTTTGATTGTTTTTCATACAGCCGATGTAAAACGGTTCTTAACAAGTAAAACATATTGTTGCTCCCCTAACAGTGGACATTATTTTGAATAAATTAGTAAATTCAATGAATTCTCTTTGAATATTACTTATTTACCTTCAATGTAAACCTATTTTAATAAAAATTCGCTCCACATTTCAGTAACTATAACCATTTGAAAAGTGTTTCATTCATTTTATTTTTGAAACTGCTAATTTATATTTTGGTTTAGTTTAAGCAATGTGTGAAAATTACCGTAACAGGTTGAAACCGGTCCGGTCTAACAACTGTAAAATTATTTTTGACCCTGTTTTTTTTCCTGCAATGTTTATCGTATTTCTGCCAAACCAACTTCTATTCTTTTCTTGTACACTAATGAAATGCATGGAATTAATAATATCGCATGAAATTATAATTAATAAGCTTGATCTAGAGATCGGTGCAATAGAAATAATATATTTGAAAATATATATTCACATTAATTTAAAACATGTATAGACTATTTTATACGTATTGACTAGATTTGTGTAAAGTACTTTTTTGTATAAATTAGCTATATTACTTATTAGTTCAGGCTTTTCATTACCTGACCACTAGGCAAGACTTTAATGCAGTATTTTTTTGCAGATTGTTTGTGTTATTTTAATTACGTCAATGGTTGCTGTTTGTGAAATGTTTTATGTATCTACAAATTGTTGGAATAGTGTACATGAATAGATAATGATTTATTCTGGGGTTGGTTCAATTAATAACATCGATTTGGGGGAGCGCACCGGTAAAAGCTCTATCATTACCATTCATTCAAATGTTTAGATTATGTTTGAATTTTTTTGAATGAATCACTTTGTGATTAATATTTGATACAACTTAGAAAGTACTCATTCCTATTTCTAAATAATATAATTTTGCACATAAGCCACCCCGCTGAATCGAAACCACGTTAATTATAATGTATTAAGCTATGTTTAGTGACTAAATCTGAATACTCCTTTATTGGCATTACTCTTCAATCGAGGATGCCACAATACCCGATCGACTTCGGACTGGGCCAGTACACCTGAAAAGTCACACTATATCAAACTTAGTGGTGGTCGACTGAGTCTCAGTGTAATTGAATATATTTGTTGTTCCACGGACCGAAACGAAGTCCTAATAATCTCTTGTAACAAAGTAAACACATCACAAAAAATTGGGAAAAAAAACACGCTTCAAAATGTATTCATAATGCTTTTCAGACTCAATTAGCTTTAAATAATTGGTATTCTCTACGTGTCCGTAGTACTCATATTCTTCTATCATTAAAGAGATCTGTATTATTCGCCTCATCATTTAAACTTACCATTGACCTTGGCGTAATAACAGTTCATCAAGTTAGTTTCGCAGCCTGCCACCACGGCCGGGCCATACACTTCACACATCCTACATTTAGATTTTAGCACTGCAGAGAATACCGACGAAAATAGAAAATTATCAAATTGACGAATATTTTCTAGATGAGTCCCGTTCGAAGCAGTTCTGTAATCCTATTATAGGTTTCGAATTATCACTACCAGTTTGAAAAGGGCATAAAATATTATTTTGTTTTCATCCTTTCTCAAACCTCAACGTTTTTTTACGTTGTCGGCTTTAATCACACCCAAATTATTACATTTTATTTTATTGTTTTCATTTAACAGAGAAGAATTTATTGGCACTTTCACAAGAGTGCCAATATTTTAATATTATCCACTATGGGTCAAGTGTTAGATATTAGCCTCCCCTTTGATTCGCAACTCCTTCCTGGCCGCGAACATATTCATTTATCTCCTGATGAACAGATATTCAATTTGATTCAACATCCATTTGGCACTATGGTATTTGTCTTTTTTGTGCCTGGCTTTCTATGACCTTAAACTTTTTGTCAATAATTTGTATCTTTTATAATCTTTTGAAAAGATCAATCATGATTTCTGTAATATTCTATCGGTGATATTCTTGGATCAATGTATTGTATCAATAGAGCACATCTTCCACATTCTTTTAATCTCTCACCGTAGTAGATCCTTTGAACATCATTATGGGTTATGGTAAAATACACATTTACATTTCGTCGCTTCCTTGTTTGGACTAGTGAATAGTTAAAAATCATTCACCATGGATGGGCATCTACCTAAATGGCCAAAAGAATAAGTACTCTAGATGAATAATTAATATTATGCTGAAAACGACGATAATTTATACACTGATTATTTTATGGACGGTTGTGATTCATAATATAACCATAGATGGAATAGCTTAGTAATTGTGTATAGTAGACCAATTTGTGGCTGAATTTTGAAAAATCTTAATAGTCCACATAAATTTATTACTTTTTCATAATGTGTACCTTGAAAATGCTGATGCTGCTTTAGGTTGTAAGTGGTTACTTATAGAGGACTCTTCTCCTATTATATTGCTTTTGTCCAGCGTGTCTGAATCACGGAAAAAGTTACGCTCTGATGAATACCATTAACAGTCTTCCTAAGCCTCAGCATCCAAAAATTGCACTCAACGTCTTTTTTGGTTTTCTAATACAAGCAATACTGCACATGATTTATCTGTAAATTTTACATAAACAGTTAGGAAAATGTCCAAGGTTTCCAGTGAATAAATATTTTAAGCTGTAATCTTTTAAATTCTATGAAAAACATACTAAAATTTCAGTAAAAGGTGCAGATTGAAAACCTGCGCAGCCATTTTAGAACGTTTAACCTTAAAATTGCAGTATGCATTTCGTGAATAATTCAAAAGATTACTGTTTTAAAAATTGTTCACTGGAAACCTTAGACATTTGCCTATGTACCCGTATAGAATTAACAGACAAATCATTTGTAGTATTGCTTTTATAAGAAAACCAAAAAGTGTGAATTTTTGGGGGCTGACCCTCAAACACATAATTGAAATTCATTAAAAAGATTACTTACTTTTACAAAAAAAGGTTTCATTCAGCAAGGTCAAAATAAAAAATGGGTATCAGAAGGAAACGTGGCTTGAACAAGGATCTAAAAAAACAATTTGCGTGTTAATATTATGATTTATAAGCTTATCATGATTTTTAATTCAAGTTTGCTCATTTCTTGTTTTTTCCGGTGAATATTATAATTTGGATATGAATCTCAACATTAGTCTTCTTGCAAATGTTTATGAGAATGATTATTACGTTGGTGAATCATATTGCTTTGACGATTAGCATTAATTGTAAAAAAGAGGTGTTCGGTCACCTGTGGGCTAATGCTACTGAGTTAATGACTCATGAAACCACCCACTAATGTGACAGGTTACTACTTTAAAAGAATTTATTATGGTATAAATTAAAACAATAATTCAATGCGTCATCTTTCGGCGTAATTTTTTTGTTTTTTTATAATGAGTACCGTACAAGAGTCCCGACTGCTCCCAACCTTCTAAAGCCAGTGGGAGTAAGGCATCCCCAATTGGGGTATTTTGTGAGGCTGAAGGTAGTAGGGAGGAGAATGAGATGAGGAATATGAAGGTTTGGAAGTACCTGGGTATTCCGATCTGGTCACAAACGGCTTAAGCCATTTCAATCAAGCAACGTTTCGATTCTGAATGGTGGTCTTTCACCAGGGCGATACTATGAGCATCTACTACTCTGGAACGTGCCGCAAATATACTTTTGATTATTTTTATATGAATTAAATGTGTTATGACAGATATTAATTAAATCAAAGTTATTTTCGCACGCCAGGTTTGAACCTGTGACCTTTGGATTCGTAGTCGAGCGTCTTACCACTAACCCATGGAGCCCGTTTATAATGTTATAGATAATCTATCATTCTTTATTGAAAGCTAAGTACTACCTTTTATGTACTCGTATATATACTTTGTTCATCGAAAAGGAATCATTTTAGAAAACAAACAGAATGTAAGTACTTATGTGCAGGAATATATTTTAAAGTATTTATTATTGTTATTATTATTTAAATGCAATTGTTATAAATAAACTGGATACGTATTAATTGCAGACCTTGGGCTACACACAAAACTCGGAATTCATATGAATTTATTGGATAGAAAGAACCAATCGAACCGTTTCTTTTTTAAATGGAAAGAAAATAATGTTAATGGCCATAAATGATTGCTAACTAGTATCAATATATTTCTATTGTAGCATTGATGTATAAGGTTGTACTCGTATGTTGCCTTATAGTTGCAAGATAAATTGATCGTTTATGTTATAAGATTGTTTTAATCACTAGTTATTTGTTACTTAATTGGCTGTTAATATTTTTTAAATTATTTTTACACAACGATAAATCCCTACGTTTTCTATACATACCGGCAATTATAGTGTTGTAAAAGTGTGCGGTAGTCACTAATAAATAAAAATGAGAAGTGAGACAAGTAGTCATCAATAGCTTCGTCCAGACGCCGTCCACGCGTCAAATAATGTTGCAGTCAAAAGGGCGAAATAAAGTGTATGAAATGAATTGTGACTATTACAATATATTCGAACCTTTCCATTAACGTTCAACTTTTGCTTGAAACTTCTTAACCCTTGTCTAGCTCACGTGACACGCCCTACGCGCTGTCTGGACGAAGCTAATGGTGTTCTGCTCAGGGGCGGCTCGTGATTTTTTAGTGTGCTAGAGTGCTAAGATTGAAAAATATGACATTGTTAGTGTTGTTGTAGCCGAAAATGATTTTTATATTTTTTTCAAGATTTTATTTTTTGTATGAAGAATTTCAGGATTTTTCAGTTTTGGTGGTGCAACGCACGGATTTCTGAAAAATCTTCATACAAAAAGTTGAAATTTCGAAAAAAAATAGTTTTCGGTTAAAACAACATCAATGATGACGTTTTTTTTCAATCTTACCACTCTAGCACACTAAAAAGTCACGAGCCGCCACTGGTCATGTCGGGAATAACAAAATAGCAAGTATGTGACGATGTAAGAATGAGGATAAAATGTACCAAGAAAGAGTTGTAAAGAGTTCCAATCACTCTGCTCTCCTGCCTACCACTGCGTAAAAATAGCGTGATAGTTATTTAGTTATTTTGATATTGTATTTAGGTACTTTATTAGATCTACACAGAAGTGATCTATCCTAAGGTCAACAAAAATCATCTAGTCAATAATGAATATAATTTTCCGGCAATAAATTCGTGGTTTATTAGCAAGTAGT
This sequence comes from Drusus annulatus, assembly GCA_022651775.1. Taxonomy (NCBI): domain Eukaryota; kingdom Metazoa; phylum Arthropoda; class Insecta; order Trichoptera; family Limnephilidae; genus Drusus; species Drusus annulatus. Next base: position 746,856 of record JAGWCC010000390.1, on the reverse strand, counting down.
GTACCTTCATTATGTTTGCTGATTACTGGAGGCTATCGCAGGCTTTCATTATCCCGTGTGAAGCCTTTCATAATTAACCGATTGACGTCAATTGGAGCCAGCGAAGCCTGCCATTAGATCGATAAAGCAATTATTATTCTCGCTACACTAAGGACGAAAACAAAACAAACAGAACAGCTGATAAAATGATTACATTTAATACGAAATGCAACTATCTCATAGGCCTTGCATAACCATATAGCTACACCGCTGATAGCTCCGTTCTGACCTTCCTCTTTGTTATTTAGTTTGCAAGATCAGAATACATAAGCTGACCAGATAATTTTGAATACTAAAAAATGTCTTCCCAAACCACTGAACAGAAAATACCTTGAAGTGCGATCTACATCGATTTGAAAGAAAACTGGTGTCATCAATTCACACTCGACATTTTGACTCCTGGTCAGTAGACAGCCAATGAAATAATCGATTATTCGTTAGTAAAAGAATTACCACTAAAAAAAAGTTTGTAATTTTTTTACTCAAATGTAAATTTACCTTATCATCACCAGCGCCAACAGACGATAGTTCATCTCTTCTGCAGCCAACCAGGTGGAAGGGAGCTCATCTCACTGACAGCGGATGATTGAGTTATTCGAGAATGCTTATACGAAGAGCACGTGCTTGGATAAGCAAATTATTAATTATTAAAGATTAAGATTAAGCGAATTAAGATTATGCTGTCATCTTGTGTCTGCTGTGGTCCATCGCGACATCTCCAGATTGACATGATAATGATTGATATTTGCTGTTATTTTGATCTTGTTATTAAACTTTACTATGTTTCGTATGATAATCATTTATAGAATGCAGACCACTATAATACGAGAGGTGGGTCACTTTAGTAAAATATTAAAATGAAATAAATAAAGCAATTTAAAACTTGAATTTATCCATTTAATAAGAAACCACAGGAACCAACCAAGTGTTCATATATCGTCGCTGGAAAGGCAAAAGGACTTCCTGCTTTTGAAGGAAGTTTACGCTCGTAGAAGAAACGCTTCTGGTTTAACTTATTAAAAACATAACAAAAATAATTATATTTTAAAAATTGGTGAAAAAAGTGCAATTTTTTTCTACTTTTACCATTATTGCTTCTCCTTTGTTTGTTTGAACTGGACATCTTTTAAATTGTGTAAACTCTTTAAATAAATAAATAAAATAACCTAATGTTTTTAGTTGAAAAAACCTGAGTATAAGTGGTTAACCGAAACTTTGGTCAAAAATGAGTTAAACATGCAGTTGTGATCAGTTTTTCTTTTTGCATCGAATGCTCTCATTTGATTCTGAAGACTTTTGGGGCGCTTTAGCCATTTAAAATATATTTACTATTTGGTAGAAGGCTTGACTCAAGTGGTACAAGTTTTGGACTTTTTTTTAGCTTTTTGTCGTTTCAGGTAACTCGGTGAGAATTTTTTCAAATTCCAACCAGGTGCTGAAGACTTATGAATTTTATTGTAAAAAAAATTACTTTAAAGTTCTCTGGTATCCCAAAATGGCGCTTCAGCCCCTTCGCCTTTCCAGCGACGATATGTTATAAATTAACCAGCTGTGTGCGATTAAATGTAATGAAATCAATCACTTATCATTCATTGCTTTATATAAGCCACGATACAAAAAACGAAGAGTAGTTTCAAAATGGATGTTAATTTGTTTGATTAACGCATACTCACATAACACCTTCTCACTTCTGGTCAATTCTCAACAAAGGAATCTGTTTCCTTGATCTCCCGACCTGCCAGGAGGTCACATGGATGAGGAGGTAAATCGTGATCATTTAACCCATCCTACCGTCTATCAGCGTTTTGGTTCTGAGAATGTATTATTGATGCGACTGATATGGCCAATGGGAGCTGAGATGCCAGCGATATGAGTAGGCGCTGATCTTCTTGCTTTGAGTGGAACGTGTTTTAATTAATTCTAGTACCTGCGACCACCAAAAAAATACATCACTTTTATGAACGTAGTACACACAACAACAAAAATATGTGTACGGCGTACGCACGAGTACGCAGTGTGTAAATAAATAATCAGACAAGGAATTGTTTTGGTAACTGACAGCTTGTTTTCATAGTACTCTTAACCACTGCCGTAGAGCCATTAATCTTCTTCATAGTGTAGTTTTGCTTGAAAAATATGTATAAATTATTCATTTTACCTTGAAAAATCACAAACTTTTATAAAAACACTGATTTATTGTTGAAAAGTGAACTCATTTTTTTAGAATTAATAAAAAAAAATGTAGATAGACGCCTGGTTCCATATAAAATTGTTTTAATAAAAAATTCTTCAATTTTCGCGAGTAGAAATTCCGTAAACAAATTTAAGTTGAATTATATGTTAAAATTACAGCTTTTACATGATGTTTGTTAGCGTTTTGAATAATGAAAAGCCATTTGAACCAGATAGACGTTGAAAGATATATATATTATTCTTCTTCCGAGTAAAGTATTTGTCTCATCTTTGTGCAATATGATAATTTCATGAATGACAACACACGATGTTGAAAACAAACCATAAATACAATTCTCGATACTAAGCACGAGAATTTTCCCAATTAGGGAGGTAATTGTCATTAACTAGAAACTAGACATAGTATATTAATTGAATTTATATTATATCTGTAATATTATATTATGTAAAAAAATATCATCTTGTACAATTGATTAAATGAAATAAGAAATTACATGTCCTCCGTAGAGTCAATCACTCGACGAAAGACCATCGGAAGATAATTTCTAGAAGAGAAAATAACACGACTAAGTACTTAATAAATCGTTCTTCAATATCTCACAACAAACTTGTAATTGATAATATGTAATATGCATAAATAATAATTTAAAAAATACTTTCGTAACTGCCCGACTTCGCCCGCGTTTTAAACCCAGTTATATAATTGATTTCAACACTAGACCATAGACATATTTATTGTTGAATAATGTTCAGCTCTCAACCTAAATTTGCGTTTCAGATGCTCAGTTCATGAAATTAACAATGAAAATAGCTGTTTCTCCTCTCGTGATACGAGAACGTATGGAAGCAGAAAAACACTTTAACTTCTTCTTCTTCTTTTTTTATTTAAACATTTTTTATAGGAAGATTATTTAAAGTATTACAGTTGAACCTTCAACTGACGACATTCAAAAACCGCACGGCAAGGCGCTCTGAACGGGACTGCCAACTTATAATATTAATGAACCGCACGCCATGGCGATCTGAACAGGACTTTAAAGGGTCTTAAAATTCGATCTATAGATATTGTACACAATAAAATTCAAGGGACAGAAACGCATTAAAGAAGGCAATTAAGAAATCGTCGTCATACAAGCAAAATTGACCAACTGCAAAAACGCAACTTTACAGGGGAGCAGTTTTTGTGTTATTCTTCGCCTATAAAATCGGATATTCAAATCTATCAACCAATTATTTTACTCATAATAGATTTAACACTGTTGAATAAATGTGCATTGGAAAATTTGGAAATAAATACTCCAAATCGTGTGAATTTATTTTTAAAATACTTGGTCAATTTTGCCTGTAGAGAAACATTCATATTACGTAAATGGTCATTCCCTCAAAGTGTGGACGCAATTGTGTGTATCAAACTTCTAGTACCCAAAGCTGAAATAAAAGGTTGTTTTTAAATATTTTTTTTAACTAATTTTAATAGTAAATTGATAGACCAAATAATAATAATGATGTATTTTGAATGGTAACACAATTTTTCGATTCATTTTTGACCTCGAATACGAATATTTTTTTGAATTCGTCACTGTGATTATACTTATACAGAACGATTCCAAGTTGATCTTTCCCGTACCTCGTGCATTTCATACGCAGCCATGACACTTTCTCTCTGTTTTCATTTAAAGTTCGATTTTTTATAACCTTATCTTTCAAACTTTAAAAAAAAAGTTCTTAATCGTTTCTTTGCGATCTTGCAGTTTAAAAAATATTTATCCAGTCATTTACACGGTAGATATTTACAAACTTTTAGATGACTCAATAGCGCTATGCATGGAGTCTTCTTCCATGTAAGAATGTCCAGATTCCATAAAATTATGCTGGATTGCCTGGATGTTTGATGTCTTCTCCAGATACAATAAGAGAGAAGTAATATACTGGTTGCAGTTTTGCCTTGAGCAAGTATCTGAGTATATTGATATCTCTGACACTGTCTCATCGAGGGATTGTATCCACATTTGAAGAGCTGAGCCGATCTCGGAACTGCCACGTTGCTCATTGATTTCAGTCGAAACGTAGCAAAAAGCTTCATAAATTGAGAAATTATTAATGCACAGTTTACGACTATACTCAATACATTTGAGAGACCTTTGAAGACGGAATTTGTAGCACTTTTTGCAGGTCAAAAGTGGTAGACTTAAATTAAGCACCTGTTGAAGTTTGTCTGCAGCTTTTGCCACATGAGCCTCATCTCGTCTCCTTATGTGCTGAATGTGTCAACTAGCGTTGTGACAGTTTTGAAAGAACTGTTTCAAAGAAGTACTTCTTTTGACAGCAGTCCCAACTTCATTCATTTTTCATTGAACAAATACTTCAATTGAAGTTGGTTAAGTTGGTACTTCCGATTGAACAATCTATGGCATCTACTTCGAACTTCAATTTTTCATTCATTCGAAAGACTGAAATATTGCATCATCCACAGTTCAATTGTTCATTCCCTTCTTCCTTCGATTTTAGTTCGAAGAATGAATGAAGCAATGAAGTATCTTTTTAGTTATCCGTTCCCTCGCATGTACCCGTGACAGTTTCTTATGATTTCTGTGCTTGTTTTGTCTATAGGACTATATAATCTCTACCTAAAATTATGGATGGCCGTTCAACGAGAAAGTGAAATATGGGCTTATTTTAAGGAAGTTGGGGTTTACCAGGCCAAATGCAACTTTTGTTCTAAAGTTATATCCATAAAGGGAGGCAATGCCTGTAATATGAATCGTCATTTGCGCAATATTCACCCTATTGCTAAGCAAACTGTCAAACTGTGTACAGTAAGAAATATTCAAATTGTACTTCAAGCCCTGAAAAACGTTCACATCGCTCTTACAGAAACTGAAAATTTCGCAATTACTACATTTGCTTTTTGCAAATTCTCTGTAAGGCTATGCATACTTATTGTACATCATTCCTTTTAAGGCATGATACCGCCAACGGCCAACAACTCAAACATATGGGCAGCTGTCATCGAGAAACAATAGACAAGAAACTAGTAATAGACAATTCATTAATACACACATAGAAGAAAGAAAGAAGTAGTTTTTCTACACGGTATAATTTTTGTTATACAATAATGGAGGAGTGGGTTATGTGGTTGGGAGAGCTGTCCCGAATAAAACTATTAAGAAAAAAACGTGACTATTATTTGGTACATTTATCGCTAGCAACCCCCCCCCGACGAGAAATGCTGTAATTAATATGTTACTTCAATTGAAGGGTTCATCGTGAAAGGTTCATTTTGAAGAAGTATCAATTCGTGAAGCATTCACAAATCTGTGAAGCTTTTCCCATCGCTAGTGTCAACTGTCATGATTATTTTTGCCATCGGCAGTAGCGTCGTTACACATTAAACACTGATCCTTTGTGGGATAAAAAAGATAGGTTGAATTCATTTCCGAAAATCCTTCTGAATATTATTTCACAAACGTGGTTAATTTTATTTTCATTAATGCATTTTTCTTTATTAAGTACTTACATTTTTTAAATGGATAGGGTTGAATCCGACTTTTACGAATGGAATTTCTAGATTAACACACTTTATTATAAAATCCTTTTGCCTTGATAACTCAAGGCTAGTGAATTGTTTACATATAATCACTATCTGCTCCTCAGAAAAAAATAAGTTGCATTTTAATTTGCATCTACTGTAGTCAATCATCTTTGGGTTTTTGCAGGACGTATTTTTGTTTAAACTGATGATTGAAATGATTGTTGATGGGACACCGAGTGTATCAAAGTCACTTCCGCACCTAAAATAACTAAAAATTATCAAATAGAATTGTACATTTAAATGAAATTGAATTAGCAAGTCAAACCTCTAATTTAAAAGCGTTTATTTAACACCATAAAAAGTTATCGAATATTTAAAAAAAAAAAAACTAAAAAACTTGTGGATGTCTTGAAATATTAATCAACCAAATTAATTTATTTTTTCTATTCGTCTTGACACCCAATAAGGTTCGAAATAACAAATTTCAGAACTAAGTAACCTAAACAGACTATGACAATGCGACTAACTTCAGAATCACTGGTAAAAGCATACTGCGAAAATTGACCAACTGCCATTTATAAAGCCCGGATCTACAGGCAAAATTGACTATTGTCATTGGTCAGTTTTGCTTGTACAAGAAAGCTCGTTTTTGTAAATAGTCACTTTTACCATCTGTGTAACTTTTTTTATACAATGTCGGATGAAGGTGGCAATTTTTTCCTATAACCATAATGCTTTTTCAATAGCACTCGGTCGGTTTTCTCACTTTCGGCATTTTTGCAGTTGGTCACTTTTGCTTGTATGCCGACGAAATATCCAAGGACCTTGGTCTGGCGGGTAGATCACAGGGGATAAGCCCCCACGTGGGCGCAACTGCATGGCCCATTGCAGTTCTCATAACGAATTTACTATATTATTTCACAGACATAATAAACATTACTCAGATTTTCTTAATCCTAAAACATAAATCACACTAAAATACAAATGTAAACATAAACATATAAAATTACGATTTGCAGTAAGCGATAAGACATTCCTTCATAAAATACCAGGCTAGTAGTAGAGGTACCTTATTTAATTTCACCTAGTAACGTCGCATTTGGGAACGAACATACCCCCTTCCGTGAATTTACTTCACCCAAAAGGTTAAAAATGCGACGTTTGAATATCTACTGCTAGTTTAGTGGCTGGTCTTAGAAATATACCATTATGGTTTTGATGTCTATAACGCGTACCTGTTTATTGGAGCCAGGGTAAATTTGCACAAAAATTCCCTTGGCCTACGGAAACTGGGAGAAAACACGTGTTTTTTTTTTGATCCCTAAAAGGCAAGATGCATTTGGCCCGCCATAAATGCTTTTTATTTCGGTCTCGAAGTTTCGAAAAATAATGTTTTTATGATAGGTTGACCAATTTCAGAAAAATAAATCCCTCGTCATAAAAGATCGCGCGGCGTCTGAAGCTACAAAAACCCAAAAAGGTCCCAAACTTGTAATGGTCCCAATTTGTACCTACAATTTTATTAGCCTCTACTTATTGCATGACTCGCCTCATTTAATACACAAGAGCTAGAGGGCTCTTAGACACCTTTTCATTGGTATTTCTTATCTAGATTATCTGCCGATCTAGATAAACAGTCGCCCTTTTATGACCTTTTTCAGTTTTACTGTAGGTACTCGTCGGTTTGGAATGCGTTTAAGAAGTTACAGTCAATTGAACTATATGAGTAAATTAAATCATTTCAAGCATCGGTAAAATTAATTTTCAGGGAATGATGAACTCAGAACACGATGATTCATCAAAAACCTGTGGAGGCGGCCAAAAAAGGAAAATCTGTTAAATTATTCCATTTTAAATTATGTGAAAAAGAGTATCTACAATTTTCTTATGCCTAAGAAATGTTTATTACTGCATTGTATTTTAATTATCAAAAATAATAATATCAAGAAAACAAAAAAAATCCCTTATCATAAAAAATCGCGCGGCGTGGTTTTAACTCGATAACACAATATTATGTCATAAATTATATTTAAAAAAAAATGCACGCCAACAAAGCGTGGTTTTTGTATTAGAATGTTTGTCGCTTTAGCGAAAGCATTCGTCCCGTTATACCTAATTTAAAACTAAATCTTTAAATCACCATGAAGATTTAACATTTAAAGCATTTTTATATGCCTAAACAAACTTTGGAAATCAAAGTAAGCCCAACAAGAGCTTACTCTACCTACTCGTAGATTAAAATATGATTAAACAAGCCTGGTATCATATAAAGATAATGCCTTACCGATTGACTCCGCGAGACGGTCTTCCGTTGTTAGAGGTGTCGGCCACTGGAACCGGCCAGGCTGCTCGGCCACTGCTGCCGGTCCTGATGCTCTGCTTGTGCTGAACGGTTGCACTGCTGCTGCTGAAGGCAGCTACTGCTTGGCTGCGGGTGCCGCTCTAACTGCGAGGGCGGCTGCTGCTGCTTCCAATGCAGCGGGAGAGACTGCCCTACAAAGGGCTCCTGTGCTGCGGTCAGGCTGACTGGATACCGCCCATCATGACGCAGTTCCTGTTGCTGCTTCGGCCGTTGCTCCAATTGCAGCGGCCAAGGCGGCCCTGCGAAGGGCTGCTGTATAGTGGATCTCATGGGCGGGCTTGCTGGATTCCGTCCATCGTGGAGCAGTTCCTGTTGCTGCTCCGGCCGTTGCTCCAATTGCAACGGCCAAGGCTCTTCAATGAAGGCCTTCTCTTGTGCGGATCCCATGGGCGGGGTTAGTGGTCTCCGCCCATCATGGAGCAGTTCCTGTTGCTGCTCCGGCCGTTGCTCCAATTGCAGCGGCCAAGGCTCTTCAATGAAGGCCTTCTCTTGTGCGGGTCCCATGGGCGGGGTTAGTGGTCTCCGCCCATCACGGAGCAGTTCCTGTTGCTGCTCCTGCCGTTGCTCCAATTGCAACGGCAAAGACTGCCCTGCGAAGGGCTGATGAATAGTGGATCCCATGGGCGGGCTTGCTGGATTCCGCCCATCGTGGAGCAGTTCCTGTTGCTGCTCCGGCCGTTGCTCCAATTGCAGCGGCCAAGGCTCTTCAATGAAGGCCTTCTCTTGTGCGGATCCCATGGGCGGGGTTAGTGGTCTCCGCCCATCATGGAGCAGTTCTTGTTGCTGCTCCTGCCGTTGCTCCAATTGCAACGGCAAAGACTGCCCTGCGAAGGGCTGCTGTATGATGGATCCCACGGGCGGGTTTGATGGATACCGCCCATCATGGAGCAGTTCCTGTTGCTGCTCCAATCGCTGCTCCTGTTGCAGCATGATGGGTGAGTCCTGGTCTCCATGTTCCGATGATGATCTGTTGCTGATCGAGCGAGTAGAAATTCCGTAAACAAATTTAAGTTTAATTATATGTTAAAATTACAGCTTTTACATGATGTTGGTTAGCGTTTTGAATAATGAAAAGCCATTTGATATATATTATTCTTCTTCCGAGTAAAGTATTTGTCTCATCTTTGTGCAATATGATAATTTCATGAATGACAACACACGATGTTGAAAACAAACCATAAATACAATTCTCGATACTAAGCACGAGAATTTTCTCAATTAAGGAGCTAATTGTCATTAACTAGAAACTAGACATAGTATATTAATTGAATTTATATTATATCTATAATATTATATTATGTAAAAAAAATATCATCTTGTACAATTGATTAAATTAAATAAGAAATTACATGTCCTCCGTAGAGTCAATCACTCGACGAAAGACCATCGGAAGATAATTTCTAGAAGAGAAAATAACACGACTAAGTACTTAATAAATCGTTCTTCAATATCTCACAACAAACTTGTAGTTGATAATATGTAATATGCGTAAATAATAATAAACAAATACTTTCGTAACTGCCCGACTTCGCCCGCGTTTTAAACCCAGTTATATAATTGATTTCAACACTAGACCATAGACATATTTAGTGTTGAATAATGTTCAGCTCTCAACTTAAATTTGCGTTTCAGATGCTCAGTTCATGAAATTAACAATGAAAATAGCTGTTTCTCCTCTCGTGATACGAGAACGTATGGAAGCAGAAAAACACTTTAACTTCTTCTTCTTCTTTTTTATTTAAACATTTTTTATAGGAAGATTATTTAAAGTATTACAGTTGAACCTTCAACTGACGACATTCAAAAACCGCACGGCAAGGCGCTCTGAACGGGACTGCCAACTTATAATATTAATGAACCGCACGCCATGGCGATCTGAACAGGACTTTTAACTCACAATATTAATGAACCGCACGCCATGGCGGTCTGAACACGACTTTTAACTCACAATATTAATGAACCGCACGCCATGGCGATCTGAACACGACTACTGAGACGAAGTAATGGTCAACTCAAAATTCATACTCTAACATGCGTTATGGAACAAAGCATGTTTAAAAGGGTCTTAAAATTCGATCTATAGATATTGTACACAATAAAATTCAAGGGACAGAAACGCATTAAAGAAGGCAATTAAGAAATATCCAAGGACCTTGGTCTGGCGGGTAGATCACAGGGGATAAGCCCCCACGTGGGCGCAACTGCATGGCCCATTGCAGTTCTCATAACGAATTTACTATATTATTTCACAGACATAATAAACATTACTCAGATTTTCTTAATCCTAAAACATAAATCACACTAAAATACAAATGTAAACATAAACATATAAAATTACGATTTGCAGTAAGCGATAAGACATTCCTTCATAAAATACCAGGCTAGTAGTAGAGGTACCTTATTTAATTTCACCTAGTAACGTCGCATTTGGGAACGAACAATAGCATTATTCGCTCAGATCGATAGATTTCTGTCACAATGAGCAACATTTTAACAGTAGTCCTTGTTTTTTTCATTTGTATTCAGGAAAGTACAATATTTGCCCGAGTACAAATCTATTTAGAATTAATTCTTTACTGAAAAAAATACCAAAATAAAATATACAACACTTGCCGTGTTTATTTGGGACGTCCTAGACTTCTTTCTCAAAACACATTAAATCACTCCTTTCTACTTCCATCGCCTCATCATCCTAATCATTTTGCACTTACGAGTACATCGGTCTAAAAGTTTTCCAGAAAATACTGACTGCACAAAATCAATTTGCAATGAAGTAACGTAGAAAATATGAATCGCAAATAAGCAAACAGAAAACCACTAGTGATATTTTTTGTACATTCTAATGTACATCTTTATTATGATATACTTTAGATATCTGATTTGATTGTAAATGAGATTAATTTAACTTTTATTGATGACAATGATAACTTTATTAGATGTACTCATAATTAGATAGTCGCCAAGTGATCTTTGTTGTTGTTTTATTTTAGTTTTTAGAGAAAGGCGCCTGTTGTGTTGTGTTAACTCTGCAACGGTACATTACGCTGCAAAAGGTTGGGTGTACGCACGTTGGCTGCATACAGATGAAATTACTGTTTCAGCTAGAGAATATAATAAATTAAAGTGCCTTTTTCACAATCTATTTATCTTTATAGAAGTGTGTCAGGCTTGGGTTACTGACATTGAGAAGAGCCAGCTGAATGATGAAAAAAGCTATTTTACCTCAGAAGCCGTGTATTGGAATGAAATAGTGACGCAAGTAAAGCGTTTTTGTTGTTGTTGTAAAACCTTACTATTTTCTCACAATTCGGCACCGGCGGGAAAATTGCACCCCCGATTAGAAAATGTGAAGCGGAAATAAATTGAAGGGGAAGGAACCTGAGATTTTTTTCCTTTTTTAAGACAATTATTCCCGGGTTACAAATAACCTGACAGTATTTAAAAAAAACTCCTAGTTACATCATTATTAGCGGAAAGTGGTACTTGTGCAATGATGATGGGGAACGTATCTAGCAAAGAAATTGAATCCACGACGTCTGGGTGGGAAACCGATGCATTTATTCACTCAGCAACTAATCTACGATACCGAAAGTATAGGGCAAACACGCTATTTTTATTTTTATTTGTGGAAAATTTTAGTGTTGTGAATTTTTTTTAAATTTATATTTTTCCAGTTTTAGATTCCGCTACCTCTAATTAGAAATCTTACTACCTTAGAACAGAGGTTATCAAAAAAAAGATTATAATTGTCTTCTATAAAATACTAGCCTAATTTCTACCCACATAGTTTCCGTCTCAGAAAATCAAATTAAAATATATTTCCTAAACGTGAAGTAACAAATCAATCCTGGCGAACATTTTCCGTGAACCCCGCTCTATTTATTTGCACAAGGCATTGTTCGTCATTAACTATGTATGGTCTTTATTTAAATAATTGAATCATGTGTGGTAAAAAAAAACTAATAAGTTTTTAACGTAACTTAATTCAGCGAACGCATAAAAAGTGTTAACATTGTTACATGTCCCGTAAAACTCTTCCGCCGCATTAGTGTCAATTCGTCAAAGTGAAACTGTTTCTGTTTATACAAAATGTGCCGCAGAGCTGTTCGTAAATTTGACTACGTCTAATGCCATGATGATTTATTCCTAAATGGATCTTGAAAATCCGTTAGTCGCTTCACAAGTTTATGCTAATAATGTGCATGTTTAATCATTGTTTTATTCCAATGTGTAATATACGAGTATGTGCAACACGCTTGGGGGCGGGAATGCTTTTAGATGACCTGACGCAGAACAATTTGAGATCCGCACCCTGAAAAGTTGTACATTTTATTTTTCTATACCTCCCAGGAGTCAGGACCCGCATCAACAAATTCCATCCCAGCCCCTACTTTGACACTTATCACAACCTTGGCCCATTGGGTCGCGGAATAGTCCCTTAGAGAAGAGCTCTTGTGGGGTGTCAAAAAACATCAGCCGACAACTTTAGACAAGTCTAAATTAAAATTGCAGGTATTCGACCCAATTTTTTAAAACCGTTTTTTTGAACATTTGTTATTTTTTTCAAATGAATACGGAAAATATTATGCGTAGTAAGTATTTAAAAATGTGCCTTGCACTTTAGACGTTGAAGAATACCTGTATTTCTTAAAAAAATTTACTACAAATCACAACATGCTGTAATGTAGTAGTATATTTGTTTTTTCACGTTTTTATTTTTAATTAATGCTAAAATGTTTTTTGTTTACACGAATCTTTTCTTTTGTTGTGCTTACTTTTCATTTCGTGTTTTATTGCTATTATAATTTTTAATTTTCGTTTGATGTCCTTAGAATTACCTCCAGGAAATGATTTCATAAATACTTGAATAACACACATAGAGAATCATTTTATTTATATAATAACACATTACACATTCAGCAGAAACTAATTTCTCTTACTCGACTTAGATAAATAGACTGGCTTCCGGTTAGAGGTTTAGTAAGAATCTACGTACTTAGTCATAACGTGTTTGATTTTTTCTTCCGTGAAAAAACCTTTCCAGCCGGATCTGAGATAGCATGCTTCAATAATTTGCACTGCAAATAAAATATCACTCAAAACACTTAGAGTTACGTGCAGGCGGTTATTATACTTATTACTAATGTGGTGTACTAAGTACTTTTTACTAGGCTATCTATATATAGTTATAAGGAAGGAAGTAAGCAAACACCGTAAAGTAGATATGATTTATTTAAGGGACACTCACACTCACGACAAGGTGTAAAAAACTCAGTACAGTGATAATAATCAAACTTTGACACCATATTTATAATCAAATTGTACACATTAAAACCCTTAAGGATTCTATAGGTCCTTCCTGAAGCAGTAATATTATTAAAATACCTGATATTCGATTGACTTTCTACGATCGGTTTACCAGATTACCTCAATACCTCGGTGATACAAACCCGTCGAAAGTGGAAGACCTCAGAGATGAAATTCCGGCTGCGGTAAAAAATGTGTTTTCTTTTGTTTGTTGATGCACATTATTTATTAATTAATATTGGATTGCAATGTACTTTAGTCAACATATTGCATCGCTGCTTGCATCGAACAGGGACAATTCCGCCACCAACCATTGTATATTATAATTTTAGATATTGAAACGTGAAAGAATTTATGAAAGAAAGTAAAAAAAATGTATGAAGATAAACTAGTAAAATTGTGTGCATTACACATTTACTGGTAATTTAGATAAAATATATTGTTGTTTAAAATTTTAAAATATGTGATAATTTATATAATGCAATAAAGTGGTGTTAAACAAAACATATCGTCGCCGGAAAGGCAAAAGGGCTGAAGCGCCATTATGGGAAGTTTACACCAGAGCACTTGAAGTTTTTTGTTTTTGTTTTACAATAAAATTCATAACTCTCCAGTACCCGGTTGGATTTTCAAAAAAACTTTACACTGGTAATTCAATTCTCTTACTGAGTTACAAAAAAAATCTGAAAAAAGTCCCAAACTTGTGTTGCTTGGGTCGAGCCTTCTCCCAAATGATAAATATATTTAAGATGGCTGGAGAGCCAAAAAAGTATTCAGAATCAAACGAGAGTCAGAGCATTGGACGCAGAAAAAAATACTGATCTAAACTGCATATTAAACTATTTTTTTACAAAATTATCGCTTAATCCCTTTTGCCTTTCGAGCGACGATATACACAACTTGTTTGCTTTCTGTGAAAAAAAAAAAAAATTATACGTAGATGAAAGTAGAAAGACAAAAAATCTGAATGACGGTAGTGATAACAGGTTCCATAACAAACAGCGTCACGTAATTGCGCTTTCTTGGTCATAGAGCATTTTGCCATCGATAGAACCCGTATGTCATGTGGCAAAAAATACTCTTCCAAGCGTGAAAAACATCTACTCTTTAACACACTATTTTCTTCATTTCAACCATTTCGAAAGTTGAAATTTTGAGGGAAGCCTTTGAAATACAGAATTAAACCAAATTATGTTTCTACAAAGAAAACCTTTATCTCCGGAGATATGGGACGGCTTACACATTCGTTCAGCACCACTTTAAAGTAGTTTTTCACGCAATTAGCTTTCTAAGACAAGTTCACTCAATCTGCGAGGACCTACCGTCATGTGAGAGAATAAAGGTTGTTCCATTGACTAGCACCGGATAATGGGTATGGCCTACCTCACTGACCCAGTAAGGTGCAAGCCGCGGGTACCTGCACATCGCGAAACGATACAATGGCTTGTTTCTCGCTATGTAAACACATCATAAAGTAAATTCAGTTGACTTGACTCCACTTGGCCGTGCGGTTACTATTGTAATGTAAATTGGAACATGAAAATTCCTGTCATTATTGGTTGGAATAACTCGAGTGCTTTTCATTGCATACATTATACTATGTATCTTTTTAAGTACCCAATCTTACTAAATTTAAATCATTTTCAGGGATTTCTAAAAACTTTCTTCTTCATTTACTCCTTGATGAATCAGGCTCCTTAGTTCTTACGGTTCTGAGCTGCATGGAAAGCTGGGCATACCGCTGTTTCAGACGTTTGTGAGACATAAATGTTCAGATACAGTCCGGGAGAACTTCCTCTGCTTCCTTTCATCTACCTTCGGCCAGTTCTTCTTCTTCTGAGGTCAGCTATCATAGGGGCAATCTTACAAACAAACTAAATACTATGTAAAAAATAACCATCATGTTTGTGGCTTTAATTTGGAGAGCGATGTATTTAAAAATTTGTCGGGACACATTTGCGGGAAAACGATTTATTTTATTTATTGATTTATTTTTATTTCAGTTTGTTCTAGTATTTTGCCCAACTTTTCCAGGATAGATAGATTGATAAAGGTAACTCAACCAGAGTTGAAACAAACAATACATGCTCAGCGTTGGGTGTATTGTGTATCGGTATACGCTCCAGTGCGTCATAAAGAAAGAGTCCTTTGTCTTGTTTACGCCTACTTATTGTCATTAGTGGAAAAAAGGACAGAAAGTGTTTACGATGATTCTTCTAGTATTTTGAAAATGCACTTACAGCGTGTCTTATTCATGCAGTTTAACCGGGTGCTTAAAGGGCTTTTAAAGAAACATTAATTAGCATTCATGCTCGTCCTAGAGAATGTTTCGAATCGGGGAATACAACGAATTACTGGATACCTTGCATTATTTGTTTTAATACTCCTTTAAATTCAGTCCTTTATTAAGAACTGTATTTTAAGAACATTCAGTATTTTAATAACAATAGAATAAAACAACATACGTGTTAAATTTTTTTTATATAATTGACTTCAACACGCTTTGACTTTGATCTCTGAAGTGTGAAATATTCAGTAATTGTTTTGAAAAAATTGAAGCTTCAAAGGGAACACGCTGTACTGTACGTAAGCTATGTATCTGTGTGAGTACTCTCCGGCCTCAACTCTGATTGGGAGACCTATACGCCTATCTCTGATTTTTTGTTTACACTTCACTGGATATTGAACCCGTCATCTCTGACCATCAGTCGAGGCTCTAACTGCACTGCCACGGATTTCTTCGTCGCGAGCTTTATCACCTCTGGTACTTACTAAAAACTCCTTCAACTTTTTCATATGCACATTTTGGCATTATTTGATCGTAACCCAAATGGTATTATTGTTTAATTCTAGTGCTGTTTATTAATGCGATCAACAAACTAAACATGGATTTGAATTCTTCATTTAAAAACAGCGTCTACATATTACACATTTAATTTTTTAAAAGAACAAAGCAATGGGTATAAATAAAATATCAAGAAGATAAAAATTTGAAAACATTCGTGTCCCTGTGGGTTAATCATGATGGTCATGTTCTTGTATCTAAACCTTTATGCCAGACTTCTACCCAGTCATTTTAATAAATGTATTATTCTTCATCTGATCATAATTGTTCTATAATTAATTTTATATTACGCTTATTATGATGGCAGTAAAAGTTTTTCAAATATTGTCAGGTTATTTGTAACCCGGGAATGTTTGTCTTTCTTTTAAAAAACAGTAAACTACTTCCCCTCTCCACTTCCTTCCGCCTCGCAACGTTCATATAAGTTGGAGAATCCATATTCGCAGCTATCTTTTCTTAATCTCACCCATTATTATTTTTATTTATTTATTACAGTGAATACCGCACAAGTGAATCAAATACTTGAATCGGGGCACGTGAAGAGTCAGAATAACAGAAGAGTGTGTGCCAAGACAGAGTTGTATGGCGGTCCGTCGTCTTTGCCTACCCCTGCGGGGAAACGGCGTGATGGTCAGTTAGTTAAATAATATATAGTATATTGGCGGCACGTTCCAGAGCGGTACATACTCTAAGTATCGCCCTGGTGAAAGACCACCATTCCGAATCGAAACGTTGATTGAAATGACTTTATCCGTGTTTGTTATTAATTTTAATAACCAGGTACTTCCTAACCTTCATCTTCCCCATCCCCACTACCTTCAGCCTCACAACATACCCCAATTGGGGATGCCATACTCTCACTGGCTCTAGACGGTTGGGAGCAGTCGAGACTATAATTATAGATTGTTTTATCTCCCGGCCTGCAGGACTTACTTGCCAATGGTGATACCGGTGGGGAGGGCACTCTTGCCGTTGAATCAAACCGCTTTGGATGTCGATATATTTTGCATAAATGAAGCTTCGTTCAAACGACAAGCATTTGTGTAATTATTCCTTGGTTTTATTTTTAATTTTTTTATACATCATTTTGATGAAATATTATGTTTATATATTTGTATAAAAATTTAACTGTCTATACTTTGCATTCATGGCAATTTACATTTCTTAGAATCGATTGCTTTAATAATATTTGGATAATTTGTATAGCGCCGTTTTTGTGAAAAATCATTTCAAGGGCGCTATTTTATATTTTATATTTATATTTATTGAGTATTGTGTATTAATACACTTACTCGCTATGTTTAAAAACGCCTTGAAATATATTTTTTTGTAATGTTTTTAAAAATAATAAATAATTTTAAAAAACTGAATAACTGACTCTTGTGCGGTATGAACTGTAAAAAAAACGCCAAAATCTCATCCCATCTCTGCATTGCAGTTTATCGACACGTATCACCATCTGACGAAGCGTTTTGTGTAATTCTATTCATTAACGGTTTTGGTTTGACTAACGGTTCAGTAAAATATTCACAATACCTGCGGCAGATCGCACTGCAACCTGTGGGCACATTGTTCACTAACCCCGGCGTGATTCGACTCACCGCAACTTTTTATTACACTCAGCGTATATTTTTTAGTGAAAACATATTGCAACGTTGTGTCGTAAAAAATATAGGGCTCTTAAGAAAATACGATACATTGTTTAAAACATAATTACATTTTGCGTAAACGTTATTGTTTTTCCTTTGTTATGTGTTGCCACTTGAATGGCCGTTGTTATTTTAAAAATATTTGTAATAATTATGCATTGATTTAATTACATCAGAACGTTAATCAAAATTGAAATTGTCATATTTGTAATCACTGAAGTGAGGCTGTTTAACTTTTCAGATAAACGTGAAAGCTATTTTTCAAATTATTAAATCATCAATAGACATTCCTGAAATGCCACTACTTATACTCGAGGCTAAAGTATTTTTAAATTTAACATCGATAATTATTATTAGGACCTAGTTTTCAGAAATTTCCAGGATGCATTGTTATTGAAATATATATTTATATAAATTAAAATTTATCTCTTACTTTAGTGCGCCCCACTATTGAGTGTGGATCCCCTTAATACTTATGATCGATTTCATTGACCGGTCGGGGGCCTAGGAGCCGAAATGTTTTATGTTAACTGAAAGTATCAGGTTTTTTCGTTTCGTTGCTTCAATCTACTCGTTTCAAAAATATAACAATATCTGCTAAAATACATTAAAAGTAGGTATTTTATTAAGAGGGTAGGGATTTAAAAAGATTATTTTTTTAATTTGATAATTTCAATAAGCAATACTTTCATATTTGAAAACTTCATACTCGTACGTATGTACGTACGTAAGTAGGCATCCACAAAGCAAATTATTCATATTTAATATGCAGGGTACGCCGGTAATTAAAAATAGATTGTCATGAAAACGTTGTAAATCCAAAAGGTTATAAATGTACTATCATCATATTTCCGACAAGGTTACACTATCTAGCGTAATATAATGTCAACAATAAATAAGCAGCAATGCCATATCGCTTATCTACCGATTTAGTTTTGTCGTACTATTTTATTGTTTCGCAGTGTTTTTTTTTCTCTTCTGTTTAATTGTGAAAATCGGGTATTGTTAAGTTTAATCGTAAAGTTAAACAAAGGCGTGTATTGTCGTCACCTTCGAAATAGAACGTGATTTGAATCATTATCTTATTTGATTTATCGTTTATTTGCTCTATTGTCAAAATCTATGCAAAGTTTATAAATTGATGATGGTATCGGTTATTATTTTTCTTTTGCTTGACCCTTTACCCTTGAAGACCAGTTACCAGTGTAATCGCAAGGATAAACGAAGAAAAATGTCGATATCTGACAATTGTAAAAGCATTTCGTAAATAGCTTGTAGAATATCCGTATTTCTATTCAACCAATCACTTTTTAAACCACTCAAAATTTGAGTTCTTCCGTCCGATTGACTTTGCTCTTAAATGTATGATTGTTTTTTTTTATCTTTCTTTTGGGGGAGTTTCAAAACTAATTAACCTAAAAACCACTAATTTAAGATCATACCCAAAATTTGAATTGATTCGGTCATATACCATGAATAAACAGGTTTCGGTTGTCCGACCCCAAACTTACATTTCGCCAGTAAATTGATATTTTTTTTAACAAATGTAAGCGTACGAATGTAACAATCTTTAAGCGGATTTTTTCATCGATTTTATGAAACAGGTCGAGAATATTTTCAAAGTAAAAGCCATTCGGTCCTTTGAAACTTAAGACTAGGATTTTTTTTCCTAACTCCGTACATTTTTCCCGGAAAATTGTTTTTTTTTCCATTTATGGGATAGAGTTTTTTTTTCAAATATTCGAATTGAGGCCATGATTTTCAGTTCAAATTCAAAATGTTGGTCTATTCGGTCTCATAAAGCCAAAGAAAACAGATTTATATTCCGACCCTAACGCTCGCATTTTCCCATAAATTTGATAACGTTTTTATAAATGCTACTTTTGTATGATTTTTTCTTGTGTGCATCTTCAGACTTTTATCCTTATTACTAATCCAAAGTATCAGTTTAATTCGGTGCCAAAGAGCCAAAGTAAACGACTTTTATTTTCCGACTATTTTTAACTGTAAATTTGGTGATATTTTTACAAATGATTTTGTTTATCGGATTTTGTATTGATTCGTCTAAACATCACTATTTTGGGAACATTTTCAAAATGTGAGTCTATTTGGTCCCATGGGTGCGAGACAACAGGTTTTCTTTTAAACCCAAGTCTCGTAAATTGGAAGATTATTTAACAAATTGTACTTTTAGGTGACTTTATCAACTTCAGACCATCAATCACAGTACAAATCCGAAAGTTCAGTGTCAAAAATTAGATTCACGTCCAACCCGTGATCTTCGATTAATATTTATTGCATTAAATTATTTCATTTAGACTAAAACGTAACGTCTCCGTCTAGCTCAATCATAGAGACTTCTTTACTCAATTCGGAAAGTAAACTTAGAAATCACCGCTTCCCCTGAGACAGGAATACAAATAATACAATAGGGGAGAGTTATAAATAAAACAAGTTCTCTTTTTCTCTAGAAAGCTTATATTTAGCAAGCGATCGACGCTTCTAGGAAAAGCTTTAATTTTCTTTGTGGAAGCGTTTAAAAGTTGAGTTACTGAATTAAATGGTATTACACCATAATTAGAAAATCACGAATTCGTCATGATATTAAAAGGGATAACTATGACAACACTCATATCAAAGAGGTAAGCTCCTTGACTCCGGTTCAAATGAATTCAAATTATTGAACGATCTCCCATTCACGAAAATTTAAGCTTTGTAGCAATTTCTTGAACTTCTTAACTCTTGTTCCATTCTGTACATCTAATGGTGAACTCTGTGTCAGATATCGGAACTGAAGAGCATGAATCTTATTGTGGACAGAACTATTAAACTTTCAGGGTTATCTTTTTCTCGGAAGACATGGGCCTCACTTAACTGCGTCCGGTGTAGTTATAGTCACACAAATGGGTCTAAAAGACTCGAGAATTGCGTGAATGTCGACAAATACAAACTGCAGGATACATCGTAGAAGATTGCCCCCTTCACCAGTTTCCCAGAGACGCATCTGTTGGAAACCAAGTGACTACCACGCACTATGTATTTTTTGTTTAGTTTAATTTTGTACCCTGAAGATGCTTAGCCTAAGCGAAACCAGTCGATCATAAAAATTAAAATTAAATCTGTGTTCTTATACAAAGTTATTATTTCATTTTCGTTTAATATCTCAAACCACAAAAAGATTGCTTTCTACGAAAATATAAATGGGTACATTTTTATTTCCATTCTAATTGAGAGTAACAATAATGTATATGGCATAACATATATTCACGAGTACATTTAGATATTACCTGGATACGTTCAAATAAACTGATTCGGTGATTACAGCAGGTGCGTCTAATGAGAGATGTACATGTAAGTACCTCCAATTGCTCT
Source organism: Drusus annulatus (assembly GCA_022651775.1). Classification (NCBI taxonomy): domain Eukaryota; kingdom Metazoa; phylum Arthropoda; class Insecta; order Trichoptera; family Limnephilidae; genus Drusus; species Drusus annulatus. The sequence goes on along the minus strand of JAGWCC010000390.1, from coordinate 725,557 downwards.
CGATACTATGATGTAATCACATAACTATGGGTCGAGAGCGATAAATACAAACTGCAGGATACTTCGTAGAAGATTAGGCCCTTCACTAGTTTCCCAGAGGCACGTCTGTTGGGAACCAAGTGACTACCTGACTGGCTAAATAACCATACGAAGAAGAAGAATAAAATCAATTAAAATCAAAACATGTTGTAATATTTAATAATTCTCACATTGCAATTGAATGTGTAATTGATGGCTAACGCTATTCTACGGATAAAGGAGACGTGCAATAACCATCATCCTGGCAGAGCATCGTTACGTATAATTGTATACAATTTGATGGTTTAGGAGACGAGTAATCTCCAGCCGTTCCTTGGGCGGACCGGTTAAAGAGAAGCAGGTTTCATTCTTCTCTTTACATCCTGATGCTGGGCCGAGGAACGAGCCGTTATCTGGACTCGAGCTTTGAGAGCTTTAAGTACCCATAAAGCTATACCTGTGCCGGTGGACCCTACTGCACAGCAAGCGCCTAGAGCAGGTGCATAAGCTATAAAGAGGGTGTTCACTTTCAAGTCCCTCGCGTGCGATCAATTTTCGAATAATCCAACCTTATAAGACTAACTATCACGCCATTTCCTCACAGGGATAGCAGAGGGGAATAACCGCCACACAAATCTGTCTTGGCACACATTCGCATTCATTAGAATCTTATTCTTATAAAACGACTCTTGATATGACCAGATAAAAGTATTTGATTCACTTGATCATACCATGTCTTTCTTGGGCGTTCCCGACTTCTTCGTCCTTTTCGACGGCTTTGAATTATTTTATAATAGATGTGATTTCAATTTCTTTGCTTTTCGGGGTGATAACCTTGTGTTGTCCTTTCTCATTCTGCGCCGACTTTTTGGACAGCTTTGCAGTCGCCATCATCAGTTAAGTGTGGTTATATGTGAATAAGTGATACCGCGTTGCAGTGGTTACTTTATATTAGATTTGTAAAACCTCTTACATACTGAAAAGGCTTTATGATAAACAATACTTTTTTTATATTTATGCAACAAGTGTTACTGGATTATGTACTACTTGATGAAAGACTTTCATAATTTACTAATCCTCCTAAAATATGGATTTCAGTTTGCATAAAAACTACTCTTATATTCATGACGAAACGTTTTTTTAACGAGGAATCAGCAGAGTTGCAAGACAAAAATCTAAGTTACCTGAAACAAGAAATTAGCAAAACAGATAGGTATGCATCTAAATGTGCATATTTACAAACAGCCAGCCGCGTGCATTAGAATACTGAAAATTTCATCCATCTCAAGGTAAACTTAAGTGCATGAAAAGTATTTAACTAAGTCTTAAAGAGGAAATTAGCATACGAAAGAGATAATTAGTAATTAAAAACTGTTTTAACTTAATGTGCATTCAAATCAACGCTTAATTTCCACTGTATCTCTTGGATCCGGTTTAGCGGTGCAGTAAACTTCCGCAAATTTTGAACCTGGTGTAACTCGTGCGTGAGCAAAAGGAGGCACGTGATCTGATAAATGCTGTTTCTGGGGAAGCATTTGATTAGCGCTTTTTGATAATCGGTTGTGATTTGTTCAGAATGTTTGTAGTGTGGAATTGGTAAGGTAATTCGGGTATAACGGCGCTTGATTTGACCGAGAAGTTAGGCTCTGGAATAGGTAGTTGTTGGTAGGTTGGTAGGTGTCTATTTCCGCGTGCGGGGGTCACGGCCAAGGTTGCTCGCTCTGGCTGCTCTCGACCCATAGTTATGTGATGACTTCATAGTATCGAGAGCAATTGAATGTACTTACTTGTACATCTCTAATTAGACCTGAATTGACCTTGATTGATGTAATCACTGAATAAGTTTATTTGAATGTATCCATGTAATATCAAAATATATTCATTAATATATATTATGCTATAATCGTACATTATTGCTACGCCCAATTAGAATGGAAAGAAAAACATACCTGTTTATATTTTCGTAGAAGGCAATCACTTGTGGTTTGACATATTTAATGAAAATGAAATAATAACTTTATAAAAGCTAAGCGAAACCCGTCAGTCATAAAAAAATTTAAAAAATCTGTGGTCTTCTACAAAGTTATTATTTCATTTTCATTAAATACCTTTTTGTATTTTTTTGCTATCCTTTTTTTGAAGCAAAACTTTTGGAAGTGATCAATATGCAGTATTGTACAATTCTTCTCTCTATTTTATTTTATACTGGAATACAACTTGACACTGTTAACTTTGCAGGTGGCCAGAAGAGGACCTAACTAACCAACGTACTATTTTTTAATTTAAAAAAAAATCAAAGCACATCAAATTTAAGATTGTCGGTCTGTACCTTTCAATGTTATGTTTTTTTTCCATTTGTGTCCTACTCTCTCGCTCAACTCTTATTTAACCATAGTTTTCTACCATAATTGATGTAAGTGATACTTATAAATAAATAAAATAACTAGGTTAGATTGCGTGGTTAACGATTTAAATATCAGGTTGTTTCATTGAACATAATGTAATATTGATCCCTATTTCTTACGACAGCTTATAATAAAAATGAAAATATAAATTTTGCAAATCTTTTTACGGGATGCGAACAGCCATTTGTCAATCTTAATTAAAGTTCATCAGCCCAGTAAAGAGCTTAATTTTTTAAAACTTTACTTTTCGTCTGCATGTCTCCTATCTTTCCTGGTGTTTAGTTTTTTGTGTGAATACCGCACAAGAGTCTCGACTGGCCCGAGGCAATGGAACTATAGTATCCTCGATTGGGGTAGGTTTTGAATCTACCTTCTGAGTGGGAGATGGGAAGACGATGAGGAATTGGAACATTCGGAAATACTAAGCTATTTCATATCTGATAACTCTTAACACGGATAAATAAATTTATCCAAAATAAGGTTTTTTTTTAAGAAAGACATACATTCCCGGGTTACGAATAACCTGACAATATTTGAAAAACTACTACTGCCATCATAAGAACCGGAAGATGTTGCTTGTGCAATGATGAAGGACTTAGCCAGCAGAAGAATTGAACGTACGACGCCCGGGTGGGAACTGGGACTGCTTACAGCTTTTCGAATGGTGGTCTTTTACAAGGGCAAAAATGAGAGTATCAAGAGTACAAAGTGGTATCCAGAGTGGTAGATTCTCTAAGTATCGCCCTGGTGACAGACCACCATTTAGAATCGAAACGTTGCTTGAAACGGCACTGCCCGTGTTTGGTGACCAGATCTGAATAGCCAGGTACTTCCTAACTTTCCTTTTCCCATCACATTCCCCTCCCACTACCTTCACCCTCACAGCATACCCCAAAAGGGGATGCCATAGTCCCACTGGTTCCAGACGGTTGGCAGCAGTTGGTGCAACTCTTGTGCGGTATTCACTACATACATTTTATTTTTAAATCTACCAATCTGAATCACGCCACCTACTACATAATATTTTATTTTACTAATACGTGAAACAGCACACCAAAATTAAATCAAAACGGCGGGTTTCAAACCCGCGATCTCTGGATCCGCAATCGAGGATCTTAACCGCTCGGCCACTGAGGTTGTCGGAGTGTTACGGTGGAGTGTACCGGCAAGTTATGCCAGTTACTTATCTCTGTAAATGCGTTACCTGACGTGAAAGTCTCGACGGAAAGTGATCTTGAATAAATTATTCCATCCGCCATTATTGCATAACTGTACTGTTGATTCAACCGTCTACAAATAATTACGGATTACCATATAAATTGTGTTGAGTTGGGGCTTTAAATTACACTCTCGTGACCTTTTAAGCCGTTTTCGTAGCTAAGTGCTCTGCCCTGCAATCCGTTTTCAATTTTACTGTCGACTTTCAAAATATTTTCTTCGAGGTTCATTGTTTTACAATCACTGTTTTGCAATCGCCGAATTGTGTAAGTGTCATTTTCCCAAATTAACATTTACGTCTTATTTATAACTACGGATGTTTTGAAAGTAGCATTCGATGACGTTACATATATATAGACACGTTGTAGCGCTCTCAAAGTGGCAGGCAATAATCACGCTAGTTGGTGTGATCGGTGTTTAAGATTAGATTAGTACTAAACGGTCACGCGTCGCTTGAGGTCGTTTCAAGCAAGTATGGAAAGCGGTTATATTCTATGAATGTCTATCTTTGTCATACATCACCGATATTTGAATGATGAATTTACTGGTAATGTGTGTGTTTTGCTTGCCACATTTCGTGTTAATATGTAACGTCATTGGTAGCATTGCAAATCTTATCAAAAATATAAGATTTAGCTTGGAATGTCTAACCTTAGATCAATAAAGAATTTCGCATATCGTCTTTAATGCCCCCATGTTTTTTTTTTAAGAAAGACAAACATTCCCAGGTTACGAATAACCTGCCAATATTTGAAAAACTCTTACTGCCATCATTATAAGCGGAAAATGTTGCTTGCGCAATGATGGAGGACTTGGCTAGCAGATGAATTGAACCCACGACGCCCAGGTGGGATTTCGATGCGTTTGTCCACTCAGCTACCGACCAGTCAAATTATTATTATTATTTAAATTATAGCGTTATTCATAAAGTTTACTGTTGTTCCTCGCGAAACGGTTTCTGCAACGTCATTTCCATTATTGAGCGTTGTCATATCAATTAAACTATCAAATAGAGTATAAGAAGCTATATTGGTTTTGTTTTTGGTTTTTTGGTTTTACAGTGATACCGCACAAGAGTCCCAACTGCTCTTAACCGTCTAGAGCCAGTGAGACTATGGCATCCTCAATTGGAGTATATTGTGAGGCTGAAGGTAGTGGGGAGCACCAAACACGGCTAAAGCCATTTCAAGCAACGGTTCGATTCTGAATGGTGGTCTTTAACTAGGGCGATACTACGAATATCAACCACTCTTGAACATGCTGCAATACGATAATTTATTATTTTATGTGAAATATGTAATGACACATTGAATAAAATGTAGTGTGCACGCCGGGCTTGAACTCTCGACCTCTGGATTCGCAGTCGAGCGTCTTACCACTCGACCTCGGAGGCCGTCAAATCATATGTTTTAATTATTTGACAAGAAAAAATAATTTGAATGCATTTTATAACGGATTGAAGATTGGATATTGTGACAAGCTTTGTGGCACATGAGGTTTGGATTACAGTTCATCATTTTGCATGTGCAATCTCTACGATTTTTACCTCAGAGTATATAGAGTGGTATCTATCCAAGGCAGTGCAGTCACTTTTTAATGATTTTTACCTGACTCGGCGGACCTCGGCGTGGCTAAGACTAAGACTAGAGTATTTATACATCCATTTATATCACATATCGACATGTTTTTTTTTAATTTGTTTTTATTTTTTTAACCACTTTTTCACAGTATTGTTATAAACAAAAATATAGCATATAATCTAAAAAACCGTTTAGTTTAGAAAGTTTAGTGTCATAATATTTACATCATAATTAGACCACACAATGATGTGATCTAACATAAGATAAATAGATAATAAAAAAATGTGGGCGCCGTCCCGCGATGACCCAGGAGCCCAAGATCATCGTGACAGTACATAGAAGCGATGTATTATATTTGTTGTCTCTTTCTCTCTCCATGGTGTATGACGTAAAAACCCGGAGAAAGTGATTTATTGCAAGTTTGTATAGGTTGGGTAAAAATAATTAGCTCTCTCTCCATACATTGTTACTCCAAGATCTTTACGATAGGAGATGAATATGCAAATTATATTCTATAAACAATTCATGGATTTTACACCTGTAAAAATCCCCTCCTCAATGGTAGAATGATAAGAAAATTATTTTTTTGTAGATATGATTCTCGTAGCCAATGTTGGACGATTTTTGGGTTTTGAAGCCGTAATATGCTACCATTTCTTTCTTGAACCGACACAAGGTTTCGAACAACTTTGTAGTGTTCATCATCAGGGCAAACTCAAAAAATCATTCAAAATAAATATAATACTTCGCATATCTGATATCATCACTACAGAGCAAAAAAACCACAAAACCTGTGGATAACGTAATTTTTACCATTAACCCTGAAACTTTAAAACATCCATTTTCATCCATACTTTTCAAAAATAACTCCCGAATCCGAGTACCTAACTAACAATTAATGAAAATATAAATTAAAAATTTTTTCCGTTTCTTCATTAGTTCTTCGGCATTTTTTTTTTAACAATGACTGATTTAATTCTTTGACGGCCTCCGTGGTCGAGTGGTTAAGACGCTCAACTACGAATCCAGAGGTCGCTGGCTCAAATCCCAGCGTGCGCAAATAAATATAATTAAATATGTGTTATTTCAGATTTAAGTCACACAAAAAACATATAGTAACATATAGTAACATATAGGTAGTATATTTTTGGCACGTTCCAGAGAAGTGGATCCTCTAAGTATCGCCCTGGTGAAATACCACCATTCAAAATCGAAACATTACTTAAAATGACTTAGGCCGTGTTTAGTGACTAGATCAGGTACTTCTCAACCTTCCTCTTCTCCATCTCCTTCCCCTCACTACTACCTCCAGTCTCACAACATACCCCGATGGGAATGCATACTCCCACACAGAGCAGTTGAAACGAATAATCTAAGACGAATTTTAAAAGCTCCAACTGCCATCCCATTATAAGCGTAAAATGTTGCTTGTGTAATGATGAAGGAGTTAGCTGGCAGAGGAATCGAACCCACGACGCCTGGGTGGGAACTCGACGCATTTATGTGTTTAAACATCACACAAGTGACACGACATCACAATGTGAATGATGTAATTATGTAGTAATTCAAGATTGAGGTAGATACGATCTACATCCAAAAAAATATCACATTAAGCCAAGTGTAATCTGCCTCCCGTGGCTACGGTCCACAGCGGGCCCAGCCTCTCTGAGGTCGTCTGCAGTCTGTAGGCCGGGGCCTGTAGATCTGTAGACAGGTAACTGGTGTATACCTGGTAGACTGGCAGTCTCAGTAACTGTACCTTCCCAAACCTGACCCCATAACGGCTACCCGGCTACAGATAACTGGCCACGCATTGTCAAAGGCGGGCGTTTCACGGCGCTCCGGTAACTGTGGTTAATCGTGTGGATATTTGAATATGCACTTTAAAAACTACTTACTTAAAATACTTCAATATTAATGTTTTTAAGTACCAATATGTCAACTGTTCTCAATCTAATTTCCTTCTCTTTGGTTTAAAAATTAATTCATACTTTTCATCTGGATTTTTATACCCTTAGCTTCTAGTAAATTGTTTTTTTTTTAATCTGTTGTAATGATGTACACATGCACTGTTATACCCTTGAAGTAACAATATATGGAGAGAGAGCTAATTATTTTTACCTAACCTATACAAACTATTTACTTTGTGGCTTGCCATATTTATAAATAAAACAGATAAACTTTGTTTATAACCACTTTTATTATTCAATATAATGCTGCACAGTACATCATGGTATGGTGTAATAGTATATCAATTTCTTAAGATTGTGAATTTTAATATTGATAATTAAAAATATCTTCTATATTTACCTTGTCTTCAATATCCTGTTGACAAACTACTTTATTGTAGTTTAACGGGATGATGATTTTTCGAAGAACAATAAAAATAATACAAAATAAAATTTAAAAAATAATTTTAAAAATGTCGACGGGTTTCGGAAGTACCCTTCCATCATCAGGACAATATTAAATTGTCATGATTTTAATATTGTCCTGATGGTGAAAGGGTGCTTCCGAAACCGGTCGACATTATATTGAATAATAAAAGTGGTTATAAACAAAGTTTGTCTATTTTATTTATAATTATTATTATAACAATACAAACATCGCAGTAAAATGATTTTGTTTACTTTTTCACAAAATGAGTCACGCCAATAAACGCACCACCGGGGTGAGTAAGTACCCAGACTAAGTTCATATAACAAAGTTCATATACCACCGAAGATTCTTCGAAAATTTCAATTATTTTTACATTATTATGTGTTCCCGACACGCATGCATTCCTTGATAAAAAAAATGTTCGTACATTCTCATAATAAAACGATACATAAGATTAAAACGACATCATCATAATGTAATCAGAAGAGCGTCGTTATCAAACTATTTACCTTTGTGTAAAAAAATATTTTTTAAATAAGGGATAATTTGCAACAGGTAATTGCATAATTTGTCATCCCCGGACAGAGTGATCTGCTATCTGCAGTCTCGCCAGAGAGCAATGCACATTTCAAGCAGCTGGCTAATGGCCGTTATTGCAAAATATTTTCCCACAGATTGCAAAATTTATGAGAGTGGAAGAAACAAAGTAAATACCACACGTAAAAAAGAAGAATGTTTAAAAACTGACCTTAAAATAATACAAGAGATTCATTTAAAAAATTACTAACTTATCAATGATTCGAATGAAAAGCTTTTTACTTGTTTTCAGTTTTATAATGTGATATCAGACAACAACCCGAAGTCAGTGGAACTAAGGCCTCCGTGGTCGAGTGGTAAGACCCCCAACTACGAATCCAGAGGTCGCGGGTTCGAGCCAGGAGTTCGCAAATAAATTTTATTTAATCAATACGTGTTATAACATATTCAATTCATATAAAATAATATGTAGTTTATTTGCGCCACGTTCCAGAGTGGTAGATACTCGCGTACCGCCCTGGTGAAAGATCACCATTCAGAATCGAAACGTTGCTTGAAATGGCTTTAGCCGTGTTTGGTGACCAGATCTTAATAGCCGGGTACTTCTCAACCTTATTCTTCCCCATCTCTCTCCCCTCCCCAGTACCTTCAACCTTATAACATACCCCAATTGGGGCTGCCATAGTCCCCTGGCTTCAGACGGTTGTGAGCAGTTGGGACTCTTGTGCGGTATTTATTATTAAAATTTCAAAAATCGCCATGTCTTGAAGCGTAATATTTGAACCAAAGTCAAATAACTAGTACACGATTAGGTAGATTAGTACTGTTATTAATAAAAAAACAATTCTGTACTTTCTCTTCACTTTCTGTATATTATCGTCAAATCTTACAGTTGTTGCATACTTTCAATAACAATTAACTCTAAACTCCAACAAATTGAAAATCCTTGGCCAAATCTACTTTTCCGTTGTTAATATTTTTTTCCATTAATCATCATTTTGTTAAAACGACTTCTCTCTATTGGTGTTTTATATATTTGGAAAGAACACAATTAAACACCGAGAGATAAAAACTAATTTAAAATCAGAGTAGAAGTAGTACCTTACCAAAAAATTCTTGGTTTCTTTAAAAAATCAATAAAAATCATTAACATTAATTATCACAGCTTTTTTCATACCAACAAGATGTGGGTTTGTAGCTGTTTAAGTATTAACGTATAAAACTCACACATTACATTTGAATGTCTCATTTTACGGGCGATAAACTCACATTTAGTTGACACAACATAACGGAAGAGAAGTGGAGCTATCACGTGCGTCAAGAGCGCCCGTATCAATACTCCTACATTTTTAAATTAAACTTTACGGTTATAAATAACACAGTGTTATTATGAGCTTGCAGTCTATTTTGAATGTCATAGACTTGTCTCATCCACCTGCCTACACCATCTCTACTTTAATATTACGATAAAAATACAACTTCGACTTTTACGGATTTCGTAACACCTATCCAAATATTTATTGTGAACCGGTCATTTGGCCATGGGTTGTAAAATATGACAAAACGTTTATGTAGGTACCGGTTTTACTGTTCTTTTTTAAATAATATTATTCGGTTACTAGCTTCCACCTACTTTACTTGTAATTATTTTTATTTCTATTTACTTCGGTATACCACTATTATTTACCTACTTTCTTTAATTCCGAGTAACCTTTTTTCTCTGTAACAATACTTTCGTATCTTAACTGATAGTATGATAGTTTACCTCTATAATACCGAACTATATACGAAAATTAAAATTGGCTTAAAATTATGGTAGACCTTTTCTCGATATTATTTACTTCTGCGTTTTAAATTCAGTCTGAGAAAAGACTCGTTTTCATACTGCCGACATCAACAACTACTGTGAACGAGTATTCAGGTCTTATCCGCCGAGTTTCTTGCTGTTGATGCTGCTAATTTCTCCAAACAGACTTCAGAATGTCTTATTTAATTTTGTATTCAGAAATAAAAAATAGTTAATATTTGTATGCATTTTCACTCTTATTTGTACGTACGAATATGTTTATACTTCATGGGATGTGTAGTATTGCACTTACCTCCCCACATTCAGGAATAAAGTATAAATTTAAATTAAGTCAAACTACTCTCAACGCAGCATTTCCAAAGATGACATAGGCCCTAAAGAAAATGGTTTCCTACAAGGTCTCTTGTGTGAAATGAGTATTAAAAATGAACCAAAAAACTTATCTGCTTGAACAAATTAAAGCATTTTTTTTTCCATTTCGTTCAACCTCACTCATACCAACAAAGACAGAAAACACACATTTCCCCCTTTTGACGATGGCAATGAATATACTGGTTTTATTATAAGTATGTACACAATTTCAGTCTAGTGATATTATTTAAAAAAAAAACTTATACAGCAACAGTAAAAGCAATAAGGTATTGTATCAAGGTCCCAAAACCAATAATTAAAATAAAAAGCATTATTTTTCCCAGCATCCAGCATCTCCTTGACATTGCGAGTTGTGAATACGCGAGACATAAGCTAGGAGCGTCTTACAGCATTTCTCCGCGGCAGATGAATGAATCGACTGAGAATTCTTCTCGGCATCGCGTGCTGCGCGTCCGTTCTGCGTTACATTGAAAAGCGTATTTGCGAGAGAAAATGACAAATGTCCGCCGCTGTTCCTACTAACTAGCTGCCTAGAGCGAAGGCAAATAAACTAACAAGGATGCTGTACAAAGATAAATAGGGAATCTACCATGCTTCAAGAAAACTTTGACTAAAGCCATAATCGGAAGAAACGTAGAAAAACACACAGAAAACGAAAACAAATTAAAAGTACTTTACAATATAGGTCCCTACCTAATTAGTAATAATAATGTGTGACATGGAAATATGTACAAAAAATCAAGTATTGTCATTAAATATACATAAAAGCTTTTGAATTTTAAAATATCTTGAACAGGTAGGTTACCTCAGAGTAATAATATACCAAGAGGGATAGCTTGTACGAGTATAGTCAGGATTGTTGATTTTTTACAGACTCGGGCGTAGCTATTTATGGGCGTGGCTAGGGTATTTATACATCCATTCATAGCACTTGTCGACATAATGTTTTGTTTATTTGAATAACCACTTTCTTACAGTATTGTTAACAACGAAAATATAGAATATAACCTAAAAAACCGTTGAGTTATGTCCTGTTATGTCGCACAACAGAACGTAGTGGGCGGATTTGCCGGAGACGCGGGAGACGGAGAAATGCTTACGTACCTAAAAGCGGTGCTATATTGTGTGAGAACTTGTCTCATATCTTTCTCTCTCACGGTTTACGATATTAAAACCCGGAGAAAGTGATTCATCGTAAATTTGTATAGGTTGGGTAAAAATATTTAGCTCTCTCTACATATATATTCTTGCTCTGAGTATGTAACTAATGAATTTATAAGTTACATACATTGTGAAGATTTACTACATATAAACATACTAAAATCTCCAATAGCGTAGGCACATTGTGAGGGGTAAAAAATATTAGATTGCCTTATTAATATTCGAGGAGAGGATTGATAGAAGACTCCGTAGAGGATGACAGCACACATTATAGCTTCCTAACTCACTACACTCAGGGCAGTTCTGATGGGTTGTTCCAGACTGCAGTCTGCAGTGTGAATATTGCATTGATGATGTCACCTGAAGAATAATCCAATAATATGAGTTTTTCAATTCAAAGAGAAAGAAAAATAAAGTACTAAACAATCTACAGTTCTCTTCCCTTTTTAGTCACTCTTAAGATTTTGTCATAAATAATTGATTGCAGTCATCATTTGAAAACATATTCCCATCGTAGCGACGCTTCCTTCAGTTCTACAATCAAGCTGAAACTTACTCGGCGAGTACTGCGTGCGGAGCAAAGACTCGGTAGGAATAACATTACCCACGCCCACACGATCCGGCGAATACCTCCTCGCGCTTCTGCCGCCCGCTGACTGCGAGCCACATCATTCAGTTCGTTCCACGCCTCTACGCATTTTTAGATTTTTGGCATAGTTTATTTTCTGATCTTGACCGACTTATTATTTTGTTATTCTAATGTTTGTATTATTTTGTGGGTTTTGTGGTCATTTGGGTAGTGAATTACTTTTTCCGGTTCTTTGATTTCTAACCTCTTTTTTTTTTTTTTGCAATCTATCCTGGCTAGACTGGTTATTCTCGGTTGATAATTGCGACTTGTCCATCCAGTTATATTTTTTAGCCCTAAACAAAAACATCTGATGAATCTTTATCTACTTTAGTCTTGATCTACCCGTCACTTTTTGCCTTTTTAATGTTTCCTGTACCAGTACCAAGCAAGGGCCAATCATTTAAGTCGTCCACATATTTTTAAATCACCGCTTCACCTCTGCTGCGATCTTTCAGTTAACCTTTATGTGACTGAAAGGGTACCTGGGTACCCTTTTCGGTTTTCAAAATAGTTTTTTTTATGTTCCAGTAAGTCTAACCGGTTTAAACTTCTTGACTTCTCCACAATAGTGAAAATGAACAATTAAACATAACCGTTGGATATGTGGAGGGTGGTATGTGAGCGGAAAACGCTTAAGTAAAACATACACCTTCTGATGACTGAAAGGATACCCGGGTACCCTCATGTGTTTTATATAGTATTTGAAGCTGGTCCTTATTTATTAATAATTTTATCTTCTTTTAAATGATAAATATGACGTACTGTTGTGTTCATCACCTGTATTCTTAATACTATTTTTAATCACCTACTGAATTAAAAACCCCAAGAAAAGATGGTACTAGATGAAATTCTTATCAACTTCCCAAAGTCGAAATGTATTACGTCATAAAAGTGATCTAGCAAACCTCAGCAAATGATATACTGTAAAAGAAACCTTCATATCAATTAAAAAAAGGTATAATTTTCTTCAGTCACATAAGGGTTAAGCAGTGTGTTGAACCCTCGGAGAAACAATGTATGGAGAGAGAGCTAATTATTTTTACCCAACCGATACAAACTTGCGATAAATCACTTTCTTTGGGTTTTTACGTCATACACCATGAGAGAGAAAGAGACAACAAATATAATACTCCGCTTATACGTACTGTCACAATGATCTTGGGCTTCTGGGTCACCGCGGGAGTCCGCCCACATTTTTTATTATGCCACTAAACTAGACACAACTAAATGGTTTTTTAGGTTAGATGCTCTATTTTTGTTGATATCAATACTGTGAAAAAGTGGTTATACGAATAAACAAAAACATTATGTCAATTTGTGCTATGAATGGATGTAGAAATACCCTAGCCTTGGTCTTAGCCACGCCCAGGTCCGCCGAGTCCGGTAAAAATCATCACAAACTGACTACATTGTAGTACATCTATCATGTGCCACAAAGCTTGTCAGAATATTCAATCTTCAATCCGTCATAACTATCTGTTTGCCTACATCGGACCTGCCATTTCCCATTCCATTCTATTTTAATTACTTATTTATTTCCTTCACCCCTCTTCAATATTCCAAAGAGTTTTAACAACAGAAACTTACTTTACTCACTGTTTCATTTTTGGCGTCCGTCCATAGACACAGCGGATGTCATTTTTTAAACAAAACGCGACACACGTCTACAATTTGTACATAGAACAAAGCGCCTGGCGTACGACGAGAGTCTGTCGCAGCCGTAGTGGCAAAGGGCAAGGTTTCCTCGTATTATTTATGGAACGAGGAAAAGTTGGCGCCGCTGCGCGCCCGGAGTGCATGAGTTGCCGAGTGAGGAAAAATTATCCGCCTGGAGATAAGCGCGAGAGGAAATGCCGCCAAAGCCGCGGCGGCACATCGCTTCACAGAGGCCGCTGCACACGCGACGCACTTACACGAATAGACCTAAATATTCTTCTAACAATATACTATCGCCAGCGTAGACATGTCTCAGAGTGCGTCAGAAGTTTTCTTTAAGAATATAATTTATTTTCTTGCAATATCTGACTGTGTGGAAGGCAATATGATGTTGATTACGATGAATTAAACAGCAGAAATATGCCAGTCCCTAACTGGTAACCATTTAGGGTATGTTGTGAGGTTGAAGGTAGTGAGGAGGGGAAGGAGATGTGAAAGAAGTAGGTTCAGAGGTTTAGAGGTAGAACTTCCTCATACAAAAACACGCCAATATATAAAGCGATGGAACTATTCAATGAAGTTGCATCTACCTTAGATATATTTAGATGCACATATATAGAGTTCTGTCATTATCTCTCGATATACGTACAAAAGTGACCATTAGGTACATAACGATCTACGTAATCTTAAATAAAATAAATATATTTTTTTACACACCTTTTTACACTTGCCAATTCAAAGATTATCTCATAATATGAATGAACCTCTCTTATATCTTATGTTTTTTTTGTTTTTCATTGCTAACCTTATTTGAGTTATTATATCATATATAGTGCGTCACACTACTTCAGTTTGTACTTATATAACTTCTTTGGATATATAATACCTTTTCTATACGTGAGATGTACATAAATGTTTAGTTTCTTTTTTTACACTATGCATGTATCTACAATATTTTTATATCATTCATCTCTTAATGTATTTAGTGAACAACTGTTTTTTTATGATATCTTGTTATATAAATAAATAAACAAGTAGCTGGCTATTTAGATCTGGTCACTGAACACGACTAAAGCCATTTCAAGCAACGTTTCAATTTTGAATGGTGGTCTTTCACCAGGGTTATACTAAGAGTATCTACCACTCTGGAACGTGGTGCAAATATACTTTATATTTTCTTATTTGAATTAAATGTGTTATGACACATATTAATTAAATAAAACGTATTTGGCCACGCCGGGTTTGAACCCGCAACCTCTGGATTCGTAGTCGAGTGTCTTACCACTCGACCACGCAGGAAGTCAATTCATCAAAGTTCCATCGAAGAAAACAATTAGAAATAAGAACTACTCATATTCACTATTTTTTTTAATTTGCTTAAATAACCACTTTTGTATGTATTTTTTGGGCATCATGCCTGTTATATGTATTTAAATAAATAAAAATCACAAATAAAAAAAAACATATGATTTTAAAAAACGTTAATGTTTTTAGCTAGTGAAAGTCGATTTTTTTAAAGTCTCTCTTCAACTCTTTCATGGATTGTGTTAAAACTACTACTATTCATCTTACGACTCTACCTAAGTGTTTGATCCTCCTTGTCGTACCATGTCCTATTGGCGCATCCTCGATATCATATTAGTATATTATTATTAACAGATATTCATAAATATTTTGGACAAAGTCATGTACCGTATAAAATACGACTCTTGCATGTTTAATCAAGATTGGGAAACACTGAACTAAAGCATTGCATTGTTGCGTACATATGGATAACATCGTTATTGTGATGTGATAAATTAACTCAAGGGGCATAATCAGTGATGAAGTGCCGTGATAAGTGATAAAGTGATAACAGATAACAGAGTGAAACGGTCCTGCGTGATGCGGATTCCGAAGGCGCGACTAGATTATTGCTTGTGGTAGGCTACTTAGACTCCAAGCGTACCATGGGTCTAGACAAATTAATTATATTCTAAGAAATATCCCTTATTGTTGCATACACACAAAAAATATCATCTGCGCACCTTATTTCATGGTTTTCTACTGTTAAAAAGGGTATGACACAAATAATCATACATTTCCAAATTGCTTTGAGAATTTAAAGTTTTGTAACAAATGATTCCAATCATACAATCCTGAACTAGCCAAAGCACTATTTATTTGAGATATATAAAATAGTTTTCAACAAAAGAATAAAACTCTACTCAAGTCTAACCATACGTAAAGTAAGACCTATGTATTTCTTCCCGTATTATTTGTATTTCGACATAATTTTAGCCAAAATTAGTTTATAATCAACAAAATCACCTCAAGGGCGCTGTAACTAACACAAATGAATCTTTAGACATTAATATAACCCACAAACACCTAAAGGCACACAGCGGTAAAGTATTACGCATCGAAATTGACAGCTGATAAATATCATCAACAAAATGGACAGATCCAACTTTATGAATTCATACGAGAATGAATTGTACTGAAGGGATGTAACATCTAAAATTGACTGTCACTACTTTTGGAATCAGTTACTGACGGCTATAGAAAAAATTCAATAGCGGAGGTGTGGGATTTTATTAATATTTTTTTTATATTACTCAAAAATTACATTATTGAAAAATAAACTCCAAAAAAATATTACTGTGAACGAATTCTGAAAAACCAAATAAGCTCAAAGTCACCGGTACAATGTCGCCATGACAAAAATATCCATCTCTAACGGTTCATTTTCACCTCTGTATGAAAATGACGGTCACGGTGATTGTTTGTGGACTTGGCTTCTCATAACTTTAACGTATAACACTCCATAGGCAATACGTAAAAAAATCCGTGATAAAAATCTACTCCCCATACATTTTCGCTAGTCGTTAAATGCACAGCAATGCTGCCAGCGCAAAAAAAAACATAACTACCTCATGATGTGATTAATTTTAAAATGATATGGGGAAATATTGATATGATTTAGAGAATATTTGAAGTAAACTTAAATAATTTATTTTCACGGCGCCCCTTCAGAGATGGCGCCTATGTTTTTTACACAGTTTGAACGTATGGTGGATCCGGCGCTGGATCTGCTAATATGCGGCAGTGCGATGGAGACTTAACTTTGGATCTCGGTACGTGATATATAGGTGTTTAAAAACAAATAATTAAATCATTTTATTTTTAATCATTCAAATAAAATCTGACACAGATAAGAAAAAATAATTTTAAAAGATCAGTTTGCAACCGAAAACTCGGATCTTACCTCTATTCGGAAGGGACGTACTTACCAACTACACCACCGTAACACATTTATTGACTGCCATTTTAATCAATCTCATATTTCTTGAAAATTACTAATATATTTATTTTTTTAATTATTTTTTCGTTACAAGTATCAATCTTTAAATATAAAGATTGATACTTCGATAGCGAATTACTGCATAAATACAATCGCAAACATGTATGACGTCTTCGAGGCATTATCATATTTTTTTTATTTACGGATGAACTTCGCTTTCGTAAAGCTTAGAATTAATTTTAAAATATTATGTATTTGCACTACGGTAAAAAATGATTATGAAATAGAACTTAGAACGTGCTCCGTCTAGATTCTTTTGAAATCTATGAAAAAACTGAAGTCTATTTCTGAAGAAACTTTCCCCAAATTAACAGTGTCTCAAAAAAAAATTATGTGTGGTTATTTTTTATATATGTAAAACTTTATATTAAATCGACTAGGCCAAATTTGAATCAACCCAACCACTAATTTTGTCGGTAAAAAACGCAAATTTGTTTCGCCCATACTGACATACAAATAATAAATCAACCTAAATGTACACTTATACCTGAGTATGCAGTGCAACCAAAACACACCGCGGTATGATTTACCCGTTATTACATCATCTGATCGATAAGACAATTTAGCGGTTCTATTCGACTCCACCTTTTATACATGGTGCACAGAAATTTGTCGTATCAGAAACCAGCATTGTGTTATAAAATAGGTTTAAGCCGTTCCACTCGTACTTGCATATTATATTCCTTTGATTTGAACATGATTAAAGAATTAGAAATTTAACCAGGTTACGAATAGGCTGTCAATATTTAAATTATTTCTACTCCCATCGTATATAACGTAAAATTTTTTTTGTTTGACATCGATAAAGGACTTAGCTATCAAAGGATTGAACACGCGAAACCTAGGAGCGAACCCGACGCTTTGGACCACTCGGTCCACTAGCTGCTCAATATGTCCTGGTCAATTGGCCATATTAGAATATTTTATGCAAAATGTTCAGAACATGTTATAATATTTATTTCGGTGAAAAAACAAAAATACAATAACTTAATAAAGGTGTTTATAATAAATTAATATATCTGTTGAAAAATTCTCCTTCCTGACAAGTAACTTTTTTTTAAATGGCTAAATTCGACCCAAAGTGGGTTGCAACAAGGAAATCTACACTGCTTGTATATCGACATCAAAATATATCAGATTTAGTGCAATATATTATATTACAATAAATTGTTGTTCCTCAATCATCACTCAACAAATTATGGGTATTATTCTCCGCCGTCCAGAATTTCGAGACTTGTTAATTTAAGCTAACTTTTAATAACTTTTAACTTCTCGTCTTAGTATATATGCTGTGTACTTTATTTTTTGTACACCCCATATACATTTTTCTATGTACCTTTAAAAACGCCTTGAAATCATATTTTGTAATGTTTTTAAAATGAATAAAAAATTAATTGAATTTAAAAAAAGCCATGGCGTTGAAATTTTTGTTGCCAGTCTAAATGTTGTTTGTCATTCTTTACGACTCTACCAAAACCTTTTTCAGGCTTTGACTTGAATCTTCTTTCAAATGTATATTTTTGTCCTATTTTTGACATTGCTTTTCTTTCTCTATTGCTCTTTTTTCCCATTTCGTGTTGTGTATTTTTTGTAATTGGACAATGTTCCGTTAGTGTATAAATAAATTACTTTCTGTTCGTTTACATCCTACTGGATTTGTATCTTTTACAATATGACTGTACTTAATGTAGATACAAATTGCAAACGATCAACGGTAAAGTGTACATGTAACCAAGGATCGACATAAGGTACTTTTAACTTCCGCGCTGCATCGCTAGAATGATAGTAGACAGTGTTTGCACCTGTAAATGTGGTGTGAAGATTTCGTAGTTCTTATACCACCAGTTTCCGTATCCCATGTATTAATTTGTGTTCCGAATAAAGCCTCAGATTGTCATTAAACAAGTAGTGTTGAGAAACCGTTACTCAATATACGTTTTGGACCGCTTTGCTTTACAATTTAGTAATTCCCAAATGCTCCAATTAAAGAATCAAGAACCATGTTTTCGGCGAGCGGTGTTATCGAAGGCTTTTTACATGTTCACTACTTTATATGTTTATATCACTAGAGGTTTTATCACAGATACAAAATAAAGAATATAAAGAAAAAAGATACAGAGAGAAAAAAATATGATAAAAAACTTCTCTCCAATTATTCGAGGGCAGTTCTTAGTTCTTGTTTATTTGAATGCAAATCTAATTGTTAAAGTATGTATTAGATTCATCATTATAAAATGAAACCAATCCACTATCTTATAACGTTCGGTAGAGGCATGCAGAGAGTATAGAACACCAAACATCTCTGCATTAAAAAAGTTAGCACACTACTTATTTCTGCCAAATCATGGCAGTTATTAGCAGCATATGTAATTTCTTGAAAACTCATATAATGGAAGTATTAACTTTTGATGATTAATTATAGTTTGTTTTTATTAAACGAAAAACCATGTTAAAAAAATAATTCAAAAGTCGTTCTCGATAAACACATAAGTATGTTAATAAAATAAAGCTTTTCATTTGACTAAGTAGTACTCATTTGAAGTGTCTTATTTGCCAATTTAACAACACTGAAGAAGAGACAAAAAATGAGCTCACCCATATAAACTACAAGATGTACAGTTGTTTGTCTTCGCTCTATCTCGTGAGATATAGCGTTAGAACATTTTGGTCACAACCAAAAATTTTAACAAGCTGCCCAGGCAGCCACATTTGACTTTGAATCGGGAGATTAGTGGTTCGACCCCTCAGCAAATATAATGTTTAGATCGATGTGACCAGAAACCACTTTATATTTTTTATTGTGAATACCGCAAAAGAGTTCCAACTGCTTCCAACCGTCTAGAGCCAGTAAGACTATGGCATCCCCAAATGAGATATGTTGTGAGGCTGAAAGTAATAGAGAGGGAGAAGGAAATGGGGAAGAGGAAGATTGGGAAGAACCTGCCTATTCAGATCTGGTCACTAAGCACGGCTAAATCCATTTCAAGCAACGTTTCGATTCTGAATGGTGGTCCTTCACCAGGGCAATACATAGAATCTACCACTCTGGAACGTGCCGCAAATATACTATATACATAATTTTACATTAAATAAAATGTGTTATGACACGTATTCATTAAATAAAAATTATTTGCGCACGCCGGGTTCGAACTTGTAACCTTTGGATTCGTAGTAGAGCATATTACCACTCGACCATGGAGGCCGTCACAATACATACTCCTCTATAATATTGACTCATGACCGACATAATTAATTGATTCTGTTAATCATGCCACATACTCCTGGACGTCGCAGATTTCTTCCATCCACTTGAACGTTATCTACTGTCGCAAATACAGATTCGCTCTCTGTCTACATGCAAAAATGTTGCCTTTTAAGTTTGATGAATATCTCGAAAATTCCTCGAAAAGAAAGTGATAAATAAACAGTCATATTTCTAACGCCATTAGTTCTGAACATAACCTCAAGCCTCAGCACTCAAAATGGCTCTAAACGTCACTTTGTAGCTTTCTAATACAAGCAATACTACAAATGATTTATCTATAAATTCTACATGGGTAGTTAGAAAAATGTCTAAGGTTTCCAATGAATAAAAAAATTGTTTGTGATCTTTTAAATTCTTTCAAATACACACCAAAATATCTGTAAGAGGGGCAGTTTTAAAACTAGCGAAGGCATTTTTGAACGTTTTACATAGAATTCTAAAGATTACAGTAAAATATTGTATTCACTGGAAACCTTAGACATTTTCCTAACTGCCCGTGTAGAATTTACAGATAAATCATGTGTAGTATTGCTTGTATTAGAAACCCTTAGTATAGCCAACCGTCTTTAGTTCAAATAGTCGGTAACGTGGGCGTCGATATTATGCTATTTTCGTCAAGTATTATTTTTAGTCGAACGAATCTCACGAGACGTTCAGCGGGTCATGCGGCCGTATTTATGTTTCGACAGAGCGGAAATGTAACCAGGGCTTTTTTCAGGCCAACGTTCTTGATTAACTCAACGCGGTTGCTCGTGTGGCTTGGAGGAGATAACTCTAACTGTTGGCGATAAATTTGTTGCTTCAGCTCGTGTGCTTGCCAAGCTAATGGGCAGTCTCGGCGCACGTAGAGTTGCATGTCACCTGTTATACGCATGTCGAATAATGTATAGGCGGCCGTGGATAATTTCATAAAAATTAATTAGTATGACGAACTGGACTGGCTAGTGGCTTGACCGGCTTATAAAATATAACAGCATTGAAGGTAATTTAAAATGGTGGGTATTTGTACTTGTGTTGGAATTCGTACTCGGTCTGTACGCAGTAGTATCAGAGCCCAATCAGTTGTAAATTGGTTTATTTAGATAGAATGGCGCTGGGATTAGCAAACCTTCTTGCTTGATTCAGATGCATTTATATGGGGGGTTAGATAATTTAATAATAAATATGTAACATATAAAACGCCGTGTTTTGTGAATATAAATGACATGGAGAAACTTTAAAAACTTTTTTTTTTGCTTAATTTGTTCTAAAACTTACCACCAATTAGGTACTACTCTGAATATTAAAAATTATGGCAAATGTCTGGACAGTTGCTAATCATACGAGTTATTTGTTCGTGAATTGAAAAGCATGGAACAATATATTTTTTAAAGTAAATAAAGATAACTGTCAAAAGTCCCAACTGTCTGGAGTGAGTGGGACTATGACATCCCTAATCGGGGTATGTTTTGTGACTGAAGGGGGGGAGGGAAGTAGATGGGGAAGAGAAAGGTTGGAAAAGATCTGGTCACTAAACACGGTTATTGACATTTCAAGCAACGTTTCGATTCTGAATGGTCTTTTACCAGGGCGATACTGAGAGTATCTACCTCTTTGGAACATGCCCCAAATATTCTACACATTATTTTATTAAATAATACGTGGGAAAAAACATATTAATAAATCAAATAAATTTTATTTGTACACGTCGGGTCTCGAACCTGTAACCTCCTGATTCGTAGCCGGGGATCTTAACCCCTCGGCCACGGAGGTTGTCATGGTTATATTGCAACCGGTCTAATTTTAAGTTTAATATTTATTTGAAACAAATTAGCTCACGATTTAAAGGTCGGACGCAAGGTTTTCGTACTGAAAATAGTGGAAAATTCCAGACAAGAATCTCTACAAATTTCATTAAGCCATAGCCCACGTTTCTAAAGATTTTACTGCTTAGAAACAAGCAAAACATGTATTTTCCGTTTGATGATTAAGGTGACTCAGATATATTTTATAACTATGTACTGAATAAGTCATATTATATCTTAGCCTCCAATGCAGTTTACAATATATTTATAATAATCATGTTAAAATAATAATATCCCAATTGATGTCCATACCCAAACAACAAAGTGATTATAAATACTCAGTTTTACACAGATTCGGCTAAACTTGGCCATTCAGTGCGGCGTTTATTGGAATGTGTTGACCTTAGCGACAAACTTATGCAAATAGTGCTCTGCTGCGAGCGAGCTGCCTGTGTGACCCTCCCCCCCCCCCCTCCCACCACCTCCCACCACCCGCCAGGTGACTGGGACGGTGTATCCTCTTCACTTCGCCTCGGGATAAATGTTTGCATTCGATTTCACATCAGCGTGTTGACCAATCGGTTCAGGAGAATATAACTAAGGTGCTTTTTGATACTGTTAAAAATTTAAAGAGATTAATGCAAGTAACTTAGCATTCTTTTTTGATACGTATTTGAAATTATTTTTATTTTTTTAGAACAGCTTCCATCAAAACATTCAACGGAACAGTTTAAAAATTGATATCTCCACGCAGTATGTGCAATCGTAAACAAAAGTATTAAAAAAATAGCCCAAGAATACATTCAGATTCTACTTTAAAATTGCTAGGGGGTAATAAAAGCAATGACTTAGAAAGAACAGCCTTAAGTTTTTCCCAGCAATTTTAAGAAAAGTAAAGGTTTCATCACCACTCAATACCAAAGTATAGATAGATGACGAATGATGTGTAGAAAAGTCAATACCTCAGGTTTACTCTACTACCGCTGTACATCTGGAAATTGTGCAGAATTTAAAGCATAGCGCGTATAAACATATTTAGTAAACTTTTGGGAACCACTATCCTAGATAGTGGTATAGGATTATAGCTTCTGTTGACTTAAAATTAATCATCATGTTGTCTGACTTCTTCTTCACGTAGCAACTCCGATCAACTTTTTCCCCTCTCTAATTTCCTAATAGATTTAAGTGAGGTTATACCAATGTTCTTCATCTTTGATCCTTCAACAACCGGAATAGAACTCTGTTGATCCGGTTTCCCCTGCATCCTTTCAATGCTAAAATCAAGGTTAAAGGCTCTTCGATCGAGCTGCTGCAGAAATGACAATATATTCAACCTTTTGATAATTGGCACGGAAGACGTGACTTTGACAATCAATAAACATCACTTATCACGAGAACCAGGTCTCGTTCCAAAACACTACGCATTGGAAATTGAAAACAACTTTATCCATTCGACTTGTTGCAATAGCAAATGTTCCCAAATTGACCAAATTCGATGTCACGATGTGATTTGTGTTTGTGCTTATGTCTCGTGATTGGAAAACAGCCTGAAAAACAAAATATTAAAACCTTATTTTCCTTCTATTTTTTTTTCCATTTACGACGATTGAGTTTTATTCTACCTGTACAGAATTATTATGTCGGCCTTACAGTTTCAGCGAATTTACTCCCCGAAACATTAAGCGAGACTTTTCTCGTGTTAAGGATATCAGTAAAATTTGTTGCTTGCATTATTTTTGGTTTGTAGTGCAGTTCACTCCATCACACTTCGTTAAGCCTCCATTAAAACTTAACACAAAAATCTGACGTGAGGCAGGCACTACTCTCACATTAAGGATCCGTCAGGTAGTATCGCCGAGAGCGTTTACTTTGTATTTTCCAAAAATTGTGTATTAAAAATCCTTTTGATAAATTATGATGGTATAAGAATTCCCAGTAGACCGAAATAAGAGCGATCAAACTTTAAATCGTTACCTTCCAAACTATTAGAAATCATCTTATTTCAAGTTTGATAGATAAAAAATGTGTAAATAATCATAATGGCTAGTGCGGTAATACAGCTGGAACGCAATTATTTTTAATTGTTCTTTAAATCACCGCATCAACGGAAATTTCAGCCGGTAATCATTCATTCGCACAACAATCTTCGTCAAAGTCAATTAAATTCATGACATCTCGTAAAAATAAAGTATTTTGGAAACACTTTTCCTTTTGAATCTGTGTTAATTTGGTCTAATCTAAACCCTCATAATTAGTATTGAAATATCCGTCTGTATTAAGAGAGAAATTTCCAACGAAGATAACAGTTATTCATATTAATTTCATAATGCTCATTAATTCATTCGGTGCTCCTAATTCGCGCGAATACTTCAATTAATATAAAATAATAATTTAGCGAAGTAAATTAATTTGTTTTTGAGTAATTTATTTTGAAAACTCTCGCTCTAAAGAAACACTTCCTTTATTTATTGCATTATTAACGAATTTTATAAAATGACATTGCATTTTTGCAGGTAAAATAATATTCCTAATAAAACACACCATTAGATGGTTGAGCGAAGATTTTTTTATCAAAAAAAGTCATTATATCTGAAACCTTTACTCTCATAATATTCTTATTCTTCTTATTCTGGTGTCCTCTCCGACTTTTAGATTTGGACTATCTTTAGGTCTCCACCCTAACTAACTATACAATCTTCATCTTTACCAGTTTATTTTTTGGGTTATGTGACATTATCTCTCAATCCATCTCAAATTCAAAACCACAGAAATCTACTTAATGCCTTAGTTAGTGAAAGCAAAACAACGTTAGATATTAAACAATTTAATTTATTTTGTGAGTACGTACCTACATACGAGTGTGAACATTTCGAATTCAAAACTAAATCTTTTCAAATTCCTACCTACCTATGATTCTTCACGGGCAACAACTAACATTACACATATACCGATGGATACAAAGGTTTTATAAAACAATAATTGACATGAAAACACTAACAACTGATTAAATTTAATGCACATGTATTTTCTTTGTGTGAAAGGAAGAACGGAATGAATAAAAAAACGCAGGTTTTCAGGAGAGCCAAAACAAAATTTTGGATTTTTTTCATGTAATCATGTCATATTCTTTTTCAAAAAATAATGGCACATTGTTTTATTTTCTGACTCACATCATTTTTCCTTGCTAGATATGTATCTAAGAAATAATTTTGCATAATTAACTCAAAACAGTTTTTGACTCATTCCGTTCTTCCTTTCGCGCACAGATATTACACCTGTCTGGGTACGGGTATCTGAACTCCTCTCAATCTTCATGCTTTTATAAATAATATAAACACAATATATTATAAAGCCCCAATGAAGCTTTTGTACAAGCAAATCCTGGTCAGCCTTTATAAATTTTTGCAATTTTATTTCATTCAAGTATGTATTTATACAGCGTGGCCTCTTCCTTCGTTCGGACAACCTTGCAACGTGATATGTCCTGATGATGAACACTGTAACGCTATTCAAACATTGGCTCAAAAAGTATGAGGAAGCGCAGCATGGCAACAACTAAAAAGTCTACCAACACAACTGAAGAACTACAGATAAATAAAATACGAACTTTAAAAAAATGTTGATTGCATTCTTTCATCTCTCTGTACCACTATAAAATGATTGCGTGATTGCATGTGCCATTCAATATAAGTAGATATTTTTTTCAGCTGCACAGGTATGCGCCTATAAACTTGCAGCTGCATAATACCTGTCTTGTGTATAAAGAATTATTGTTGAATTCCATGTAGGTATCGTGCTAAACGGATTACATTATTGACGATTCCGACGAACATCAAAGAGAATCATAATTTGTATCGCGTTATTTTTCAATTAGGCATTTGAATTTTGCAACCGAGAGGAGATGTGATCAGTTATCGGAGTTTATCAGCATTTCGTGCGGAAAAATGTGGTTGTTATGCGCTCTCGAAGATTCACACTTCTACTTTGATTATCCAAAAAATAAGAAACGTTAGCGATGTTTTTCAACTCTCCAATTATATTTAGATCAACGACACATGGTCGTCGGTCGATCTTCGTAACATTCACACAAAAAAGAAGCGTCTTGTCAAGCCATAAGCTCTGCTTAATTCTCTCCCACTTGTATAAAAAACCCTGTTTATTTGCCATTCGCATCAACGTCGTCTGCTAAAATATGTATTATTTTGTTTATGCTCAACGGCTTCGTTTGATTACAATTTGGATCAATAAATACGTCAGTAGCCTTTTAAGTGTAATATGTACTTGTTTTTTTCTTAATATACTCCACACAAGAGACCTTGGGGTAAATCACTTCGCTCAGAACTTATGTCATCTTTGGGGATGGTGTGTATATCTTCAAAATAATTATTATGTTAAAATCATTTGCATAATGCCATTTTTTTAGGTAAGTATCACCTCAAGGGCCTCCATGGTCCAGTGGTAAGACGCTCGACTACGAATCCAAAGGTCGCGGGTTCAAACCCGGCGTGCGCCAATAAATTTTAGTTAATTAATATGTGTCATAACTCACAACAAATGTATTTCTTATAAAATTATAGGTATTATATTTGCGGCACGTTTCAGAGTGATAGATAGTGAAAGACCACCATTCAAAATCGAATAATTAGTGTTTTAACATTTTTAATTCATATAAAATAATAAAAAGTATATTTGCGACACGTTTTAGAGTGGTAGATACTCTAAGTACGCCCTGGCGAAAGACCACTATTCAGAATCGAAACGTTGCTCGAAATTGCTTTAGCCGTATTTGGTGACCAGATTTAAATGGCCAGGTACTTCTCAACCTTTCTCTTTCCCATCTCCTTCCCTTCTTCACTACCTTCAGCCTCACAAAATACCCCAATTGGGAATGACATAGTCTCACTGGCTCTAGACGGTTGGGAGCAGTTGGGAATTCTGCGCGGTATTTACTCTGAAAAAATATAAAAAAGGATGAAATCTTACATTTAATTTAAAAAATTAAAACTTAGAAGATTTTTTTGTTTCACTTTTAATCTTGGTAATTTATTCATCTTCCGACGGAGTATTAGTTTCGTGGCATTTTCATTCGTAGAACTAAAAATAAAAAGATTAAAATTCAACCATTTATGCATATTGATCGATAATTCATCTTTCAATCAAGTATTATTTTCATTGCATTTTGATTCGGGGACAAACAACACATAAAAAAATATAAGCAATGCTTAAAGCTTCGATATAAATTGTACAATTTACATCTGCGATGGAGTTGATTGTCTTGGATTGTTGCATTCTCGTGGCATCTGCCCGCGGGCCCGGGCTGCAGAGTTGAAGAAGCTGTGCGGGGGACCAAATCTGGCGCAAGCCGCGAGTATCTGTAAACCTTAACGGTATTAAAACGTGTTCCCAAAAGACATAAACACAATTATGTTTGGAATTCAAATTCAAGGTTGCCGGAAAACACCGAGATAATAATTACAGTATCGCAGATAAATATTTCTTAATTGGGATGGATTAAAAGACGGATAAGACTTCCTCGGATACACGTTATACTGGTCAAAATAACACGCATTACTTTGAGCTGCGTAATGTGTGTTCACTGAAATCAGACAGTGATATCTGCACAGAGTTGGTAGAGTAGTATCTAACCAAGGTAGTGAAGTCAGTTTTTGACTTGTTTTTGATGATTTTAAACTGACTCGGCACACCTGTGCGTGGCTAAGACTAAGGCTACGGTATTTATACATCCATTCATATCAAATATCGACATAATGTTTTTGTTCATTCGTATAGCTACTTTTTCACATTATTTTTATCAACAAAAATATAGCATATAACCTGAAAAACCGTTTAGTTGTGTCAAGTTTAGTGGCATAATAAAAAATGTGGGCGGAGTCCCGCCGTGAATCAGGACCTTGAGATCATCCTTACAGTATATATAAGCGGTCTATGAAATTTGTTCTCTTTCTCTCTCATGGTGTACGACGTAAAAACCCTGGTGAAAGTGATTTATCGCAAGTTTGTGTAGGTTGGGTAAAAATAATTAGCTCTCCCTCCATATATTGTTACTTCAAGGATATCTGATCAACTTCGATCCCATAATATTAAACTTCTTAATAGTCAGCACCCAAAAATACACCCTTTTTGGCTTTCTAATACAAGAAATAATACAATTGATTTATCTATTTTTTCTATATGGGTAGTTAGGAAATAAGGTTTCTAGTTAATATAATATATTTAAACAGTAATCTTTTAAATTCTTTATGAAATGCTTATCGGATTTTTATGTGAAAACTTTAAAAATTGAAAAAAACTACGCCTCAAACTGCGCCTCTTACAGACATTTTTGTGAATGGAATTTATAAGATCACAGTCAATTTTTTCATTCATTGGAAACCTTAGACATTTTTCAAACTACCCATGTAGAATTTATAGATAAATCATTTGTAGAATTGCTTGTATTAGAAAGCTAGAAAGTGACGTTTAGCGCCAATTATGAGTGCTGAGGCTTAAGATGCATAATTTAGAGTAAAGTATTATCTCTAGGTTAGATATTCAATATATCGTTGCCATAAAGGCAAAAGGGCTGAAGCGCCATTTTGGGAATTTTACACCAGAGCACTTTTAAGTTTTTTTTTGTTTTACAATAAAATTCATAAGTCTTCAGTACCTTAGTGGAATTTGAAAAAAAAGTTGACTCAAGAAACTCAATACTCTCACTGAGTTTCCTAAAGCGACAAAAAGTCCCAAACTTGTGTCGCTTGAGTCAAGCCTTCTCCCAAATGGTAAATATATTTTAGATGGCTGAAGGGCCACAATAGTCTTCACAATCAAACGAGAGTCAGAGTATATACGAGTATATATATAATTTAATAATTTAAATATGTGATCTTATAAAAAGTCATTATTTCATTTTCATTAAATATTGAATTTACTTCAATCGAATCATACTTTTTTATGGATTCCTGCAAATTGAACACAAAAACTGTAAAATAAAAATTTTATAAAACATTTCAAAATCTCAAAAAAAAACATAGGAATGAAAAAAAAGGAAGGTACTAAGCCTACCACAAAAATAAGTCACGTTTGGCAATAAATGTATTTTATTATACGGCTCAAGTAATCTCCAACGAGCTATACAAGTTAATCTATTTCTTTAGATATATCTTAATTTGCACATGTTCTGTTATGTGATTACACGTCGTGTAACAGAGTTTAATTGCCCGGTTAGGTTAGTGAACTTTGTCTGTGAACGTTGGAATAATAAACGCCCCGGGGTCCCAGTGTCCGAGAACTGACTGAGCGTGTGCTGAGGTTTCGCTCAGCGAATTAATTATACTAAGCGGTCACCTCCTCCCTCTTTCTTAAGACAAGATTCATCTTTGCCGCTGTTCTGCAACCCGTGGATACTGAGGAACGTAAAACTAAAGGTATGCCTCTGATAGGTCCGCTGTAACCTCTCCCTCTTTCTTGTAAACGAACCAAGTGTCAGAAAAAGAGGTACGAACGGAATTCTCAGAGTCAGGAAAACACGAATTCCAATGGCATAAAGTTGAGGATAATAATTATGATTTATTATTTGTGATGGATGAGCCTAGCCTTCGACAAGCCCAGATTTTTTGTTGTCTATTTTCTACTATATCTTTGTTTATAATAATATAGAAGCGCTATTTTGGGAAGTTAACACCCACTTTAAGTTGTTTTTTTTTTTTGCTTTACAATAAAATACATACAAGTCGTCAGTACCTATTTGATTTTTTAAAGTTAACTGTATTCTCTCATTGAAAGTGAAACAAAAACAAATAATCTTCTAGGTTTTAATTTTTTAAATTTAATGTTAACTTGAAGCGACAAAAACCTTAAAAAGTCCTAAGCTTGGGTCGCTTAAGTCAAGCCTACTCATAAATGGTACTTATATTTAAGATGGCTGAAGGGTCACGAAAGTCTTCGGAATCAAACGAGAGTCAGAACATTCGACGTAGAAAAAAACTAATCAAAACTGCATTTTAGTGTCGCTTAAGCACTTTTGCCCTTCCAGCGACGATATTATTAAGGCAAGTTATCTTTCAGGTATAAAACTTGCAACTTAATAAAAAGGAGGTATAGATTAGCAATTACAATTCTCCCTGTATATTAGTATGTCATAAAAAATATGTTAATTTCATTTCTTCGTTTTAAGTTTCTTTGGGTTATTTGACCAATTTTGTAAAGCCTATGTATTGTGTTATTATTACAAATCTACTTTGATTAAATAGTCTATGTTTTGTATGCTTGGTCTGATGGTGGGAAGAAGTAGGTACCGAAATGATTTGGGTTCAAAGTTCGGTTTTTCAGATCTTAGATTCGAATTAAAAGCAGACATACTATTCAATATACTTTTGTTCACCATCCCTAATTATTATTGGTCACCACCGGAGGGACGTGGCGTCAAGTTTTGCTAAGGGAAGTATACACAAAAAACATACGTTTATTAGTAGTTTATTTTGAACGATTAATTAGAAATATAAGGATAACAATCTTTGTTCCCTTATTTGGGTGTCTACCTATTATTTTCGATTTATTGTATAAGTATATTGGATATTTAAACAACATAATTTCCTTTGTGAGTACGTACGATTGTGAAATACGATTTTAAATTTGGAGCTGAAAAATCTATTAAACTAAATATATATATATATTTAGTTTAATAGATTATATATCTATATATATATATATATAAATATATGTATTTATATATATATATATAAATACATATATTTATATTTTTTTATATTTGTATTATTGTTCATTTAATTTAACAAAGTATCTAATTATGAATCAAATTATTTTTTAATTAATAACAAAAAAAATATACATAATTTGGATGGTTTCCGGCAGTGCATTATAACATTTCATCCCTTTATAAATTAAGCTATTTTGTGTATTGATTTTATTTTTTAAATCCCTACCTACCTAATAAAGTAATAAATAGTAGTAAATGTTTATGAGCAGACATTATTCTATTGATATTGGTGAATTAAAGCAACTAATATTTTTTTCTTGGCAAGTCAAATTACAACCCGTAATTTTTTTAACGGGTAACAACACTAACAACTACTACTAAATATAAGAGAACTTGAAAATGTGTAAATCAAACTATGAATTATTTTTATTTCATTCGTACGTGTGACCTTAAGGACCTGCTGTCCATCACAAAATTACTGGAATGTCGTAATTGACATGAATATCTGTCCACTCTTGGCAAAGTGTTCGCAAATATTGTGAATAAAATAGCCATTAGAAATACAGCCCAAGGCAAGGTCACTTTGGTTGTTTGTGTCGCTTTACACGTATGAGATCGTATTATCCTCAATGTTAAACAAAGGTATTTTAATTTATGCAGGTATGCTCCGAGATTCCTTTAAATACATAAGTAGGCATTTATGCGTACATATTTAAACATAAACACACACCTTTATTGCTAATGCGCAAACGCAAAATGAGACCTGCGTCGGCGTAACTCGTCGTCTCTCCTTAAACAAATCTTATTTTGTTAATTGTCTCGCCAAGCGCGAAACGAAATTAATTAAAAACCATTGTCTCGATAGGCCAAAGTCAAAAAACACGCCCACCTGACACAACAGACCACAATGATATTATGCTAAATCGGAAGATTACACTTGCTCAAGACACGGATGCTGATTCCTGGACAATGATTCTGGCGATAATTCCGATTCTTGCCTATCGCCTTCTGCTGACAAAACCACTTGTCATGCAATCAATGCTTACACTTTGGGAGGTCTCAACTCAATTTCAATACGAACAACAAAAATACCAATGAAGGACGATCTAATCATCCGTGCAATGTCGTTTACGCTGGGTTTCCCATGGGTTTGATTTATCTTTCTCGGTGTTGTTAATTTTTTATTTTTGAATCTGAGCTACATGATCTTGATTGCTTATTATCTTTTTTTAAACAATTGTTGTGGTTGGAGGTGGTTTGAAGGACGCAGAGAAGGTCTCAAGTCGCTGAAGGGGGCCAAACTAGCAAAAGGCATCTCGGTTGTTTCAGTATCCTTTCAGTGCCGGAAGGTCCGGATGAGCTTCAATAAAAGAGTGATGACCGCGATCCGCATTTATCAGCCAGTGACTCGAGGAAGAAAAATCAAAAAAAGAAAATAATCCAATTATCTTCTATTCTTTATTATTGGTGAGCTACAATTTATTGAAACCTTTTAATGACATATTTCTTCACAATGTTAAACAATCATTTTATCTTTTAGTTTTATATCGTACAGTTTCATATTAAGACCTACACCAATTACACCGGAACTGAGAGTGAGAAATAATAGCCTAGGTTTTTTTATAGTGAATACTGCACAAGAGTCCCAACTGCCCAACTGTCTTGAGCCATTGAGACTATGGCATCCCCAAACGGGGTGTGCTGTGAGGCTGAAAGTAGTAAGGGGGGCGAAGGATATGGCTGAAGGTAACGGAGAAAAGAGGGAGATGAGGAAAAGATGGTTGGGAAGTTCCTGGCTATTCAGATCTGGTCACCAAACACGGCTAAAGCCACTTCAAGCAACGTTTCAATTCTGAATGGTGTTCTTTCACCAGGGCGATACTTAGAGTATCTACCACTCTGGAATGTGCCGCAAATATACATGTATTATAAATACTTCGCATTTCCCTGTATTTTAATATTTACACAGTACCTACTTACTAATTTTATGGTTAAACTATTGTTATTATCATTCATTTTGATTGTTGTTATTATGCCATGTACTATATTCTTTTCTCAAATCTTCTATAATAATTTAACTAATTGTAATTACATTACCCTGCAATAACATACTTACACTTTACTTACTAACTTCTTTGAAATTTATCACGCTATGTATTATATACGTATTACACTATTTTGTGAAATATTCTATGATAATATAACTGCATTGTAAAACTTACGCTATATTTATATATTTGCGTTTTACATACTAACTTTATTTTACAACTCTTGCTTTAATGTTATATTCTTCCCATTTATTGTACTCCTTCATTTAACTAAAATGTATTTTATGCAAAAGCCTTTAAGGCGTTAATAAAATAAATAAACAAATATTATCTTTGTATGAATTACACGTGTTATGACAAATTTTCGCACACCGGGTTTGACCCCGCGATCTCTGAATTCGTAGTCGAGCGTCTTACCACTCGACCACGCAGGCCGTTTAAGAGGATACGAGAGATTTTTCAGTTTTTATGTTTTTTTTGCGTATTTTAAAAGTCGCCTGTATCTACAAAGCACTTCAAAAATACTATAACACACATTAGATGTATGTATGCTTTATACCCACCAAGTACATAAAAATATTTAAAAAATATATTTTTCTTACTTTTTATAACTCTTCATAAAGAGCTGTTTTCAATGAATCGTTAATCGACCTCAAACATTCTTCTTCTGCTGTGGTTAAATGC
The DNA here is from genome assembly GCA_022651775.1 of Drusus annulatus. NCBI lineage: Eukaryota > Metazoa > Arthropoda > Insecta > Trichoptera > Limnephilidae > Drusus > Drusus annulatus. The sequence continues at coordinate 691,950 of JAGWCC010000390.1, read as the reverse complement.
AGGATATTAAAAAAACATAAAAAAAAATATTTTCTAATAGAACATCCTTTGATCTATACCACGAAATATTTTTTTAAATTTTATAAATGACTAAAAGAACGATAAATATTATTTTTCAAAAACACGTAAATCAATGAACTTTGAACAGATTTTTATGTGCCAAAAACTATAAAGTAAGTAAATAAAAAAATACAGTTAAATATAACAGTACTTTTTTTGCTGTATAAATTGAAGAAGAAAAAAGTATTCAATTGGTAATTTGCTATTTTACAAATTAAAAAGATATAAAAAGCGCTCGCATGAAAGTCTTTCATACCACTACATGTGTCAACGCTACGTAATAATGTGAATGGTATGTACTTTTTATTTTACCATTCATTTTTGATTTTGTTCCAACAATTTAAAGGGAAATATCAAAGACACAGTCAGACATTTATGTTGTACTAATATTCTATGGTAAAAAACATCTTTCAAAAGTATTTATCTGTATTTATTATTACAATATTGTACATATAATACCATGTACTTACTATTTTTATGGTTAAACTTTGTTAATATCATTTTAACTTTTGTTTTATTATGCAGATGTATACTTATACTTTAAAGAAGAGGAAGATTTTACAAATATTTTGTAAAATAAAATATAATAATGTGGTTTATTTGTAAAATACCTGTTGTTTTCTATATCCACTATTGTTTAAAAAACCTTTATAAAAAAAATATTAAAATTTATTATGCAATGTGTTTTATATTGACATAAAGCCCTACTTTTGTTTTTAAACTATAAAAAGTTGTATCTTGGGAAAATTCTAATTATTTCTATTTACCATTATTTTTTTTTGGTAGTACCTTTTATTTAACGTAAAATATTTTCTTCATTTTATTAAGTTAAATTTTTTATAGAACTTGCTTTATGTCTAATTTTGTGTTAATTCGTGGTGGAAATTTTCCCATTTAATAAAAACAATTTTCAACTTACTTCCACTTATTTTTTACTAAGAAAATGTATTTTATGTATAAAATTAAAACATTTGCCTTTAAGCAATAAAAAACATTAAATACACAAACTCATTGATCCTAATTTATCTATGAATTACATGTGTTATGACAAATTTTCGCACACCGGGTTTGACCTCAGGAATGTTCGATTTCATGGATTCGTAGTCGAGCAATGTATCTTTACAAAATACTCGACCACGCAAAATTATAACTATTTTAGGCGTCTGTTTAAACCGTTTTAATTCATTGATTTTATTAAATCTTTCAAGTAAGCGTAACGGTCACAATGCATTTATTCACAATTCCGGATTAAAAATAGTGGTTAGTTAGTGAGGTATTTATTCCATTATGTTAAGAAGTTTTTAACGCAATTGACATTTCACACACAGTTACCAGTGTGTGCAAAGTAACGAATTTACACTCGAAATACTCAACAATTTTTCTGCAGATTATTATGTTTTGTGATTTCACTAAGTTACCTAATTGACACTATCGTTGGTGGGTGATCTCGGTTGCGTTAATTACATTTCGTCATTCGCATTCTTAGCGTACATTTCGCTCATCGTTTCGAGTGCTCCCAACCATAACTTATTTTATCTATTTGCATTAATATTTTGTTACTGTCGCAATTTGCGCATTTTTCAGATGTTACCTTGGCGTTATAAGTTATTTTATTATTAAGTTATTTTTTCGTAAAGTGATGTGTACGTAAGTTCTTACATATGCGGCGCTAATTAAGTGGATAATTTTTCTCTGGGCTGTTCCTGCAGCTAACCAGTTAATAAATCATGTATTTTTTTGCAAATAATGGACATTATATGTTAATATCTTCACGTTATCGTCGTGTCTACAAAGCAATGGTGAGCTTTGGCATCATGATATTTTCACGCTTTTCTGATTGAAATTCAAAGGCACTGATTTTCATCCTGCGACGTCAATTTCATGATGAACTACGAATGTTTGATACATTCATTAAATAGTCAAAATATGGCAAGACGCCATGTTGTTCGCTCCTTATTTATTTATTTTTTAAATGTGATAATACCTCTGAATAAAACCGTATGGTAAAGATGAATTTGATGTTGATAACTGACTGCGCCACACAATTGCATTTGTTTTAAAATGTTAAATAATGTCATCGATGGCGAGATAAAATAATTCAGTTGCTCCGTAGCGTATCTCAACGCATTTGACTTCGGTCGATAAGTTGCAGGTTCGATTTCCGAAACAGAAATATTACAATTTTATTTATATAAAAAAAACTAACTAACGAACACGCCGTTTCCCCGCAGGCGTAAGTAGAGAGGACGGGCCGCCATACATTCTCGTACATCGTTTCATACATACTATTCTGTTATTCGGTCTCTTCACATGGCCCGACTCAAGTATTTTATTCACTTGATCGTGTCATGTCTTCCTCGGGCGTTTCCGACTTCTTCTTCCATTCACTTTCGCATCATATATTCTTTTCACACTCCTTTCTTCGTTCATTCACTTCTTCCCTTTATTGATCATTCATTACGCTTACATCAGTCTTGAATTCTTTCGGGATATCCAAATTTTGAACACGGGCATGCGTGGTTTTACCGCACATACGCTTCAGGGATCTCATTTCTACAGCATTCAGTCTACTTTCATCCTTCCTTTGCCAGTTCCATGCCTTACTGGCACTATTTATAGTATTAAACTATTTCATATAATATGGGCGCTGTCAGTTTTCGTTCTTTACAAACATTGATAAATAAATAATTAATCAAATAATACATTTTTTTTATTTCACAAAATTATTTTTACTTTTCACGATGAAAGTCCGAGTGATCCGTCGCAGAAGCCTAAAAATTTTATAAAATGTTTCTACAATATATTTATTTTTTTTTACCAATTATCTTTGATTATCACCATAACTATCCGAAAAAATGTATGAATTGGTTGTCCGGTGAAAAACAAAGTGAACGAAAATGGCGTCAATTTGTGACCAGATTTCTTTTTATTTCAAGCCTTGAATTTTGATGACACAATACAAACTTGTTTTATTTGTTCTGTATAAAATGTTGTAATATTGAATTGTTTGCTCAATAATTATTATTGTTCCAACATATTTCTTTGTTGCGTACGGAGTAACAAATATTTATTTAATTTTAATGATTAATGAACTAGTGATGGGAACAATACTGAAACATATTTGCTTAAATTTTTGTATACAAAAAAAAACACGAAAACGAAAAATAGGCAGAATTCATCTCTTCGGAATTCTATATGATTAATAAAGATATAAGTTGGTTCTTGTTAAAAGGTTTTGGAACTGATTATTATTTCTAAGTAATCATTTTTAGTGGAAATCGAATTGAATTTTGAATAATCGATAATTCGAATGTAAAATAGTATTTTTAGAACCGAATATTGTCGACTATTGGGTACAAACAAACATTTTAAAATATGTTTACATATCGATTAATTTTAGAACCAAACAATTTTGGAAAATTTGTTTCAAAATAATCGAAAAAGTAAGGGTATTTCGATTATGTACATCACTATTACTAACAAAAATGCGTTGGTCAAGACTTACTTGATTTAATAACCACATTTTGTTGGAATAGTTGACTTTTTTCTTAGATTGCATTATTTCCTGTAACATATTTTTGTTCTACCTAATTTAGATAAGCGACTCACGCAATGATGAAAGAAAGGAAAGAGATGTAATAAAAGTGTTTTTCAATAAAATAATGTGGCATAACACCGGACGTCGAACTTGTGACCTTTCGCTATCCGGTGGTATTTATTTTAACCATCTTGTTTTGACATGGTATTGTACATATTTCCGTAATATCAGACTATTGCCTGATAATTATTTTCGTCTATAATCTGGTAATGTGGACGATGTGTTGATAAAATATTTAATCATACATTTTCTTAATACTTTCTCGGCATTCGTGTGACCCCGTGTATCGGGGAGTACCGCAAAATGGGGTATTTGGTAACCAATATTTTATAGTTAACATAATACCGCCCACTACGGGTGATTTTCTAGAGCTAGTGGCTCGCTAAATGCGAAATCTGTTTGACCGACCATCACTGAACGACTGATTGGCTATGCACATACCTACCTCTGCGAATGGACTGGTACCTACTCCCACTAGATATTAGAGATCAAATGATAAACCATTTATTGTAAAGCTGCTACCACAGTTACAAGTTTTTGACAACTTTAATGATTTTTTTTTCTTATGTAGAATACTGTTTGAAAAAGTTCAGTAGGATTTTTTTTTTTGAATATGGTGAATATTATCAAATCTAATATCCTCCTGAAGTTCGCGGTACCATCCTGAAACGCGATGTATAGTGCGGTCGACTAATAATAATAACATCACTTAGAACAAAGAAAAGGGGTAGAAGAAATAAATTCGGTTGTGATCGCATGCCATCGGTAATCGAAAACTATCGCGGTTATATCTATTTTGCGTGTGTTTAATAAATTCACATAGGAAAGTGTTTTCAGTAGTGATCACCATGCCAGTTTCTACAATCAGTTAATTTTTCATATTGAAAAGTTTCTGTTTGAAAACTATTTTGTTCATATTCGTAAAAAGTTCAGGATTTTTTTTTTTGAATATGGTGAATATAATTCTAATATTAATTATATGGGTAATTGAGGGTAATTAAACAATCAAATTAATTTATCTTATAGTCCTATCCTAGATATTTTTCCAATAAACCGCTTGGTTATTCCCATAATCCCCTCAATTACCCATTCTCCTTCCAACTCCTAAATATGTTTTTATATATCTCAGTATTTTGTATTTCAGATTAATTTAATATTGTCCTGATGATGGAAGGGTACTTCCGAAACCGGTAGACATAATATTGAATAAAAAAGTGGTTATAAACAAAGTGTATGTGTTCTATTTCTTTATATTTTGTTTCTGTTGACTATTTTGTATTTATTTTCCACATGAAAACAGATCCTTTCCACGACTCGTTATTGTGTTCCCAGGTTCGCTATATCCTTTCCTTAACCCCCTCCACAGCTTCCGAAAAGATTTCGTAGGACCTAAGGGAAATGATTTTCTTACGGGCCTCTTGTGTGAAGGTAAAATCAAAAATAAATATTTTTCTAAATTACTAATTAATACTACAGTACCGGATTAATTAAAGATGTTTATTACGCAATGATAACTCCGAAGGGTAGAAGGTAGGGGTACTGCGTCCTTAAAATATCTCAATATTTTCAAAAGAAGCCGGTGTCGAAAAAAAATAGTTTTACTACCTCCCGCTAATAACTAAGGATAGGAAAATATGATTTAAAAAATCATAATAACCCAACATCGCTCATCACGATAACATCATAAAGTACCTATTAATCATCATTTTCATTATATTTCTTCGGGATTCGTAATTCACATAGAATGGAGAGGTGCCAGGTGTGCGAATTTCATCAAGACGAACGGCAACGAGTAGCGAAGAGCGCTTCTATTGAAAGTTTAGAATATAAAACAAAATTGTTTTATTTGAAGTGGCAACAATTGAGTTCTTTCTGAGCCGTGTAGATCGCGAATCTTATTTTTTACCTGTTATGAATAGTACGGACATAATATTCTTACTAGGACTGGGGTCTAGAACTACGATTCAACTGAATTTGCAGAGAAAAAATGCAGCTTGACGGCGTCCATGGTGGAGTGGTAAGACGCTCACCTACGAATCCAAAAGTCGCGGGTTCAACCCCGGCGTGCGCCAATAACTTTTATTCAATTAATATTTGTCATAACACATTTAATTCATACTAAATAAAATAAAGTATATTTGCGGCACCTTCCAGAGTGGTAGATACTCTAAGTATCGTCCTGGTGTAAGACCACCATTCAGAATCGAAACGTTGCTTGAAATGGCTTTAGCCGTATTTGGTGACCAGATTTGAATATTCAGGTACTCCTTAACCTTCCTCTTCCTCATCTCCCTTGCTTCTCCGTTACCTTCAGCCTCACAACATACCCCTAATTGGGGATGCCAAAGTCTCACTGGCTCTAGACGGTTGGGAGCAGTTGGGTCTCTAGGGCGGTATTCATTATTTAAAAAAAAATAAGTGAAGAGTATGTTAAAGTAAAAGGCTTCGAAGATTACCCTCTTGACTTGTTCGTAAATGCGGATACAACAAAAATATTTACAAACAAGCTAGCGCGAATGCTGCCTCGTGGTGGCTTTGATCACTTACAACAACGATAGACATAAGACTTCTGGGTACTGTAATTAGTTGAAGAAATGTCATGATTTCGCTTGTTTCCTAGGCATTTATACGACCGAGGGAGTCAACCCAACCAAGCGTGAGACTAGGGGTCTAATAATGGACTACTGAGTGTGGTCGCCGGATCCGTTGAACTCTGCTCACATTTTAAACAAAGGAAGTTCTCGGAGAGCTGTGAGTCTCCCGAGTGAGTAAAGCAGCTGATTCAATGGGCATTATTCATCTCGAGGAAAAAAATAACTAATTTCTTTCTTCATCATCAATACAAGCGATGCTAACAAGGAAAATAAGTAAATATTGGTGCATTAACGACAACGTTATTTACATACTTTTGTTGTTTGTGAAAACATTTTAATTTAAAAGGTTTATTTTACATTTATTAAGTTGGTAAATTATTTGTTTTGTTTAGCAGGATCGCGATGGATGAGTCAAGAGTCATGTTTTCGTCAACGCGTCTTTACAAAATGAGGTTCTTTTATGAGCAGAATAAATATTGGAAACCAAATCACGTTTTATCAAAAACATATTAATTTTATTTAAATGTACGACTTGATTACCGACCAGTGAAGGTGCGATATCTCTGTTTGGAGAATATTTTGAGGTGGAAGAAAATGAAGAGGAGAAAGAGAGATTAAAGGAAATATGTAGGTTTCTCCGTGGTCGAATGGTAAGACGCTCGACTACTAATCCAGAGGTCGCGGGTTCGAACGAAAAAATCGAAATAATAATAACGCGGAATAAAACAGAAGAAACAATTCAATAAATAGATACACAAAGAGCTAAATTAAATACATATAAAGATACCTAGTTGAAAAATACACTCAATAATTTATTTATTTTAAATATCACCGACACTCCGCTATAATTATTCATTCTGACAATAAGATATCGAATGTTAGATAATAAAATACCGTAATCATTTCATTGTTAGAGGCTAAACAAAAAAAATAATATACATCAAGCGAAATTTGGGCTGGTCCATTTGTGTAAGTTGTAAGTAGTCATTATTTCCAAAGAGATGGAGATATGCAGAACAACTGAATAAAAACAAAGGTTTTGATTTGTCTTATTAATTAAAAGTTACGTGGGTTTTTTAGTTTAAACTGTAATTTATTTTTATGAAAATCCTAAAAATATTATACACAGATACGAGTATGTTATTATTTATTATTTAAGTATGGTTTTAGTTTTTCATGCTTGTAGAAAATCTTATAACGTGACTTTTCATAATTTTGATCCATTTATTAAAAAAGGATAATTATTTTTTTTAAATTAACAAACAATTTTAAAAAATACATACAATAAGAGCGCAGTTATTTTTGTTTTTGTGACCACACTTTTACTACGCTATTCAAAAAACTTTTATCAGTGATTATTACATTCACAGTTTGTTGGGTTATAGTAGAAATGGTTATATGGGTAGTCCTCTTGGAGAAACAATGTATGGAGAGAGAGCTAAATCTTTTTACTCAACCTATACAAACTTGCGATAAATCACTATCTCCGGGTTTTAACGTCGTACACCATGAGAGAGAAAGAGACAACAAAAATAACACACTGCTTTTATGTACTGTAAGGATGATTTTGGTCTCCCACGTCTCCGGGGACTCCGCCCACATGTTTTCATATGCGACTAAACTCGACACACCCAAAAAGGTTTTTTAGGTTATATGCTATATTTTTGTTGATAACAATACCGTAAAAAAGTGATTATACGAATAAACAAAAACATTTTGTCGACATGTGCAACGAAAGGATGTATAAATACATAATATAGCCCTAGTGCTATCCACGCCCAGGTCTGCCGAGTCCGGCAAAAACTGACTACACTGCCTTGGATAGGTACCACTCTATGTACTCTAAGGTAGTCCTCACATACATTTATCCGTTTCCGCTGTAATTAACCCATACATATATTCAAGACTGCCGGAATTAGATTTATTTTTGTTCTTTGAAATGTAATTTGAAGTCATTAATATATTGGAATCAATATATATATTTTACTGTGCTTACATATTTTTATACGTCAAAAACATGTGTTGCAGAACAAGGCATATTAACCATTAACGTATTTCCAAAAGTAGAAATTACGATAAAAACCTACCTACACATTATTTTTATTGAATTTATCTCAATGCCTAACATCAATCGACTTATCTAATTGATTAAGTCTATATTCTTTAAATGTGTATCCATTACAAAGATGGTTGCCAAAAATTGGAAGAAATTAAAAATAATATTCATAATATTCAATGAAAATATGAGATCGATAAAAATGTTATTTTCTAATAAGATCCCAATGGCCGAATTGGTCAAGGCGTTACTCCCGAACAGAGTAGAGGATCCGAGTTCGAGTCTCGTATTTGTGTTTTAGATTATTGATATTATTTAAATATTTAAAACCCATAAACATTAATACTCTAAGTTATTTCCAATTTCACTCTAAATTATTTTCTTGGTAAGCTAGTAACAAAGATAAAAAGTGTTGGTGGGTATGAGATTATAGAAAGAACAGAATGACGCGGAGGAATAAAAAGCGTATTATTACTGATTAATAAAATGGTCACGTTCTAACACGTTATAGTTTCTAGAAGTGCCGATATATTTATATTCATAGTAGAAATACCATAGTGAATATTCTCATGCCCCACGAACATTATAATTCCAGGCGTGTTTATGGATGGATTGAAAAAAAATGAAAGGACTCCAGTGAATAAAACGAATTGTAATTTAATATTGTTTAAAGGTTACATTGGTAAAATAAATTATATGATTATTGCTTTTGCATTATGCATTCATCGGTCACCATTATAAGAAGAGCCGAGGCTACGACTCCAATCAAATTATTAATTATGTTTATTTAATGAAGATTATTATAATTAGTAAGTGTATTATGATTAACATTCAACCACAGCTATTAAATTAATGAAATATTTTATAAAGAGAATACCTCACAAGAGTCCGAAGCCAGTGGGACTATGACATCTCCAATTGGGGTATGACCGGTTAGTAGCTGAGAGGACAAAAGCGTCGGATTCCCTTCCGGGCGTAGTGAGTTCAATTACTCTGCTAGCTTAGCCCTCCATTATTGTACAAGTTACATTTTCCGCTTATTATGATGTCAGTAGGAGTTTTTCGAATATTGTCAGGTTATTCGTAACCCGGGAATGTTGTCTTTCTTTAAAAAAAAAACAACAAAAAAATAATAATTAGTTGTGAACTGAAGAGAGTGGGAAAGGGAAGATGATGAAAAGAGAGTGGTTAGGAAGTAGGTACCTGGATATTCATATCTGGTCAACAAACACGACTAAAGCCATTTCAAATTACGTTTTGATTGAGTGTTGGTCTTTGAAACACTGCTATTTCAGCATTCGGAGAAAGAGTCACCCAAAAATATAAGCAAGTCTGTGGATGGAATGACTATGTAGCGGGTAAATACGAAGAATCCAGACAAGCGATGAATATTTGGATCAAAAATGGGAGACCACACGAAGGTCCTATCGCGGAGGATAGAAAGGCAAAGCGTGCTGCCTTTAAAACAGCATTGAAAAAATGCCGAAATAATTCCATACAACTCCAGATGGATAAAATCGCTGGGGACTTCGATAAACGGGACTTTAAAAATTTTTGGAATAAGTCAAACAAAGTGTTAAATGTACGGTGTAAAGTTCCGAATAACATAAATGGAGAAACGAATCCGGAAAACATCGCCAACATTTTCAAATTGCACTTCGCCACTAAAACCCCTTCCGCTACCGTCTCTTCAAACGAAACCCCACTGACAGAATACGATGATATTGAACTCCAGGTCACAGTGAACATGGTGAACACAGCCATCAGAAACATGAAAGCTGGGACATCAGCAGGGCACGATGGATTGAGCATCGAACACGTCAAACACGCAGGAGGAGCGATTTCGCAACTACTCGCAACGTTGTTTACTGTCATCCTTAAGAGTGGATACCTTCCTAAAGATATGACCAAAACAATAATCATACCGATTATCAAATCGAAATTGTCCGACATAACTCTACAGGAAAATTACAGACCGATTTCCATTGCTACCTCTATCGCCAGAATATTTGAACGTGTTCTGTTGGACCAGGTTGGACCCCACATGAAAACGAGCGATAATCAGATGGGCTTTAAAAAGGAGTGCTCCACGGATACAGCGATATTTTGCGTAAAACGAACGTTGGAATACTATCGAAAAAGAAAACAACTACTTACGCGTGCTTTCTTGATCTCAGTAAGGCGTTCGACAGAGTCCATCACCCCTTACTATGGACTAAACTCGTTGAAAGGGGTATACCATCGAAGGTCGTCCACATTCTCAACACTTGGCACCGGCAACAAGAAAACCTGGTAAAGTGGAAAGATGGATTTTCCGAACCTTTTCATCTGAAAAGCGGAGTTAGACAAGGAGGATGCATGTCCCCATTATTGTTTAACATTTATATGGAAGAACTGACCCATAGATTAAATAATGCTAAGGTGGGCTGCCATATCGGAGGACAGTGTTTTAATAATGTGAGCTATGCAGACGATATGGTACTCATGACGCCGTCTATAAGAGGGCTACGTATCCTCCTGAATATCTGCGAAGAGTTTGCTCAGGAAACAAACATGATTTACAATCCGCTAAAAACGGCACTGATGGTTATCAGATACGGGCAGGGTCCAAAAACATTCCTCCAGCTTTCTTGAACGGTGAGGTTCTAAAGGTAGTAGAAGAAACCAAATATCTAGGGCACATCATCACCAGCAAGCTAATGGATGACGACGACATCGACAGGCAAAGGCGAGCACTCAGTGTGAAATCAAACATGCTCAGTAGAAGATTTCGGCTCTGTAGTCCACCAGTGAAAAGGACACTCTTCCTGGCGTTCTGCACTACCCTATACGCGTGCGAGCTCTGGACCAATTTTAAGAAGAGTAGCATGGAAAGGCTTCGGGTCCAGTACAACAACGCCTACCGCATGATGTTCAGTCTTCCCAGGCACTGCAGTGCTTCCGGTATGTTCACCGAGGGGCGAGTTCCAGGATTTGCAGCCCTTATGAGAACCAGGGTAGCAGGAATGCGGGAAAGGATTAACAACTCCAGAAATAACCTCATCATGGAATCCCGTCAGATCCCGAACTCAAGCATAGAAGCGCATTGGAGTAAATTATTGGCCCCATCAATCTTAACGCTGCCAGGATGGACTCCCTCTTGATGGCGTTTTGTAGAAATGAGGCCTAATATACTCCATTAATATTTTCTTACTTACATTCTTTATTTATTTTTTACTTTTTTTTTTTTATTATTATTTTATTTTCATATATTTTTTATTTTATTATTTACTTATTTATTTATTTCTTATGAATTTCTGTTCATTATTATTTTGTTACTATTATTATTACAATGTATTGATATCAATTATGGAAGGTATTGCATTGCACTACTCCTGCATACCTTCCGGAATAAAACTTTTATTTTATTATTATTATTATTATTATTATTTCACCAGGGCAATACTTAAAAATATGTACCGCTCTTAGATAATCACTTACTTTCGTATTTATTTTATGTCTATACCCTTACAGTAGTTTTTGGAGATTGGAGATTATTCCTGTCCTTTGAAAATATCTCTCTTGTCAACACGAACATAATAAAATATTGTAACATAAAGTAAGTACCTGAGTCAAACGGCGCCTGGGGGAGGTAATTTTTTGTTCGAACAGAAGATTGGTACCAACTCGTATCAAGTATAAGACGAGAGGGGCGAATTTTATACTGCGCGCCTTCGGGTCGGTTATTAGGTCGTGAATTTACGGGTTTAATTTTTATCCATGAATGGTAAGGTTTTTTCATTTTAAATCATATATATAAAGGAATTGATTAGGAACTATCAGCGCCTTGGCGATTCACCGCCTGGAGCGGCCTGCTCCAATTTACTGCACAGGACCGGCCCTGCATAAATTTTAAACCTGAGAAATTGCGAAAATGACATGCGTACAGGGCAAGTAAGTACTTGTTATGATTACAAAACATTACGAGACTTCTGTTATATTGCGGTCAAACTCACAACAAACCGCAATGCAAACAACATTTGTTACATATTTGTCATAAATAAATAACAGCTAAGCGATAACAACTTCATCACAAAAAAGTCGCATCAGTGCCTACTCGTTTAAATGTCAAACAAAATACAATATTTATTATTTTAAATGCCTTTTTTTAAATAAATACACATTATTTTAAAATAATTAATCATTGTCATATATATTCTAAAGACACGGTGCATTCCACATTATCAAAATTATGTTGGATTATTTTAGGTATATAAATATTTTTAACGACTTGATCTCTTTTGTAGAAATATTATTCTGTCAGTGGGAGCGACATACAATACTTCACATACCTTCGATTATGGTGGTTAATATAGTATCGTATCGTATAGTATCGCTCTGGTGAAAGACCACCATTCAGAATCGAAACGTTGCTTGAGATGGCTTTAGCGGTGTTTGGTGACCAGATCTAAATAGCCAGATACTTTACAACCTCCCTCTTCCCCATTTAATTCCCCGCCTTACTACGTTTACAACATATTTCCACTGGCTCCAGATAGTTAAGAGCAGCAAACTAATTAGATTACCAACAAGGAAAAACCAAAGCGTACAGAAATCTCTCATGTATCGGACCGTTCAACTTTACAATAAAACAGAAACTACTACAGTGAACAATATTCTTAAAATAAAAAAAAAAAATTATGAAAAACATCTTTGCCATAACCATTCGTGTTAGTATGAATTGTATGTTTAAATTTTCTAATGAATATTATTATATTTTTAAAAAGTTGTCAGAAAAAAATTGTTTGCAATAACCATATCAGTATATATTTTTTTAAGTTTAACATTAGAACACACAAATTATGTGATCTTACTTAAGATCAATCAATAAACAATACAGCTTTGTTTAAAACAATTACATGTAGTAAATATATATCAACCACGTTATATGTAGCTGTGTATTTTTTAAGTACTGTAGCTTGGTTAAGAAACGAAATAAAATTATTTGTTTTGATTGATGCATTATTAAATAAAAGTTTTGATATTTTATGATTCTTAATGTACCAGAAATCTATTGAGAAATATTTCCTCAAAGAAATATGCTTTGTTTTAATTGCACATCTGTGTTAATGTGAAATGCATCTGCTATTTAAAAAAAAAAACACATTCTTAGATTAATTACAAATATTCTAAATTTAAAATGCAATTCATCAAATGAATCTATTTTTCAACCAATCATATCAAAAACGCAAGATTGCTCATTTCGCTCTGACCATTAGATGATAAGCAGATTTTTTAAATATTGTCCAGTTCCAACCCAATAATATCGAATACCTATTATTTTCACCTACCAAAACCCACCATACTAATAAAAACAGTTAAAGTAATAACTATAAATATTTGGGCTAATATCCTGGAATTTGGATAATTCTATTATAGGTGCAACACTGTGAACCAAATATTCGGGGAAGTGTTCAGAAATGCACAACACTTTTTATTTTGTCCGCGATAATACAGGAATATGCGAAAAATATGCAACAAATTAATGTATAACTGTAAATACGGCAAAGTTACAAACGTTCAATATTAAATGGAACTAACATCGTCTATTCCGGACATAAATGGGAAAACCCAAAAAAAAATATTTATTAGTCTGAAGATGCCCGTTGCAAAGTCCAGCCAAAAATAAATAAGCGGAAAAAAATTTCATAGTTTCTTAACCATTATTACAAATTAAAATTAAATTCCACCGCGAAATATCAGTTACAAAATTAGAAATAAAATATTTTTCAATTATAAGTGTACAACAACCATACTTTTTTTTTTTAAAACAAAGTTGGTGTACTTCTTGGGCATTAAATATGTAACAATTTGTAGACATTTTGTTTTTGAAAAGTTTTATTTTTTAACAATGGAAATTTGTTATTATTCGTTTTCAAAACGCTAGTTAATGACAAAAAAAGATCTCTTTAAAAACAAAATAAAAATCACGTTTTTAATATAACATGCTTCGCCGTAGGTACTTAATTTGTTGGTACAGGTAATCCTGCCTAGTTGAAATCTAAAATCAACCTGACAATACATATGAGGTACTGTATCACTTAGCACTTGTAGCTACTCATTTTCAAACCGATATAAAATTAAACATCTTATAAGAACTTTGTTTTAGTCAGTATGTTTTCCACTGACTTGTGAAAAATGTATTAAAATATTATTTGAGTGCTCTCCAATAATAATACACAATAAATCAAACATGTGTTGGTTCCAGTTGGAACGGAATGAATCAAACAAAGAACCTCTCCAAATATCCAACACCATTACGATTCTTATGTTTTTTTTTAAATGCTTTCCCTTTCACAAATCAAAGACGTTTCAATAATTTAGAATCAAGTGTGTCCGCGGTTTCTATTTTCCTACACACCTACAGTCTACACTTGCTCACTTTCCAGCGTAACAGGCATCTTACCTGAATAAAACATGACACCTTCAAAAGTAATAGCTGGACGCGTTGGCTCGTCAGAGTTTCATTGTCAATGATTTGCAACGTAATTCATACTTATATATGCAGCGAAACAACTAAGTCGTTTAGTATTTTATCGAATACCTGCTCGTTAAAAATAACGGGACACACTTATTCACTGGGGTTTAAGTGTTAATTCTAATTGGAAAATAATTTGCAGGCAGCCAATGATTATAATAACATAATGTATTTAAGTAATTAGCGTAATTAAACGGAATTTACACCAATATCCCATTACTATAATGACAATAAGTTAAAGCAAAAATTAACTTAAATAAATTGTGTTAATTTTTACTCACAGTGGTGTTTGTATAATGAAAGTAATCTAACTTACAGGTGAATCGAAGCATGAAACTTTAAAAATCGTAGATGAAAAAACGAAAAAAAAAACACTGAGACTAACTATGGTTGTAAGTACTACTAGTTGCTACCCATAAAAAATCACACAACCTAATAAAAAAACAAAAGAACTGATAGTTAAATGTCACTTAATTGTTTTTGTAAAATATATCTAATCGCCCGTCTGGATTTGAAAAGGTCCTTGTTAAATTTGATAATGTTAATTAATATCGGTTCCAAATTTAAAAAGTTCACACTTGTACCCACTCACAAAGGAAAATATTATTTATGGTTAATTTAAAAAAAATATTAGAAGAATTGGTTCCTTACATAAAATAGAAAAAATATCAATAAAAAAACAATATTATTATATTTCTACACCTTTGAATAGGCAGTATAGAATTATTGAAGAAAAAACGGCAATGGAGAAAAAAGATCCGAAAAAAAATTACGATACTTAAAAAATATTGTTCACTTGTTTTTTTTTTTAACAACAAAATGGTTATCATAATTATACAAAGCAAAATGGAAAAATATGGAAAAAGTAGTTAAAAACAAAAAATAGTTTTTGAATAAGTACATAGTATACGTAGTGAATAGCTAGTTCGTGCTTAAACTTGTTATATGGTAAGTCATTTGAATAATATCCACATTTACTGCGACACAGGTAATTAAGCCAGTAAGTCTTCCCAGGGGCATCACCATTGGTAAGTTAGTTCTTCACCTGGGAAGAAACAGAAGCCTGTGTTGGCGGTCTCGCGTGAAATTATCACGGACATAGAATCCAATTTCAGCCAGGATGTCAGGTATTAATAGTAATATTTGGCGTTAATATTGCAACTCATGTCTAGTTTTTCACTATTGTCGATTTTTGAGCAGTCTGAAATACCGTTTAATTGCGATGTTTTATGGGGATTTATTATTCTGTTAAATGTAGCATTTTCTTATATATCTTTGAAGCACATACATTTAGGTTATGTTTCACAAAATAATTATTTTTACCATTCGGTTTTATACTACCTACGCTTCTATTAGAAGCATTTGTTTGTGCACAGAAGAGGGGTCAAAATCATCACATACAATGCAATAATTTATTAATTTTATGTTAAGCTCATGTTTAGGTTAGATATCATTATTTTGCCCAGGTCTATGCATATTTAACTGTTTATGAAAGTAAACACCTGCTTGCATTACTATGTATGATGTGTCCAAAGTTTTCTAAAATAAATCTTCTCCGATTTTCATAAGCTGAATAATTTCTCAGATATTTGTAGCTTTTTGTAGGTTGAGTGAAATTACAAATACTGTTGTAGTATTCATAGGTGTTAATATAAAGTCATACTTCAAAAACGCTTTGCTTCCTGTGTTGACTCCCTCCGATCTAAAAGCACGCTCTGCCGACCACACTAAATAGGTTTGTCTAGGTTCAGTGAAAATGAACTATTTAATCCTTACTTTTTGATAACCTTCTACGTACTGCACTAACCTTTATTGTGGTATTTGACGGCCTCCGTGGTCGAGTGGTAATACACTCGACTACGAATTCAGAGGACGCGGGTTCGAACCCGGTGTGCGCGAATAATTTTTATTTAATTAATATGTGTCATAACACATTTCATTAATATATAGTATATTTATAGCACGTTCTAGAATGGTAGATACCTACTCAATAAGTATCGCCCTGGTGAGAGACCACCATTCAGAATCGAAAAGTTGCTTGAAATGGCTTTAGCCGTATTTGGTGACCAGATCTGAATAGCTAGCCTTCCCAAACTTCCTACCCAACCTTCCTCTTCCCCATTTCCTCCCTTTCCCCACTATCATCAGCCTCCCAACATACTTCGATTGGGGATGCTATAGTCTCACTGGTTCTATAAGGTTGGGAGACGTTAGGAGTCTTGTACGGTATTCACCATTGAATATAGACTAAGAGTTTTTTATTATTTAGTCATTGGGTATTCACTATAAAAAATTAAAAATATATACTCATACCGTGGGTTTTTGTGTATTTTTATTACTGATGACAATAGATTACTTCCAAGTAAATAGGTCCGATTAGTAATGGTGGTTTTTTTTTTACAAAATGCTGACTTTATCAATATAATTGCAATTCCTCGGATACCCTCTACCCAGCTAATGACATTGCGAGTGGGGTGTATCCAAAAATACTTAACTCAAAAATTAACACCTAATATCTTTAAATCAACAACAAGAAGAGGAAGAAAAGAGAGTGCCCTGTACTTGTGTTGAATACGTTAATTTATCTTCTTGTTCGTCTGAAGCCTTGTCATCAGGGAAAGCACCTCCCCTGCAAATCGCAGCCCGGGAAAACTCAGCTGAACTGCACTCACAAAAGTCAGGCCAGTTTCAAACCCATGTGGTGCGCCATCTTTCTCTACCATGTTTAACATCTATCTTCCCCAGGATAATTAGTTGAATAACTGTGTATTTGTCGCTCATTTAATGTGAACAAGATATTTGAGTTTCTTTTTAATAGGTAGTACACTTTTAAAAATGTGAGTCATTTGATTATAAAGAACCTCAAACAACGCAATGATTTTTTATTATATTTTCTGCCTTAGATTATGGACAGATTAAGAAGTCTCACGGTGCATGAGTTTTATTAGACTCTCGCTTGTTTCCGACACGCCCATTAGGGTCGCCAATTGTCGTTAAATGTCGTTCCTCGGCGAGGAAAGTGTGCGAGTTTTTTCGATGACATATTTCTCCAAAACAATAGTCTCTTTAAAATGCGGGTAATCAAAAAACACTTTCCAGCCTTAATCTTTTTATGAGTATGAATTATAGCGGAAAACATTTTTATTTAATTATTATTAAAGTAACCTCTTTTGGTCCTCTCTGTCTGTAACTTAGTGCTTACAAACATTTTACCTGGTACACATACACATAATACAAATAATGTAATAACTACCAATAAATATTTCAATCTGAATTTGTAATTAAATTGGGTATTTTACTATCAACTAAAATTGCATAGTGGATATTTTATTAAATTGCTTTATTTTCTTCTAGAGGGAGCTTTTGGTGGATATAACATATCTAAGAACAAAATTATAAAAGTATGAGTAATTAAACGCAGCATTGAAAAAAAATGTGCGATGTTTTACACCCAGCAGGGCTTTTGCATACATTATAAGTAATAAATATAATGAGCCATATAAAAGATTATAGAAAAAGCATTCAAAATATATACAGTGTCGTAATATATTAAGCAATATTTCAAAAACATGTAGATAGCAGTAATATAAAGGAAAAATAAACTAAAACTAGATTTAAATATAAAATACTGGAACTCTATCTTTACTCTACAATAATTAGTAGGTGTCAGAAAATTGCTGATTTAAATTACAATTCACAAAACCATCACTTTTAAAGAAATGTTATCACTGTAAACCACATGTTTTTAGAAGAATTCAAATCCGCAAATATCACAAACTAACAAATCCAAAAATTAATATATTTAAATTGCAAATGTTTCCTTATGTTAAATTAGCAAAGCACCAAAAAATATTCGTGTATTATTACAAAAATAACAAGAGACAATATGAACGATGGATTACGTCACAAATTAATAAATGATTTTTCATTTGAATTTTTTCCAAATATTAACTTAACATTCATATCGGTAGGCACAAATAATATTTACGTTACTTTAAATATACTTGATATTAGTGTGCATTCACATTTTGAAAAAACGTCATAAGATGACTGACACTACTGTCTCATTATATCGTTGAACAAAATTTGCACCAATTGTTGTTAACTCTATGATCTGAAATTCTAGAATACTGTTAAAAATAATAAAAAAATCATCCAAAAGTAACATTTGTTCAAAAATGCTGCTTTACGGGCAAAATGCAAGACTTGGGGTTGGGAATTAGAAGCCGTTTTCTCAGGCTTTATGGGACCGAATGTAATTAAACTTTGGAATTCTGATTAAAATGATGGACTAATAACGATTAGATGAAAAAAAAAACAAAAAAAAAATTGTTACAAAATCATTAATTTTGTGGACAAAATGCAAGCATTAGAAATTAGATGCTTTTTTCTCAGGCTTTACGAAACCGAATAAAATGAGGCTTGGACATTTGTTTAAAATAATGAACCAAATAAGATTACAAGAAAAAATCCTCCAAAAGTAACATTTGTTAAAAAAATGCCGCTTTACGGGCAAAATGCGAGACTTGGGGTCGGGAATTAGAAGCCGTTTTCTCAGGCCTTATGAGAATGAATGAAATAAAACTTTGGAATTCTGTTGAAAATGATGGACTGAAAACGATTAAATGAAAAAAAAATTGTTACAAAATCATCAATTTTGTGAACAAAATGCAAGAAATTTCTAAAAATTAGATGCTTTTTTCTCAGGCTTTACGAAATCGAATTAAATAAGCCTTTGGAATTCTGTTCAAAATAATGAACCAAATAGGATTACATGAAAAAATCCTCCAAAAGTAAAATTTGTTAAAAAAATGTCGCTTTACGGGCAAAATGCTAGACTTGGGGTCGGGAACTAATTAGCCGTTTTCACAGGCTCTATAGTACCGAATAAAGTAAACCTTAGAAATTCTGTTTAAAATTATGCACCAAAGAGGATTACATAAAAAAATCCTCAAAAAGTAACAATTGTTAAAAAAATGCCGCTTTACGGGCAAAATGCGAGGCTTGGGGTCGGGAATTAGAAGCCGTTTTCTCAGGCTTAATGGGACCGAATTAAAAAAAACTTTGAAATTCTGTTTTAAATGATGGACAAATGAAAAAAAATCCAAAATAAATAATTAGTTACAAAATCATTAATTTTGTGGACAAAATGCAAGCATAAGAAATTAGATGATTTTTTCTTAGGCTCTACGAAACCGAATGGAATTAACCTTTAGAATTCTGTTAAAAATAATGAACCAAACAGGATTACATGAAAAAATCCTCCAAAAGTATAATTTTTTTTTTAAATGGCGCTTTACGGGCAAAATGCGAGACTTGGGGTCAGGAATTAGAAGCCGTTTTTTCAGGCTTTATGGAAACGAATGAAATAAAACTTTGGAATTTTGTTTTAAATGATGAACTGAAGACAATTAAATGAAAAAAAAAATTCAAAATTAACATTTATTTTTTAAATACCACTTTTCGGGCAATATGCGAGACTTGGGGTCGGGAATTAGAAGCCGTTTTCTCAGGCTTTATAGGCTCAAATAAAAAAATGGAATTCCGTTTTAAATTATGGACTGAAGACGATTAAATGAAAAAAAAAACAAAACAAAAAAATTGTTACAAAATCATCAATTTTGTGGACAAAATGCAAGAAATTTCTAAAAATTAGATGCTTTTTTCTCAGGCTTTACGTAATCAAATAAAATAAACCTTTGGAACTTTGTTCAAAATAATGAACCAAACAGGATTACAAGAAAAAATCCTCCAGAAGTAACATTTGTTAAAAAAATGCCGCTTTACGGGCAAAATGCGAGACTTGGGGTCGGGAATTAGATGCCGTTTTCTCAGGCCTTATGGGACCGAATGAAATAAAACTTTGGAATTCTGTTTAAAATGATGGACTGAAGTCGATTTAATGAAAAAAAAACAAACAAAAAAATTGTTACAAAAGCATCAATTTTGTGGTCAAATTGCAAGCCTTAGAAATTAGATGACTTTTTCTCATGCTCTACGAAACCGAATGAAATTAGCCGCAAATTATTTAACGATGTCTAAGCACAAGTATACATAAGTTTTTATTGGACATAAGAGAATTTGCGTCTTACGCATGTAGTAGCAAATATGCAAAGAGTTGTGCATTTTGATGAATCAAACACCAGTGCATGTAGGATCATCTTAGCACAAATCGTGTAGTAGAAATTAAAGTTTGCTTGGTATTAATTCAAACTCCTTTTTATTTGGGATAAATCAAAAAACTATTAGCAACATAAACGCATGTAGAGTAGCATCTGAAAGAAACTAAGGAAAAAGGTTTGCACTTTTAAAAAATGCTTTTTAGAGTATATTGAGAAGAACATATGAACGTTAAGTAGGTGGTACCTCCATTATTTCAGGTAACACAATAAAAAAACAGATCCCTTCCCCCCCATACCAATCATAGTCAAATTAGCGTACCGATCCACACATCGCTTTTTAAAAGACCCATCATTATTAGGAAGGTACCTACGCCTTCCGCTTTGTACACTTTGCAGTCAGCCGACAAATCAAGGTCACACAATAAAAATAATAATCATTGGTACACTTTCGCATTTTAGACGAGCCGCATAAACTTCACCTTTTGGAAACGGTCACATAACTGAATAAGGTACGAGGTACCTGTTTCCGAAGCAAGAACAAAGCTCAAAGTAGGACGACATTCTTGACTAGAAAATATTCGATAAGATGTCGTCATCAATAAGTGGACTGAAGAAACTTCATTGAGGATTCGCATACCCTTCATACAGTACAGTCAGTAAGAACTTTAAGTTATCAGGTATGTACCTGTTAACTTTCCAAGCTGGTTTTGTGCAGCTTAGGTATAAAAAACGATTTGCCAAAAATATAATGCTTATCTGCTTTTCTTATTTTCATTTAGTAAAATTAAATTATGCTTCCCATGAAAATGTAACTGTCATACTTTCTACATTAGAAACTTAACTTATTATTATGGAGCATCAAAATTTAATATCTAGTTCGAGAGTTTCATATCAATTTAATATCTAGTTCGCATGACTAAAGCAGTTTTAAAAGTTCGCAAATCACGTCAATGACAATTGAAAAACTACAAAAAGAGTTCTATGAAGTTATAATATTTTCCTTCGTGTTTGTTTTATTAAGTTGGTGTTTGACGGCAATATTTATTTTGTGAATTCCGCATAAACAGTCCTAAGGTACCAGAGCCAGTCGGACTATGGCATTCCAAATATTGGTATGTTGTGAGGCTGAAGGGAGTCGGAGGGGAAGCTGGAAAATGCGCTTTAGGAAGGAAAACAGAAATTAGGAGGGACAGCAGGGATTAGAATAAAAATAAAGTTTGAAAACAAAATTTGGCAGCAAGGGAAACACAGAAAACGGAAATTAAAAAAAAACTGCCAAAAGAAAACACTACTTAGGAAGAAAAACGGAACATAGGCTGAAAAACACAGATAAAAACACGGAAAACAGGGATTGTATGAAGATTTGGTTGGGAAGGTGTGAGAGTTAAAAGGATTATAGTAGAAAAAACTAAGATAACGTAGCGTTAGAAGTGATCTATGGAACTGAGTAGGTACTACAAACACGCAACTTTTTTTCTCCTTATCTGATCTCTATCGGTAAGTAACTACAATAAAAAAATTATAATCTCTGTTTGTAAAAAGCAAATAACAGCTTCCTTTATCAGTTCCTATCCAACCACGTGGTCAGATGATCATATTTAATATTCGCTTATTTCATTGCATATCCGCTGCAGTCGAATAATAGGCTCACTTTCGTTTTAGATCTGTTCTACATAATCCATATCAGCAGCATCTGAATGTCGTTTTCCAAACATCAATGCGGAGGTAGGTGGCCGGCCTTACAGCCCAATAAGCAGTAAACAACCAAGCGACACGGCAAGTGGAACCTGACGACTTTCAATTATTATTAAGTGATCCGGGAACTTCGACACGAGACTGGACCGCTAGGCTGGCCCGTCAATGCGCGAAGGATTTTTTTTAGATGTCGTCGCTGGAAAGGCAAAAGGGCTTAAGCGGCACCTTGGTCAAAAATAAGCTGAATATGCAGTTTTAATCAGTATTTTTCTCTACGTCGAATACGCTGACTCTCGTTTGATTCTGAAGAATTTTATGGTCCTTCGGCCATCTAAAATATATTTAGGATTTGAGAGAAGGCTTGACTCAAACGACACAAGTTCGAGACTTTTTTTTGCTTTTTGGTGCATCTTTACTTTTTTTTCAAATTCCAATCAGGTACTGTAGACTTATGAAATGTATTGTTAAACAAAAAATGCTTTTAGTGCTCTGGTGTTAACTTCCCAAAATGGCGCTTTAGCCCTTTTGCCTTTACGACGACAATATAGTTCTATTGGGGGTCGCCAAAGATTTTTTTTTGGTCAGTGGGAATATGGCCGGTGGGGTGCCATCGGGGTACGTTTTGAGACTGAAAATAGTGGTGAGGGGAAGGTGATAGGTAGAAGTATCTAGCTATTCTGATCTGGTCACTAAACACGGCAAAAGCCATTTCAACCAACTTTTCGATTCTGAATGGTGGTTTTTCACCAGAGCGATTACTAAGAGTATCTGCTCCTTTGTGCCACACATAAACTTTTAATGATTTAATTGTCAAATAACACAAATTAAGTTAGTAAAATTTATTTGCAGGTTCCGGATATAATATGATAAATGAAAATTTAATTACATGCGTAAATTAATTTGTTGTTTTATTATAATGTATGTGATTGAATTCATAATAATTTTTAAATATTCTTAATGCTTACGTTTCAGAAGTTTGATGACGGAAGGTTTTGGAAGTCGTTTTCCGCACATTTTCCACGTTTCTGCTCTTAATGTGTACAAGAGTAAACGTAATACCAGCATACGTGTATTATACTCTATCATTATTATTTTTCGTTTATCACATTCTTCGTAATATAAAATTATATTTGTTACACTACTTCCTACTTGATATTCACTTTTTTTTTGATTTTATGGATTTTTTCGTAATCCTCTGCTAACTAGCTGGGGTTTATACAAATACCCCTCATAATGTCTATCTAACTAGTACTCCGGCTCATTAGGCCTTTTTACTATCACCACCTGATGGTTGTATTTAATTGACTGAATTTAAGTTTACATTACTGAGGTCTTATGGAAAAGGTCTTTACTGGATAAAAAACCCTAAGTTGATATTCACACAACTTCTTTGGATATAACTTATCGTATTATATGTGGGATGCAAATAATCGCTAACTAACTAACCATCACGCCGTTTTTCCGCAGGGGTAGGCAGAGAGGACGGACCGCCACAAAACTCTGTCTTGGCACACACTCCTTGCTTCATTCACATTCGTACATCGTTTCGTACATACTCTTCTGTTATTCTGACTCTTCACATGGCCCGAATTATGCATTTAATACACTTGATCGTGCCATGTCTTCTTCTTCCATTAAATTTTGCATCATATATTATTTTCACACTCCTTTTTTCGTTCAATTGCTCTACATGCCCAAACCATCTAAGCATCACTTTCTTACATCAGCTTTGCATTCTTTCCGGATATCCATATTTTTAACACGGTCATACATGGTTTTACGCACATACGCCTCAGGGATCTGTAAATAATTGCTTCATTATTTAATTACACCATGCATGTATATCTACACGTTTTTATAACTTACTTTATTCTTTCTTTGTATACCAGTAACAATCATCTCTTAAATTGTTTGATTAATGACTGTATTTTGAGATCTTTTCTAATAAACAAATAATCTCGAACGCCGACTTCTATCGAAAATCACACCTAGAAGTGCGTAGTAATGTATTAAAAAAGATATAGAACTAATAATAATTTAAGTAAGTGCTGGTTACCGAGGATGCAAAATATTTTATAAACGTTGTTTTCTAAGCAAAAAAACACTTCAATCAACCGGTCGGTAGCTGAGTGGACAAACGTGCCGGATTCCCACCCGGGCGTCTTGTGTTCAATTCCTCTGCTGGGTAAGTCCTTCATCCATTGCACATGCAACATTTTTCGCATATTATGATAGTTGTAGGAGTTTTCAAATATTGTCAGGTTATTCGTAACCCGGGAACGTTATTCGTAACGGGACTATGGCATCCCTAATTGGGGTATGCTGGAGGCTAAAGATAGTGGGGAGAGGAAGGAGATGGGGAAGAGGAAGGCTGGGAAGTACCTGGCTATTCAGATCTAGTCACAAACGGCTAAAGCCATTTCAATCAAGCAACTTTCCGATTCTAGATGGTGGTCTTTCACCAGGTCGATACTTAGAGTATCTACCACTCTGGAACGTGCCGTAAATATACTTTACATTATTTTTTTATGACTTTAATGTGTTGTGACACATATTAATTAAATAAAAGTTATTTGCGCACGCCGGGTTTGAACCCGCGACCTTTGGATTCGTAGTCGAGCGTCTTACCACTCGACCTCGGAGGCCGTCAAAACAGTTACATAAAAAAATGTAGAAGGAAAAATTACTTTTCGGTCGGTGTAAAACATGTGAAGCTATTTTTTAACTTGTGTTTTTTCCCCTCTCAATACTTTCCTCTTGTCTATTTCGATAGTGTTTGCATACTACCCTCTATATTTATATATTTATTATTTTTTTAACTTTGACCTCTGGTACAGTCTCAAAGTAGTAGGGAATAAGGTTTTAATATATTTCCGTACATATTCGATTGCGCAATTTTTGAGACCCCTGAAGAATCCAAACTTTACGAAGGCTTTGACGGCCCAGCCTAACGAACACGACATGTGACCGATAAGTCTGCCTTACTTTCTAGATACAAGACGGGCTCATAGTGATATCTCTTAGCATCAAATTGGAATATTAATTAATCATTAATTTATCCATATGGCTAATGCAAATGAAAATAATTTTATCATCTGTGAAATGACGGCGCTTCCTTTCTGTTTGCGGACTTCATTGTTCCGAGATAATAAAAATTTTGGGCCCAGAGGAAATCACAGAACAGCGATGAAAGTGTGTGTTCAGATTTCAAATCACATTGACATATATTTTGGTTTTTGTAGGTACAAACCAAGCGAACATATATTTTAATTTAATTTTTTTTACAATTAGATACAAGAATTACATTTTAATTGTTACAATTTTTTCCACAGTGTATTACAAATCAAACATATAAACTATTGCACACCATAAACACAAACAAGGTTCTTATGTTTGGGGAGGGAATTTCGCTCAAATAATAAAATTGTGTTTAGTTTTTACAATACAGCAGAGAATCCTTAGAGTTTGTGTAAAATTAGTTAAAGTAATAAAAGTTAGTACATAATGATAACATAAGGTTTGTAGAAAAAGAAGAAAAATATATAAAAAATACAATTACAATTATTAAGGACTGTTAAAGTTGTTTGGTGTAATATTTTAATTCAAGCTGAAATTCATACAACGTAACTTTGATAATTTTCAACTTTTTTTACGTTACTTTGTTTTAAACAGTTTCTTTTAACGCGAAACTAGTCCAAATCAAGAGTGGTAGATACTCTAGATACTAAAAGTATCGCCCTGGTGAAATACCACCATTCAGAATCGAAATGTTGCTTGAAATGACTTAAGCCGTATTTGGTGACCAGATCTGAATAGCCAAATACTTCCAAACATTCGTCTTCTCCATTTACATCCTCTCCTTACTCAAAACCCACCCCAATTGAGGATGCTATAGTCTCACTGGCTCCTGGCGGTTAGTACCAGTTGGGACTCTTGTGTGGTACTCACTATAAAAATAAAAAAAGGGCCAACCTGGTCAGCTTTAACGTCCCAAAAACCCAACCGTGTCAGCGAAAAAGGATATCATTGAGGGTCTCGTGCAATTTTATGGGAGCACCCTTCCCAATAAAGACTCCATTGAGAAATTTGGAGGATCTATTTCAGACCAACTGAAGTATACGAGCTCCACAGAAGCCCGAGTAAATCTGGCTTCCAAGAAACTGAGTGTCTTTTATAGGGATAGCAGATTCTCCAACAGTGACCAGCTGCTAACACAAATCTCAAGTACGTCCGACAGTTGAATTTGAGAGCCACCTCTCTGCTAATAAACCTGCTTGATTCTGTGCAAAAGAAAACGCCGGCTCGTCTGAACCGGTTTCCATCCCTAATGCACAGACGCAATGCATTTATGCTGAGTCTATCCTACAGGTATTTAAATAGGTCCTGCTTGAAGAAAGTAGTAACATTGATCCCCTGCGCACGTGCGTGAAACTAGACGTACACGAGCGGAGCACCTGTTCGCAGTTGATCTCTGCTTTATGGGAACGGGTCGTTTTGGTGTTAACAAATCCCTTTCTACCGGCCCTTTCTTGATCCGCCTCACAACGTTGCCCAACCGTGTGGCGATATAGTTCACCTATCTTACACCGTATAAAAAATAAAATAAAACGTCGTAGAAAGCAACACTTTGTGGTTTGATATATTTAAAGAAATGAAAAAATAACTTTGCATAAGACCACGGATATTATTTTATTTTTTATAACCGACCGGTTTTGGGGTATCATCATCAGGGTACAAAATTAAACGAAACAAATAATACGAAGTGTGCGGTTATATATACTCGTATGTCATACAGATGGAGAACAAAATATAAAATAAAATAACAAAACAATGAGAAGACAATAGAATACCATTTAAATTATAACAAATGAACAGAGAGATATGTATATTAATAATTGATAAATATATTCAAAACATTTTCCTTTAGCGATATATTTAGCATTTTGGTTAGTGCTTCTGAAGAAATATTTCAGGTGCTAAGTTAATTTCTACTTAGTAATAATAATAATAATAAAGTTTTTATTACAGAAGGTATGCAGGAGTAGTACGATGCAATACATTCCATAATTGATAATAATACATAAAATAAAAGTTAAGGTTGTAATACATATACGAGTATACACAATAATAAAGCAAAAACATAAATTCATAAAACAAAAACAAAAAATAGGAAATGTAAAAATTGTTAAAGGAGGATATTTGGTATCATGTCTACAGAAAGCCATCAAGAGGGAGTTCATCCAGGCAGAACTAAGGCTTATGGAGCCAATATCTTACTCCAATGAGCTTCTATACTAGAATTCGAGATCTGACGGGATTCCATTTTGAGGTTTCTAGAGTTGTTGATCCTTCCCCTCTTTCCAGCCACCCTGGTTCTCATAAGGGCTGCAAATCCGAGAACTCGCCCCTCGGTGAATATACCGGAAGCGCTGCAGTGCCTGGGAAGACTAAACATCATGCGGTAGGCGTTATGATAACTAGCCAGCTTCTGGGGGAGGACACGGAATTCAACCAACGTCATTGTCGCGGCTGCATCTGAATGGATCAGCTCTCCTCTCAACGAGCGATGGATGCAGATGATGCGTTGACCACCTTGAAGCACGCTCGATTAAAATGACATTCACTACTAAGAGGAACAATTTATTCAGCTAGCGTTTGGATGGATCGAGTTTGAATCCCACTGTGGGATCCGTACCCTTTTTAGCACGTGGAAAGTAAGATATTGGCCCCATCAATCTTAACGCTGCAAGGATGGACTCCCTCTTGATGGCGTTTTGCAGAAATAAGACCTAAAATCCTCCATTAATATTTCAATATCATTTTATTTATTTTTTTATTACGAATTTATGTTAATTTTTCTTCATTATTATTAAAGCGTGAATTAAAACATTTATTTTATTATTAATATTACTATGTATTTTTTTGATGCTAGAGCCAGTGAGACTATGGCATCATGGCATCCCCAAATAGGGTATGTTGTGAGACAGAAGGTAGTGGGGAGGGGAAGTAGATTGGGAAGAGTAAGGTTGGGAAGTACTTGGCTATTCAGATCTGGTCACTAAGCACGGCTAAAGCCATTTCAAGCAACGTTTCGATTCTGAATGGTGGTCTTTCACCAGGGCGATACTTAGAGTGTCTACCACTCTGGAACGTGTCGCAAATATATTCTTTTTATTTTTTTTATATGAATTAATTGTGTTATGACACATATTAATTTAATAAAAATTAATTGGCGCACGCCGGGTTTGAACTTGTAGGTGTTTGGATTTGTAGTCGAGCGTCTTACCATTCGACCATGGAGGCCGTCAAAATGTATGTATTTATTTTATTACCAATCATGGAAGGTATTGCATTGCACTACTCTTGCATACCTCCTGGAATAAAACTTTATCATTATTATGATTGTACTGGACCCGAAGTCTTTCCATGCTACTCCTCTTAAAATTGAAATTTTACAAATTTTATAAATTTTACTTAGACACGCGTGATCAGCACTACATATCCCCTGTAGTCGTTCATCGGCTGAGGTCGCAGGTAACCAACATTACATGCGAGAACAACCTACTTTCTCATCGCGCGCCGTCACTTTCTTGTTCATTGATTTGCAGATTTCGTTTCCTCCGCCGGGCGGTTGCGGTGTTGACCCGCGCCCGTGGCTCCCGCGGACGCCGAATCTAATCTACGCAGCAATTAAAATTGAATTAAGAAGATCCGGCGATAATGGACAGACTCCTAACACGGAGGCAGACGGCTCGGCGGAGGCCTGCGGACACTTGGCCAGCTTCTCGCACTTGTAGGTCAGCCAAAATTAATTGTGATGATTAAACCATTTTTAAATACTGAGATTCATCCAATTTAACAGGGTTTTACCATCCAAAAAAATTAGAAATTGTGAAACAACAAACATCAACAAAAGCCCCACACTAAAGATATTCCCTTGGAGTAAGAATATACATGGAGAGAGAGCTAAATATTTTTACCCAACCTTTACAATTTTACGATAAATCACTTTCTCCGGGTTTTCACGTCGTAAACCGTGAGGTAGAAAGAGACAAGACAAGTTGTCACATAATATCGCAACACTTTTAGGTATGTAAGAATGTTTTCCGTCTCCCGCGTCTCCGGTCACTCCGGCCACTCCGCCCACCACGTTTTATTATGCGACATAACTCAACGGTTTTCTAGGTTATATCCTTTATTTTTGTTGATAACAATACTGTGAAAAAGTGGTTGTACAAATAAACAAAGTATTATGTCGACATGTGATATGAATGGATATAAAAGGGTGTGTCCAAGAAAACCCCAGCCACGCCCGAGTCAGGAAAAAATCAACAATCCTGACTAAACTGTTTCGCAAAGCTATCCCTCCTGGTATATTATTGCTCTAAGGATATTCCCAGTTTATAAGGATCCCTCCCTCTCCATTCCTTTACCTAATATTAATATTTTTATTGATGCGAAGGCGGAGTCGGTCTAAGTAGCATATTTTGATTGCACAGAATACGATAATTACCTCACAACGTCTGATTCTGATTTGTCCAAGTCGAAATAGTACAGGCGACTGATAGCAGACTCTACTTGATACAGTCTCGAGTAATATAATGAAGAATTGACTTTAATTGGTACAATTGTTATTATTATTGAAACAAAGACGGAGACGGTCTGCACAACTCCCGTAAGCACTCGAATCATGGGCACATTGTGGTATCTATCATGTTTCACCTTATTCGTTTGTCAGTAGCCTAGTCCCGAAAGAAGTTCACTCGGTAATATTGAGCGATGTATCCCGGTACCACAATATAGCTCATCAGATATCTGAAACCTTATTCCCATCCTTTTCTCATCTTCCCATTTCTCGCAGATTTTATTGCTTTCCACTCCCAACAGCTGTAAAGCTGTCTTTTAAGTTGAAATTCTCCAAAGTCCTACTAGCTCCCTCAATGACTTTCTACTCATATCGATTAGTAATAGTTCATGTAAAAAATAACGTTGGTATTATGAGGAAACAGGGAGATTATAGTACACATAAGAGAGAAAGATAAGAAAAATAAGTATATACAAAACAATAAGAACATACAGCAGAACGTGTGCTTGCAAGAGAAGTAATATTTAAGGGTCAGCACTCAAAAATGATACTAATCATTACTTTCTAGCATTCATACAAGCAATTCCTCAAATGACGTATCTAAAAAAACTATGGGTAGTTATAAAAATTTCTGAGGTTTCCAGTGAATACTATTTTACAACTGTAATCTTTTAAATTCCATGAAAAACATACTAAAATGACAGTAAAAGATGCAGTTTTAAACCAAAAAATGCATTTTTTAATGTTTTACCTTAAATTCTTGTGTGATTTTTATAAATAATTTAAAATATTGCTGTTTAATAATTGTATTCACTAGAAACCTCAGATATTTTTCTAACTATCCATGTACAATTAATAGATTAATCATTTGTAGTATTGCTTGTACTAGAAAACCAAAAAGTGTCTATTTTTGGGTGCTGATCCTTAATAGTCTACGTCTCTAAGAGCATTTTACTGATTTGGTTTTATTGTGTCTGCCGTTTTGTCGTTCTTTTTAGAGCCAATTTTGTTAAATTTTTTGTAGATGTATTCGCTTATGTATTCATATAATATATTGAGAATACTTAGCTAATTTACATAGCGCTATTTTTACTGAAATTCTTTCATTAAAAAGTATTAATTATTAATTTTATGTCCCTAATTCATAGTGAATTAAACTAATTCTTTGTTTAACTAGAAATTTTTGATATCTGACATTGGCTGTCACTTTGGTTCCAATTACCGGTGATCGATTTTCACAAGGGAAGGGGGGGGGGGTAGGCAGTAAATCACTGGGTGACGAACCGGTGTCGAAGATTTTTGATATTTCATCGGGTGTTAACTTTTTCGAGTATTACATTTTGGATAAAAATTCCAAAAGAAACCGGTTCCAAAAATAACCGACTCCTCAGAAAATCAGACAGAAAAGTCACCGGGACAAAGTAACTGGGACAGGAATATCAACCATCTCTACGTTTAACCATTAAATTTAATTTAAACTGTCCACGGGCAACTTTCTGATAAGCTGAACGAAGGAGTATTCGGAGACTTAGGTGACCGAATAGTGTAAAGACCAACACCGCACCCTTGCATGTAATATGGAACTGAAGGGAGACAGCAGGAGACCAACAGAGGTTAGGCGATCCCTTACGACGACCAGGACTCTCAAACAAAGGTAGCGCCTATAGTGATGATGAAATGCAAATTTCTATAGAACCATACTATAATAACTGTGATAATCTGAAAATGCCTACAGTAAGATCATTGAAAACTTCCTCAAATTACCTGAATTTTGTAGGTGTTTTCAACAATGGCAAGGGGTTTTCAGTCAAATCATCAGATTCAGTTGATGTGAGCTACTATTTAAGAGATAATCTTTTCTAAAATAATCTGTACCTCCTTTTTACTTCACAAATAGTAAAATGATGCTATTTTACATTTAGGAAAAAAAATATTATCACATGTTATTAATTGAGAAAGTTTCATTATTTTAGTATTAATACTTAGTTGTGATGTTGGAAATAAATTGATATTCTGTTTAGAAAAAATATATATATTGACATATATTAAATTAGCTAAGCTATGGAAACGGATCCAAATACTCTTCCACTGTCATTGGTCATGAAGATACAAAAATGTCTTTCGAGATAAACATTATTCGTCAATGATTATGGGTAAAAGTTTAAAATGAGAAGAAAAAAAAAACATTTTAGAATTGACGAAGGGACGGATGGAACCGACACCGCGGGACACACAGCCTTTGCCCACTGCCCATTGCCCGAGGCACGCGGCGGGTCCAGCGTGAGGGAATTCGGACATAAAAAGGTGCCGCAGTCAGCAGCCAAGTTTTACGAGATTTCATTCATCTCACTCGGAGACATGTCTCGATGTCTGGCAGTGGCCAGTGGCTGGACCATACGTGTATTTACTACAAACTGCTGAATGGATTCTGTTCAAATATACAGGGTGTTACACTATCTAAGAAAGCTTTTTTTTTTCTAGAATAAGATCAGGGTGAGGTGTTTCAAACACTCCTCACATTTGACATCGTTTCAATTCAGCAATTAGCGCCATTTTGTTTTTTTTTTACGTTTTAATAGTCACCGTTAAACGACGTTTTTAGGCCCATTTCAGCTTTTGAACAAATTGTGATCAGCTAACAAGTATCAACGCATGATCGTTATGCTCTTCAGCTGATCATAATTTGTCCAAAAGCTGAAACAGACCCACAATCGGCGTGGAACATAAAACTTTAAAAAAATAGCGCTAATCATTAAATTGTGACGGTGTCAAATGTGACGAAGGTTTTAACAACGTGCACTAAGGCAATACGAAGAGTATCTACCACTCTGAAAAGTAGTAGATAATCTCAGTATCGCCCTGGTGAAAGACCACCAATCAGAATCAAAACATCGCTGGAAATAGCTTTAGCCGTGTTTGGTGACCAGATCTGAATAGCCAAGACCTTCCTCACCTTCCTATTCCCCATCTCTTCCTCACTCCATTCAGCTTCACAACATACCCCAATTGAGGATACCATGATCCCACAATAATTGTGAGATCCAAAAACTTAACAATCAACATCACAACACCTAGACTTGACAACAAAAACCCACCGTATAATATATTCATGCTGCGTTGGAATCGAGCCAGTTACCCACCGATTTAAACTCCATTGCTTAGGGCTTAGACCATGGCATTGGTACGCCATGGTATGGAGGCCTTCTGATTTCACAAGGACAGCTCTGACAAATTAGCACACTGTAGTTAATTTATGTCCAATTATTTTTGCAAGAACTTTGTCAGCAATTAGTTTGAGAAATAGAACCTGCAACCTGCAGTGGGCATTTTGTTCATCATATTATTATACCGTCAACAGGTTCACGAGTCCTTAATACTTAATAATAAATATGTTAAGTGAGGCTGACACTTTGTTTTTATAATATAATGATACCGGCTGTGAGAGAAATTATTAGAATAAACCAGATAAAATGCAAACATTGTATCATTTAAGCCCCTCAAATATACATTAGCATAAATCGGCTATCGCCGTGCCTATTCTTAAACAAATCTTATCGTTTGATAACCGCTATCATTGATAAGATAGAGGTCTTGAGAACCCGATTCAATGGAGGTCATAACATAATACCTTTCTGGGGTTTCTTATCCAAGAAATGACGTACATAAGTGTGGAATATTGTTTTTTATTTGTTATGCTTTTCAGAACTCGAAGATTGTAGGCAAGTACTGAAGATTAAATAAATCAATAAAGTTCACACAAACT
This sequence comes from Drusus annulatus, assembly GCA_022651775.1. Classification (NCBI taxonomy): domain Eukaryota; kingdom Metazoa; phylum Arthropoda; class Insecta; order Trichoptera; family Limnephilidae; genus Drusus; species Drusus annulatus. The sequence continues at coordinate 657,960 of JAGWCC010000390.1, read as the reverse complement.
AAGGTAATACGGTACCTGTAAGCGTGTTATAAAATAGCGTTTGCTTGGTTTGTCGCAGTAATTACTCTCGAAAGATGAGCTCCCGTGTTAAGATGTTCGCACTGCTTTTCCTGTCTCAAAAATCTACTTCAACGCTTCTATTTTCAGTTGGTAATGTTAATTCTATCTAGGTTTCAAGTGTCCATTTAACTGTTAACAAATATAAAAATTCGCCTTTTTGTTGGTTTTGTATTTTTCAACTCGCCAATAAATTCCGTTTTCGAAAAAATGTGTTAAACATATTATATTTTCAGCACTTTTCAGTGAATATGTGGGAATATAATTAATTAATAAATACAAGAATCGAAATCACAGCCGACGTTGGGTGGTCAAAACAAGTATACGCATAATTTATTCAAACAACTTTTTAGAAATTAAGGCTTCATTTTTCGTGTGATTCCTGAGTTTTCATTCAACCAAAAAGCTTTCAGTGTTCAGTGTTCAGGCGTGATCTTTTCTCTCGTTAGTCGGCTAACGTGTACAAAAGACTGTCCGCTTTTTGCCTAACATTTCTACTGTTTTAATAAGACCATAATTCATCAAACAAAGTCATGAATAATGTACACTGTACACATTTAGTGGAGGGAAGAAGAGGCTTACGCGTACCAGAGGTGTGCGCGAGGTTTATCGCTGCCGGCAACCAGACCTGCCGAAAAGCTTTCGCAAAATTGCCTTTCTCAAGGCAACACTAACCTCCAATTTCGAGTTTCTTTCAGATTCTCGACCAGTCAGTTGCTACGGCCCCCCGCCCCCTTCCAACTCACTACCTTTCCCGGAACCATGAACACAAAAGAAAGTTTCTGGCTACACCAAAGGAGGAAAGCGTATCTCACGCTTACCACCAATTCCAAAAACGCTACACCTATTACATCCATCATCGACCTCCCGAAGGAGCCACAGGGATCAAATACTTCCCTAAGACCTCGAAACACGAGTTTACATACGACGAACCAACCTCCCCGGCAGCCGGACCCAGCTCGTCCGCTTCGGTGCCTATGGAGGCAGAGTGGCAGAGAACTGCGGCGCCGAAGCGACCGCATTCCCCACTCCAAACCGACCCCCAATCTTGTTCATGGGGAACAAGTTTGACTGCCTACCGGAAGTAGGGGACGACACCTCGGTCGCACCTCCTCCATCCAAACGTCCTGCACCAAGACCACTCCCAACACCACGAACATCGACCCGCTCCAAGAACACTGCGGCGGTTGAAACAGGCAGAAGCAGCACCAGGGTGCCGCCTGTGGTCATGACCATCAATGGCTTGACCCACAACCAGATCACGACCGAGATCAAACGCCATATCGGCACCGCCCCTTCAACTTCCGGTACAACCGGGGAGGCTCCATCAGCATAATGGTGAGCTCGGTGGAAGCACACCGCGCTCTTACAACCGCGCTCAGAGGTATCCTTCCACACCACCACAGAGACCGAAAAAGGTGAAGAAAACCGTCATCAGGGGGCTGCCGAAGATGCCCACTGCGGCCATACTCGAGGACCTCGAGGCCCAAGGCTTCCCTGCCGACGTCGTGGTCGAGATGACCACGCCCGGCACCGAGTATCCCCTATACCTCGTCCACTTCAGCCAGAAGACCAATATGGGTCACCTGAAGGCTACAGTCAGGTACCTATGCTACTGCAAGGTATCCATGACCAAGTACCGCAGCAACCACCTGCTGCACGGTACCCAGTGCCACCGGTGCCAGAACTTTGGTCACGGCTCCAGGAACTGCGCCCACGTCGCTCGCTGCGTCAAGTGCGAGGGAGCTCACGCCACGGCCGATTGCTCCAAGACCGACCGCGAACTACCCGCCAAGTGCTGCAATTGCGGAGGCGATCACCCGCTAACTACAGCGCATGCCCCAAAAGGGTAGCGTATGTGGCTGCCCTTCAGCGCAGAGCGAGGCCCAACAGCGCCCCCGCAACGCAGGGCGCCAGAGGCGCGTGAGCCAGCCCCGACAGCCAGAGTAGACGGCAGGTCTTGGGCAAACGTTGCCAGTGGCGGCCCGCCAAGCCCCCTCACGACCGGAGCAGCGACGTGCACCGCAGCCTGAAAGTCGAGAACAGGGACCCTCGAAAGCCTCCGATGACGAGGACATTATGTCTCTCCTTCTGGGCCTTATTAAGGTCCGTGGGAGACTCGCCGCCTGCACATCCAAAGCAGAAAAACTGGTGATCCTCATGGAGCTCCTGACCGACATTGTCTAAGGATAGTGCAGCATCGGACAATCTACCACGAGGACCACCAGATCGAAGCTGAGGAAATGGTGGCCGACCCATTCCAAACCAAACCAAATCCTATTCCAAACCACTCCACGCCACTGTATCCCTTTCCAGAAAGACCTCAGAAATGGAAAAGGATGCAGCCCAAGGTTGAAAAAATAAAATATTTAACTTCAGTCAAATAATTTTCTTCAAACAGTAATAAGTTCAGAACTTTTGTATTTTCTTTTTTATCTTTTCCTTGCTTAGGGTTTTTATCCAGTTAAGACCTTTTCCCTAAGAAAACACTAATGTAAACTTAAACTCAGTCAAGTAAATGAAACCATCAGATGGTGATAGTAATAAGGCCTAATGAGCCGCAGTACTAGTCAGATAGACATTATGAGGGGTATTTGTATAAGCCCCAGCTAGTTAGTAGAGGATTACGAAAGAATCCATAAAATCAAAAAAAAAAGCCTCTCTAGCCACACGAAGCGGCTGCCATTCATTCGGCAGTTCTAGTATAACCAGTTAGGCGAGGACTGAGGAGAGACCGTATTGTAATTCAGTCGATAGGTGGCAGGCGTGCGGCGCACACGTTGTCCGCTTGTGCTCAGCTGGTGATAGCTTCCCGTGTAACGTGTAAACACTGCAGGCACTCCGAGAGTCGAGAGACTTCACCTCGTAGAATGTTGTGAACCAGCCCGTCGTTTATCGAAGCAATATCCTCGTCAGCCGGTGCGACCACTAGCCACTAGTGCCGGCTTTCCCAAATTTTGGACGGATTTCCTTCTCGTGTGTGCTACAAATGTTGACATTGATAAAGCGAGCAAATGTTTGATAACAGAGTAATTTCAGACAGAGAATTGTGCAAATTATTAACGTGGAAAGTGCTGCGGCTAAAATAACAGTGTCGTATCAACTATTTGCATTTCGTAAACATCTCGGACGCGAGATTATTATTTATGAATATTTGGTACAGTGTGCAGCAGCTGGGAGCGCGTTTCTCTCGGCGAGTCGCTGGTGACGTTTGTCTAGTTTTATTTTGGTGTTGTTGTTTTGTGTCTCTTCTCGGGTACCCCTCGAGAGGACCGAGGATCGGCTCCGAAGCACGAGCCAAAACTTGAGAGTGCTTCGAATACTAGTGACGCCCGGTTTTCTAAACTTGCCGCTAGAATCCAGTGTTTTGAATATAAATTAGAGAATTACCTATCCTACCCAGTGAGGAATATGTTTAGTGTACCTTTTATTTATGAACACTAACGTATTTGGTTTCATTTCTTAATCTTGGATAAACCTAGGATTTTTTTCTTCGCTGGACCAAAGGATTCAACATCAACATTCCAATTTCAGAGGTAACAATAAATACACAACTTACCTTCTTTATTTCAGACCTTTAGACCTGGAAATGAATACGGTTAAACCACTGCCTTAACTGCTCGCTCCCATTGGCTTGTTACGCTTTATATTAATGACCGAGCATTACGTAGATTCGAGATAAGTCGGAATTGAAACATTGTAATTTCCTCACAAAATCTCACGCACATAAATTTATGCAATTGTCGGTAACGTGCCGAGGTTCTTACTACAAAAGGTTTTGCATTGTTCGTTCGTTTCGGTAGCTAAATAATACTGGGTAATAAAAGTTTTGGAGTAAAATAGAAGCGTAACAGAATAATTCATAAGTGACTGAACAATTAAACAAAATAAATTAATGCAATTGATATACCTAGGAACCTACAGAAACATTATAAATATATATATATATATATATATATTTTTTTTTTAAAGCAATTGGTCATTTACGTTGCGCCTACCTTCCAGGCGATGCAATTTACACAGCACCGATGCTCGCCTTTCGAGAATCAATTTATCCCTCTTTTTATTATATTACATTATGAAGCCATCTCCTAGCTGGGGTTGATGACCTCTATTTGGACAGCCTCCGTAGTCTACATTTTTGACACATTCGGAAAGTTGCGGGTTTGAATCCGACCACTACCCAATTTTTTTTTTTTTTTTGTGTGCAAATGTACATGTGAGCTGTAAAAAGACGAGAGCATCCATCCCGGTTCAGTTTGTGTTCTTAAGTCAGGACCACTGGCATGTTTTCATTCGATTGCACGTTCTCCTTAAATATTTACAATCCAAAAGAAAAAAATTCATCTAATGATTACCGCACAGTGGAAGTATGGAATCAGCCAGTGGGAAAATGTTGTATAAGATTTTGTGAGGCTGGATGGAGTGAGGGAGACAAATATGAAGATTTGCAGTACCTGTCTATTCAGGGCTGGTCACTAAACAAATCTAAAGCAATTGTAAGCACCGTTTTGGATTCTGAATAGTGGTGTATCTCACCATGGCGAAGCTTTATTACGATATATTATGACAATGAGTCCCTTTTCATGCTCCTTGCGGAGTAAAATTTTCTCGATAGTCTTTTGTTTTCTCCAGGTTTACCTCTCCTTTAGCATGATGTTACTTGGTCCATCCTGACTTTGTACGGAATGTAGCCATAGTTGGCGTACAGGGTTTCACTCCCAAAGGTCCAAATATAAATAATAATCCAACAGAAGTTTTTTTACTTATCCACATTACTCTGCCAAAGGGAAAAGAAGCACTATTGGCTCTCTTTGCGAATTTATAAACAAATAGCCTATTAACCCACGTTTAGCTTGTCAATTATTTGAATGATTTTGCCACTTATCATTAGCATCTAAGCTATATATGTTTTGTAAATAATTATTATAGGTGGCTTGATTTAAATATTTTTTACACCTACGCTGATTTCTTAGAGTGATTAATACAACGTGCATTCATTTAAAACATCACGCCAGATCTCTTAATGCATATGCTGAATCGTTAAATACCTAATGCATTTAAATATCGATGACCTAATGTATGCATTTATTAAAAATTAACTCCACTCTAAGGAAAACCTCACGGTCCGTGTCATATTTGGTGATGCTATGCAGGAGGTATTTTTAATAAGAAGATGGAACAAACCTGTGTCCTAAAGATAAGCATTTTGTAAGAGGGGGAAACAAAGGCAGCAAGTAAGTCTACAGTTGTTGAGCACAAACACAAGAATGAGTCGTAAAAACGACCAGTTCCGTGAAAATGTTTGTAACTGCGCAAAAATATTAGACATATGGTATGTTTGGCGAGCCTCCCGACTGTGCAGCTGTGCCGAAGGTTCTTCGAAGCTAGTTCTTCGAAGCACCATCTCCCATTTAAATCCCAGTAGATGAAACCGATCAAAACACCAATAATAATAATAATATTTGGACGATTTGTATAGCGCCATTTTTGTGAAAAATCACCTCAAGGGCGCTGTACAGATCTTATTTTCTATCATTACATATTAATTCCTAGTTTAAATAAGAAAATATACAGGAACATACTCACCTGGCAGGTCCCATCAGATAGACACAATTATTAACTTAAAATTATGATTATGATTTTATTTAATTTTTATTTTTTTCCGATTTAGAGCATGGGAGCGAAATTAATAGAATGGACTTTCTGAATTTGTCATACAGTACAGGATTTCTTTAAAATTTGCATATCTAAAGGTGATTCGTCGAGAGACAGATTATGTTGAGATTCTTTTAATGAGTTTTGGGATATGATAGTCTGAAAAGGTAAATTTTCAGTTTGGACCGAAATTCTGTTGGGCTCGTTGATTCCGAAGATGCTACCATAATGTTCATAATTTGCATAAGTTCTTATGCACAAAAATATAAATTAATAATTATGAATTCTTATTGCCCTTTTTAGTTTGTATTCGATTTTAAATTCACTCCCTGGCAATACTGAAGAAAATGTTTTCAGGACGTCCAAAATTGATTCCTTTTTGTGTGGGCCGATTTTTGTGCCCTTCAAAATCTTTGTTGCGCCCACTCGTGCCCCACTGTTGTTTACCGGCTCTTGCGCCAAGGGTCCATTGTCCTTTATCTCCATAGAGGTGAGCAGAGAAGCGAAGGCACTACACCTTACGGTTCTGACTCTTGAAACACTCACATTATAACAAACCACGTGTACCGTCATCACTATGTCGGCATGTTCGTGTCCTTTCATACGCTGGCTTCACTTCTAAAGTAATCAAAACCGATCAATATCCATTATCTGTATGTTTTACCTTCGTGGTCATGATTTTGTATGGAGAAATCGTGAAGTGAACCCATTGATATAGATAAACTAGATGATGCCTCTACTAAAAAATATCGACTGAGTATTTATTCTTGAGAAATAAAAGAAGAGAAGAAGAAATGACAAAGGAACTTACCTAGAACAATCTCAAGCTAACTTGATTTCCTTCTACCAGAGTGATACTGGGGATATATTCCACCCTGGACGAATATTGTTTAGCATTATTGATAGCCCAACAAGTCATATTTCAATTTCGTAAACCACCACAGAATTTGTCATCCTAAGATTCCAATTACAGAATACTGCATTCTACACGCATCAGAAACCTTTGCATGTATTCTTAGCTCTCCAATTTGAAGACATGTTATACCACATCTCATTTCCAGGACTGAGAGATGTTAAGTCCTTTTAACATATCGTCTTGATCAGTTTTTTTTCTGCATAAAATGCTCTGACTCTCGTTTGATTCTGAAGACTTATTGTGGCCCTTTTGCCATCTAAAATATATTTACCATTTGGGAGAAGGCTTGACTCAAGCGACACAAGTTCGGGATTTTTTTAGCTTTTGTCGCTTCAGGTAACTCAGTGAGAGCATTGAGTTACCTGAGTTATTTTTTTTTCAAATTCTAACCAAGTACTGAAGACTTATGAATTTTATTGCAAAACAAAAAAAAACTTGCTCTGGTGTAAACTTTCCAAGGTGGCGCTTCGGCCCTTTTGCCTTTCCGGCGATAATATTTAGCAACAAAAATACTCGTTGACCCCACATCATATTACAATATCGTGTACAAGTAATTAAAAAAATATACTATCGTCTAAATTAATAGTTCTCTTTGAATATTAAAGATGGCAGCACTTTTGTTTGTAGCTAGTACGTGAATGCTTCCATAGTGAGTGTGTACGACAGACGTTTTAAGGTATTAATATCATATTGTGAATAAGGAATGGTAAAGGACCACTCTCAATCGGACGTAGTTATGCAGAAAGCGTCCAACCCTCAATTTGCCAAAATCGAGTTTTACACGTTTTCCTATAAATAAATACGAGATTTATATCTACCAAAAACATGCAAGCTCCAAATTCAATAGATTTTTGCTAATTCATTTTTTTTACTAACCCACATTGCAAATATTTTACTTAAATTGAAATTTAAAAACATTATGAAATGTCGAATTTCATAAGAAATATAATTATTTTTTAAAATAAATCCATTCATAGAATATACACCACCTATTTGTGATGATATTCATAAAGAAAAAACATTGATATTCACCTAACAAATGCCTTAATATGCTTTTGTATCGTCATATTTTCAAATGTCTTTTTCTCAGTTTAATCTTTTCCGGGTTGGATGCTTTCTGCATAACTACGTCCAATCAGCCTCCGCGGGACGTGCGTGAGGCGCGCCTCGCAGCACTGATACGTTGTGACGTCGGTTCACTTAATGAGATGCGCGTCACCTTATTCCACTTAACCGAGTGGTCTCAATAGCGCACTCGGTGCAGCAAGGTGAGGGTGGCACTGCAGTGTGTGGTGTGTGGTGTGTGGAGACTGTTGCACCGCGGCAGTGACCTTGCTGCACTGGTGCTGACACCAACCCAACACCGACACCCGACACCAGGAAAATGCGTCGCTCTGTTTAGTGTGTGGGAAACTCAATCCCGAGAATCATACTTACCTACTTTGTTTAGAACAAAAACATCTTTCTCCCACTCGTAGAGTCATTTGGAATCTAGACGTATTAAATTAAGTGATTTGAAAGTGTATGTATTGCACGTGTAATCTTGTACTTGTACCTGCATAGTAACAACATTGCATTGTTTCTTTCCGCAAAATGAGTTTTTTTTTATATATGAAATGATTATTTTATATTATTGACATTCGGGCATTAATCATTGTAGGTACATAATTTGCAGACATAAAATGGAATTTATCGTCGATTTATTTAAAAATAACATCTCTTTTCAATAACAAACATAACTAATTTTTAGAACAATCATGCCTTCAAATCAATTATTTTGTAAATTTATAAATGAATATCCTGCTCAGTACCATTAACGAAATAACTTGTAGAAGTTTTTTGTGGGTGTGTCAGTGTGCCCGAAGTAGGTTCATTTTTTTCCTGACTTTTAGTGAAATTGATCAAATTTCGAAATTCTTTCTTAAACAGAAAATCAATATCGTAAACCTCTCTGGGACCTAGGAGTCGAAAGGTGATGTGCGAATTGGCGGCATCAGTTCTTTTTATAATCACTATATCGGAATTCTAGGGATATTCTGTTCAGTACTTTGCCCTTGTCCAGATTAACTCTAAAACTTTTCCGTATGTTTGTTTAGTTCAAAGATACTTTTTTATGGATTATATATTTCAATTCACAAACCTTGATTACCTGCAGAATAACATGTCAAAAGCTATGTATTAATTTAACCTTAAAACATCAAAATAATAAGTACATTTCTATTGTACCCTTTAAATCGTTTTAAGATTTTGAACAACCTGCACTAAGATAACGAACATTTTATATATACAATAACAATAATATTTTTTCTTTGGATAATCTGAAACTGATATCTGAATATCGTGTTAAAGTCGTATCGTTATCGTGTCATAATAATATGTTAGAATACTTGGCATATCCGTTCGTTGCACGTCATTTATTGCTAAAAATATTCATTAACATTGCTAAGAAATCAACTGAATTTCTTCTCTTTTGATTGTGTTTTTACCTGTGAACCCATAATAAGTTATATGACTGTGACTTGCACTTAAAGATAATCTAATAAAATTTTATTATACTGCTAGAGAATTATTAAGTGAATCATTAAATTGTACCCACTATAAAGTGGAGTATAATGGGTTTTCATCACTAAATCGTCAATTGTTAAAAATATACGATTTATAATGAGGGGCGAGTTCCCGGATTTCCAGCCCTTATGAGAACCAGGGTGGCAGGAATGAGGGAAAGGAACAACAACTCCGGAAATGACCTCATCATGGAATCCAGTCAGATCTCTAATTCTAGCATAGAAGCTCATTGGAGTAAGATATTGGCTCCATCAATCCTAATGCTGCCTGGATAGACTCCCTCTTGGTGGCCTTCTGTAAATAAGAGACCTAATATCGTCCATTAATATTTTTTACATGTTATATTTTTTTCAAATGAATTTATGTTTTTTCTTTATCATTGTGAATATATTTATTGCAACTTTATTTGATGTATAATTATCAATTATGGAATGTATTGCATTGCACTACTCCTGCATACCTTCTGGAATAAAAACTTTACTATTATTATTATTATCTGATGTTAATTCTAAGAAAGTAAATTCTAATTTAAAGATTACTTCATTCTACGAAGAAAGTAATCTAAACACCAAATGTGCATTAAAATGCACATTTGTCGTGACAATCATTTTTTCTTTATACTAATTATCTCACTACTTTTGTACTGGCATGTAAAATGTATAATTTGAATTTCTTTCTAAAATATGTTTAAAAAAATAGCTTATGCAATGTAAATTTCTCTTGTCACAAAATTGATTATAATAACTCATCGGGACAGCCATGTAGCAAGATATTTTTTATTATTAAAATTTCAACGATTTCAATAACAAGATCGATCCAATTTAGGTGTAGCACATATAACACAAGCCAAAAATAGTTTTATTCGCTGATTCACAATCTGAAAATGTGTGAGGTTTTTTTCCATCATCTGCCATAACTATTTGATTACATTGACAGTAAAACAGGCATAAAATTTCATTAGAACAATATTATTACAATGGCCGGCCATATTTACTTATAATGGAAACTTCTATATTCCACAACAATGTGAATCATTGCACCTGTATTCACACGGACACACACCAAATATTTACCCACTGGCTTCTCTTTGTAACATTGTCATCGCCGTGATACGAGAAATAATATGTCGGCGCATTTTTTTTCAATTTCTGATTCCAATTAAAATGTATGATGAAATAAGATATTACCCAAGTAAATCTAGGTGAAATTAGGTGACTTAATCCTAACAAATTGACGATGCGTTAGTGTTCATAGTTACTGATAAACGGATATACTCGTACCCACACATCTAAGCACGTACTGCGTTTTATAAAGCAATAAAGGCAAGCTAGTCATATAGTTGATAGATTCACACCTGATTTCATAATACCAGAAGATAGTCGGTGTAGCAGCGGGTAATAAATTATTAAAGTAATTGTTTCACTCAGTTGGAGAGCTGTTTGATGGTAAGAAACGATGCGCAAAAGAGGAAAAGAAAGCTCATTATCCGTTGGTTTCTAAAGCGTCGGATTAGATGACAGGTATTGCACGCTTGTTATGGCATAAGTGAAATCCAGTGCATCCACATACTTAATTACCGCTGGTACGAGGTACACCGGACTACGTGCGCAGGTAGCATGAGCGTATTGGAAGTGAGACAGAAATCTAGATCTACGTTGCCACTTCCTCCGATGTCCATCTGTAGTCCTAGGTACCCACGTGGCCTGGTCTCTATGCCCTATATTTCTAAACTGGCTTTTAGAAATTCGTCTATGCTGTAATAAGCCGGCTTACCGATAATGGCTACCGTATCAGTGACGTGCCGGGTATTCTAAAAAACTACTGTCTCATGGGAATTATCCACCTGTCTAAAAGAGCTCCTCTGGAAACTCACTTCAATTATTTAATTCTTACATGTAACTTTTTTTTAAATAATTTTCTCTGTTATCTTTCGCTTTATATTCACATTTTATCTGACTGCATTGCTGTATTATGCGAACTGTATTGATAAATATTTTTAATGTATAAAGCCTAAATGATTGTGCAAATATATTTTTATATGTGTACCTATACCGCACAAGAGTCTCAACTATTCGGAGTCAGTGTGACTGTGGCATCCCCAGTCGGGGTATGTTGTGAGGCTGAAGGTAGTTGGGAAGAGATGGAGATGTGGAAGAGGAAGGTTGGGAAGTACCTGGCTATTCAGAGCTGGTAACTAAACACGACTATTGCCATTTCTAGTGACGTTTCGATTCGGAATAGTGGTCTTTCACCAGAGCGATACAGAATGTATCTACCACTATGGAACGTTCCGAAAATATTCTACTGTCTATTATTTCAATAATATGTCAAATAACACATAATAATTAAATATAATTTACTTGTGCATGCCGGGATTCGAACCGGTGACTTCCGGATTCGTAGTCGAATGTCTTAAATGCTAGACCACGAAGTTCGTCACATCAATAAATTGTATTTAAAATAATCTGAGCTTCATAAATATGAATAATAATATATAATGAATAATCATAAATATTTTTTAAAAATATGTATTCATTCACCATTCCTAAAATGTCTAAACCGAGATTTATAAAAACATATTTAAATTAATCTAATTAACAAACTTTTGAAATATAAAAGCATATATTATAAGTAAAACGAAATCAAAACAGGTTTATAGATTTGCTATAAATATGTCGTCTGTCAGTGTATTTAATGTGATATATTTTACATTCATTATGTCTAATGAAAGAGAGGGAAACAACAACAGAAACGGAAGAAGGTATGGTAGAGGAAGGAAAGTAGGAAATTGATTATGATATAAGAAAAATGTACGTCTCTGGATAGTGAACAACTGGGTTTTACTGGCTTATTGATTCGCTGGATTAACTTAACGCTGATAAGAGCATAGTTTGAATGCCTTACTACTGTTGTTGATAAATTCTGAACTAGATTAGGTACTGGTAACCGGAAACTCAATGGCGAAACTAAACAATATCGGAAGGATATGATTAAATTGATTTTAACAATTATTAATACTGTGCATTATCACATGGTAAACCCTTAGATGAATGAAATAATGTAGATAAGTTACTGAGACAACGCGCGTTAATGTACTAAACTGAGTCTGAGAGACATACCTGAGATTTACTGCGTTTAGTATCACGCAAACAGTATAGTATCTAGCCGTGTTTGGCGGCCAGATCTGAATAGCCAGGTACTTCCCAACCTTCCTCTTGTCCATCTTCTTCCCTTCCCCATTGGCCCTAGACGGTTGGGAGCAGTTGGAACTCTTGCGCGATATTCTCCATATATGTATTTTTTGCAATACATCTCTGTCGGGACTTTTCAAGCTTTTTGACGCTTCGGGTAACTCAGTGAAAGCATTAAGTTACCTTTTTTTTCAAAATCCAACCAGGTACTAAGACTTATGAAATGTATTTTTGTAAAACAAAAAAATACTTTAAAGTGCTCTGGTGTAACGAAAATGGAACTATGGCGACTATGGTAAGCTGTTAAAAGTCCAATATGAACTAAAGCAGGGCGCAAAGTTCAAAAGTTTGAAATTTGGGGTAGAAAAAAATTCGACTGCCATCATTCTTTCACCCATTGCTTATTATACTCAAGATTCATTCGGCTACCTTGGTGAGGTCTCCCAATACTCCTTCTTCTGCAGGCTTATTATTTAGAAACCTCTTTGATGATCAGTCCTACTATATTTTCTCAGAGGCGTGCCCTCCGTATAGGCACATAAGCACTGCCTACTTTGCCGTACTTGCATAAATATATTAATTATATTGAATTAAATAATATAAAATTATACCCAAAAAAACAAATCTACACTTTCAAAAATACGCCCAAAGTTCAGCTAATCGTACCGCCGCGAGCGCCCCACCTACCGTACTACTATAACGTGTCAAAAGTAGTTACTACATGTGCCCAAACGCCGCCAACGTCAGAGTAGATTATTCTATGTTCACTAGACTACACAAAATATGTATGCATGTATGGTGTGAACTGTTCGCGCGTTCAAGTGGCTCGTTTGTGTTTGTGTTAGTGTCTAGGCAGTGCTTTTACAGAACAAATGCAATAACAACATGTGATATCAGTTGGTACCTATCTTTATTATCAAGTGATCCGTCGTTTTTTTCCTTCTGCCTACCCTGACCAAAAACTTTATTCAATCAATTTAGTTCAGGTATAGCTAGTTTTTGTACCTTAACTCTAAAGTTACAATACGTCGACTCCATTTTTACACAAACTTTGCGAAAGACAAAGACAAGCTTGTTGACCTGGAACTGATGTTTGTGGGTAAAACTACGTGAATGTGAGATTTCCTTTTATTTGGGTCGAACCGGCAGAGACGATGACCTCACGTGCCGGAACGTTTAAATTGCAAATATTTTAACAATATTTGATTTTATTTGTTTTGCAACACAAACTTTATGCAGAATTGCACAATGCGATTTAGCAATGATGCGAATAATGCTGGCGATAACCTTATCTCTGCTGGCGCTACAGAATTAGAAAACAAATTCTGTAATTGTTACTTCAGTCATATTAAATCTGCAATCAACTTCATTTCATTTTTAAGTATTTAAGGACGTACTTTATAAATTTACAGGTGCACAAAATTTAATTATTAAAACCAAGCATTAATAATCCTTATACATTATCTGGCAGTTTTCGTTTAATATATTGGTTCGTATATTTTCGTAGAAAGCAATCACTTTGTGGTTTGACATATTTAAAAAATTAAAAATAACTTTGTATAAGACCACGGATATTATTTTAATTTTCATGACCGACTGGTTTCGCTTAGCCTAAGCATCATCGGGGTACAAAATTAAACTGAACATTAGCATGCAAATTTATTTCTTTATATAATTTTGATTCCTTACTTCCCAACTTCTCTTAAAATTTTGGAAAGAAAAATATGAAACAATCAATATTGCGTATTTTCTAACTATTTTCCTAGTAATATAGATTATTATGGAAATGACTTAACGACCTGAAAATTGTTGCTTTGACATGGAAATCTAATACAGAAAAGTTTGTACTAATTTCTGTTTATTTTTTGTTTTCATTTCCGCTTTATAGTTAAAATACGTCGATGATTCAACATTTCTTTACAATAGCTGCAGCGGGGTTAAATAACTTGAGCAAACAAAGCGTGTGTAATGAGTGCAACCGAAATCCAGCGCCACCTCGAGGTGTCTGCCCACAACAGGCTGTTGCCAGTTGCCAGTTGCCAGGTAGATTATTAATGAATGACACAGTTACGTATTGACATTCCCGTGTTAACGGTTAAATTCAAATAATTATCGAACACACAATGCAAAATTCCGATCACTCATCATAGATTATTTGAAATGTCTGTAGATAAGTACCTAGATTAAATTAAACTATTTCTGCTACAAAGAGATTGAAATATAAGAATTATGGAAGGTATCTATTTTTTTTTTGTTTTAATGTGTTTAGTTATAGATTATTTATTACAGGGAAGACAGAATTGTTTTAATTAGACTTCTATGATGAATACCTATTTGCACTAATACTTTATTCACAATGGGAGTCATAAAAATACAACGTCTTTTTACAAGAATATGTTAATTGCTTCCATGGCTGCCTGAATGTAGTCCTTTTGACAAGAGACCGTCATATTTCCCCCATATACTACTTTTTTCTCAATATGTATTATCTACTAATCATTTTCTTTCTGATTTTATGTTACCTTTATATATTATTATTTAATATTTTCGTAGAAAGCAATCACTTTGTGGTTTGACATATCTAAATGTAAATTAAACATATTTAATGAAATTATTTGTATAGGATCACAGATCTCATTTTATTTTTTTATAATTTAAGTGTTGTTCTATTTTTTTTCTCATTGTTCTCTTATTTTGTTTTATATTGAGTTTTCCTTCTGTATGTATATATAACCGCACACTTTGTGTTTTTTGTTTAGTTCAATTTTGTACCCTGATGATGCATAAGCTAAGCGAAACCGGTCGGTCATAAAAAATTAATTAAATCTGTGGTCTTATCCAAAGTTATTATTTCATTTTCATTATTATTGTTTTGTTACTGTCAACAATTATGGAAAGTGTTGCATTGCACTACCCCCGCATACCTTCTGAGACAAATTAGTATTTTTATTATTATTGTTAACCCCGCAAAAGTGTCACCAATTATTACTTTTTTTTCCATAGTCGTCTTGACTTTAGGAAATTTTATTATATATGAACAAAGATATCGATTTGATATCGGAGGGTAATTGATATCACTATCATTTATCAATGGAGGGGAATTAATTTATTTTCTGATGGTTTTTCTTAATTATTACTTTAAAATGGATTTCTACGAGTGTGTGCGAAATAACAAAATAGTTTTATCCTACAGATTGCCTAACTCCTACTTGACTCCTCAACTGTTGGTTTATTTGATGTTTTGTATTCACATTAATAATATATTCATACAGTGTGGTAATGCCTACTGCCTACTGCACACTATTTACCCATTATTTATAATTTATAATCAACAATGACCGCACAGCGACGATCTCAGATCGCAAACTTTTACTTTCCCCAGTTAATATTTACTTTCTACGAATAAACAATCGCTCTCTTTTATGCTCTTAATCCTATTTAGTTTGCGCAAAGTCTATTAAGAATTTATTACTGAGAGAAAATCGTTCTTGAATTACGCCCATGCGTAATTAGTAGGTACTTAATTACAGCAGAACAACGTGCTGGAATAATTAATACATTTTCTTATATGAATACAATTTACATCACAATGCGTTACGTTCACAAATCGTCCACCATTATTATGTGGAAACGTTTCGTAACGTATGTCACAGTCAAAGAACTACGCTTACTTTTGGTTTAATCTTCCAACATTCCTTGTTGGTTTTTCTTGGTAATCGTTATCGATGGGACAGATACAAATGCAGTTACCAGTTAGATAATTTCTTGATTAATTGAAAAGGTTTCTTCGACGTCAGCGAGATTTCTAAGAACATTTTATAATCTGCCCACAATCTGTTATCAACGTATTTTTTTTATCAATTATTGAAACAATATCAATAGTTTTCAGCGAAATTTGAAACAGAATATAACACAGAACATAAAAAAAAAGATTAGGTTGCGACCGAGACTCGAAACTCGGAATCTCTTCTCTCTCCGAGTGTAACGTCTCTGCCAATCGAGCTATCGAAACCTTTTTATATACCGTCATTTTTATCAATTGCATTTTTTTTACTATTGATTTTTCTCCAATTTCTTCCGAAATAGGCAGCCATATTTTATTAATAAAATATCATTGTAATCTGTGAACAGAAGATGTATTAATTTAAAGGTTTTATTAAATTAGTTTTTACACCTTTTGACTTCCAACGATCATATTGAGTGGAACAGTTTTATTTTTAATGTAAATATTACACGAGAGTCTCACCTGTCCGAAGCCAATGGAATAATAATAATACTTGGATGATTTGTATAGCGCCATTTTTGTGAAAAATCCCCTCAAGGGCGCTGGAAAAATCTTTTTCTTTTTAGATATTAATTAGATAAAGATTATATTCCTATAGTTTAATATATATATATAAATATATATATATATATATATATATATATATATATATAGCAGGTCCCATCAGATAGACACACTTAGTAACTTAAAATTATAATTGAAATATAATATAATGTTGAACTATGAAATCTCCAATTTGGATGTGTTTTTTTTATCATTTCTTTATTCTCTTGTTACGACAATATAAAAAAACTCTTATTACCATCATAATAGTAGTTATTAAATGAAGCTGAATGGAGTGGTGAAGGGAAGGAGATGGGGTAGAGGAAGCTTGGTGATACCTGGAATTTTAGATTTCATCACAAAACACGGCTAAATGTATTATTTCATGTGTCGTATCTTTTGACTTCCCAGGATCACATTGAATAAAAGAAAAATGATTATCTTGGGCAGCTAATAATAAAAAAACACAAAAGCGATATTAAGGGTATATTCTTATCGGCGTTATATGTGTTTCTACATAAAAAAGTCGACCATTCAAATTAAACACGATGAAAAATAAAATTAATTTAATTTTATTTGAATCGCTGACGGGTATTAAATCAGTGACGAGATATACTAACGTTGGTAGCTCCGTACCTGTCAAATAATAATTTATATATTTGGTGTTGCAATCTCATTTTCTTCAGGTTACGCAAACGAATAAAAAAATCCTTGAAATCGATAGAGAACGAAACGGCAAAGCCAGTTTTTAGAAAGTGTATCAATATGATCACCGTATGCAAGTTCATGACGTCGGTGTTTAGTCGATTACTGTACAAGTCGACAGCTCACTCGGTGACGCCTCACATCGAGCGTGAACTCGTGTAATATCTCTTTTATATCATTCGCCCACCGAGCTGGTCACCAATAATATTATTATTTATCAGACAAGCGTGTCGTATGGGTGGCGCTATTAGAGTTGTCCCAAACAACACACAATCAGGATTACTTTCGACGGTGATGTCATTTCTAAACGTCACTGAGAAACAGCATTTTGTCTTGCTTACGCCTACTTATTGTTTTTAGCGAAAAAAGGACAACAAGGGTATACGTTGTTCGAATCTGAATATTTGATATTTTTACAGGGTGTTTTTCATGCGTCTGTACGAGTACTGAGTTCGTCTCAACTCTCGCTGCGATACGCATAATAACATTTGCTTGATTGTAAAAATCAGGAAAATAATCTTTTTTATGCGAATACAGCACATACAGGTTCGGACTCGGCGTCCGCCAATAACTTTCATGTAATTAATATGTGTCATAACACATTTAATTCATATAAAAATAATAAACAAATGTATATTTGCGGCACGTCCCGGAGTGGTAGATACTAGTAGAAGTATCGCCCTGGTGAAAGACCACCATTCAGAATCGAAACGTTGCTTGAAATGGCTTTAGCCGTGTTTGGTGACCAGATCTGAATAGCCAGGTACTTCCCAATCTTCCTCTTCCCTATCTCCTTCAACTCCCCACTACCTTCAGCCTCACAACATACCCTATTTGGGGATGCCATAGTCTCACTGGCTCTAAACGGTTGGAAGCAGATAAGACTCTGGTGCGGTATTCATATAAAATAGCGTTGTGACCGCTTTGAAAGAACTGCTTCAAAGAACTACTTCTTTTGGCAACAGTTCGTACTTCATTCATTGTTCATTGAACAAATACTTCAATTGAAGTCGGTGGTTCATTTTAGCGTTCATTCATTTTAATAACTTCATTTCATTGAACAAATACTTCAATTTAGCCTTCATTCATTTCATGAACTTCATTTCACTGAATCAACACTTCAATTGAAGGTGGTAGTTCATTTTAGCCTTCATTCATTTCATTGAAAGAAGTACTTCAATTTGAAGCAGCACCGTTTTGAAGGCATCGACATTGATAAGGAACCAGTTCCAGTTACTTTCGTTTTGAAATCTGTACCGACTAGCATGTGCTTTTCGGTGAGGAACCAGTTCCAGTTCTTTTGGTTTTTAAATTCCTACCGACTAGTACTGTTCAATTTGACAAGGAACCGGTTCCAGTGCTTTCCAGTTTTAAAGAGCTACCGACTAGTACGTGATTTTGTTGGTGAGAACCAGTTCCAGTGCTTTTCGTTTTCAAATCGCTACCGACTAGTACTATGTAATTTGGCAAGGAACCGGTTCCAGTTCTTTTTACTTTCTAAACTCTACCGACTAGTACGTGCTTTTTCGGCGAGGAACCGGTTCCAAGTTTTTTCCAACGCTAATATAAAACAAAAAAAATAAAACAAACGTCCCAGCGGTCCAGATCCAGTGTGACTATGACATCCCCAATCTGGTATATTGTGAGGTTAAAGAAAGTGGAAAAGGGAATGAGATGAATAAGAGGATGGTTGGAAAGTACCTGACTATTCAGATCTGGTCCCCAAACACGGCTAACGTTTGGATTCGTAATGGCGAACTTTCACCAGGGCGATACTGAAACCTAGATAATATAAGATAAATTAATCTAACTGTGTACTGTTCTAAAAGTATATCTGTACATATGTGTGCATAATAGGTTTAGTATAAATAATAACATTGATATTTTTTCTGACTACTTTGTAATTTAATACGATTTCTCTTTATTTTATTACTTTGAAACATAAAAAAATATATATATACTTACACGTCAAGCATACAGACATATGCATACTTTTTATACAAATTTTGTTTTTAGTTTTATATTTTTGGGAATTCTCACTTGAGGTTTTAAATATTGTTGTGCTTATTATTCACTTCATTTTTGTTTATTTTTCCAATTCCATTTCTACTTTAATTTTGTGATTTTTTAAAATACATTCATTAATTATTTCACTATTTTTTGTACTCTATGTGAAATGTGTAATTTGAATTTCTTTCTTAAATACGTAAAATTGTTATCACTTATTTCATGTAAATTTCTCTTGTTCCAAAATGAGTTTTAAAAACTCATCGGGATTGCCATGTAGTAAGATATAAAATAATTGTTATAATAATAGCATCTTTCGAATGGTATTTTTTAACACTTGTCCCGATTGTTCAAGTGATTTCGATCGTGTCGATTAAAACTGAATGCATGATGCCAATCGTGCTGAGACTATATTCCTGGCAAGTCTGTCAGGACCGAGTGTTTATTGAATTAAAATTATTATGTCATGTTCCATATCTGTGTACACTTGTGACTGGACTAGACTTTTGTCTGTGATCTAAACCTGAAAACATTTCTACAATGCAACTTTCGATTTTCAGTTCTCGTTTCAAGGCTGTAGGCACATAACAACTGCCCACTGGACACTCGCACTGGATACTGGACTAATATAATACGTAACACTATTCAATTTATGGTGTTATAATTTGTTCATGAAATACAGTGCTAAAAGTAGCGAATGAATGGACAATAATATAATATCTTGCGTAACAACCTTATTAAATTAAGTAAGTGTAGGCATTATTTCATTCGAAGTGAAATATAATGGTCGTTACAGCTATTTATGACCGAACAAAGCACCCTAAAATTTGTGTTAACGTGTAATTTCCTGTGGCTCGATTATGGTTTATAGAATTTGATTAAAGAGATTATTATTATGATTGAGATTAGAGCAATAGAACGGTTGACTTTGACAAAAATAATTTGGAAAAACGGGATATCCGTTTGATAGATTCCACTATCTTATCGGGCGGATTGCAATATTTATAACATAAATTTTCAGATGGGAGTTTTTTTACTGGTATTTGAATGGGGGGGTGGTCCAAAGAACTAACGTCATTGGCTCCTTCGGCACAACCGGGAGACACTTTAAAACGCGTGCCCAACATTTGTACACGGTAGACATTTACCTATTTGAACAGGTCAGTTTTACAGGTCGTTTTTGACTTAAGAAAAAATTTACGGCTTTTGTGTTTCCTCCCTATAACAAAACCTTCCTTTTATCAAAAAGATCCTCCACACGTATGCCCATAAATGTAAATGATGTTAATTTGAATAACAAATTACGACGCATGTATTTATCAAAAACATGAATGACATAGTTGTTAAAAATGACAGTATTCAGCTAATTACTTTCACTGCAATAATAATTACTCGAAACCAATCGCAATGTTTTCATCACAAAAACACCATCGTTTTTTGCGTCATTGCCCAGATAATAAACGACAAGTGGAAACGTTGTTTTTCTTCATCACTCAGTGATTTATTGCTCATACTGAAGCGTTTTTGGAATAATTGTGACAATACATGATGTTAATTTCCTGGTAATGACTCGTTATCATTAGTAAACATAACTCGAGGACGTCCGTGACGACTAACGATAGATTAGAAGTGCCTTTGACAGTTCTGTAGATAATTATTGCTTCCATACATTAGATACATACCTACTCCCGATACTTACTCCCGTTGTGCCTCGACTGATAGGGACTAGAGCAGAGATCGTTGTTCCCTTACCTAGCAACATTGTACATCATCAACTGTAAAAGTTAATGACTTTGTTCAAAGGGGGAAGAAATCATTAAAAGCAACAACAAAAATATGTTTTAGTGCAGGAACGAGTGAGTTATGGTGTTTTTTATAACTCATTTTTTATACTGTATATGTATAATAAATTTGAATAAAACTAGTAAATAAGTATTGCGCTTCGTGACGATATTGCACAGCAAATGGGCTTTATTCCAATATCAATCACAATATGCAATAGATTGATTTACTTAGATCGTATTCATGGAACACCTGTTACGATTAAGATCTTAAATATAATAATCGCTTCTACATTCGCCGGAGATGAACGAACAAACAACAGTTAATGTCAATCAATTAATCAGATTTAGTCGCCGTGAACTGTTGTTTGTTCGTTGACGATTAAGGGTCGTGCTCGAGAGTGTTAAACAAATAGCCGATAATGTCGATAAAACTTTATCGAAGCGTTTGTGCTAGGGCCCCATGTCGTTAAACTTTTCCATTTATTTATTTACACTGTGTTTTAACAGATGTTCTCACTTACGTGAAAACAATCCAGTTATAAAAACTCAGTGTACAAAAATTGATTTTAAAAAAATTACAAATACAAAGGATACATCAAATATAAAATTACAAAAACTCAATCAATGATAATTAATACAAACAAAAGCAAGATACACAATATAATTATATAACTAGCCTAAACAATGTTACATATTTTTAAGCAATAGCAGGACATTTTTTCTGAAACTACAAATCATCGACAAAAATATCTACATCAGCACACTCTATCCTGTCGGCACATTTGAGACAGAGGGCTAAAGTAAGCAAAATTATTTCTGAATGTACTCAGGTGGAATGTGCTATGGCGTTTAAAACAATAAGATTTAGGTACATTTATTTCAATACTGCTAAGACATACTATAGTATCGAGATGACCGTGAATTACTTATTAAAAGTATTCCTTATTATTATGTTCCTTGGTTGCTCTTTTATTGCAGAGGTTACAATTTATCTATATTTTGCCTCTAAACGACGTTTTGAAGTAATAGCAAATATAATTCATATCGACCCATTTTCCTCCATATGCGTGTTGTTGCTAGATCCATTCTCACCCATTCGGAATGCACTGATAACGGAAGTCGCTCGTCCGAAACATAAGCGCAAGATATATAATTTTTACTTTTTCCCATCAACCTTTCCGGCAGCGCAACACATAATCCGTGAGAACCGGGGAAAAGCGGAACGTATTTAAAAAAAAGCAACCCATATACAATAATACCCCGTCATGAACTAATTTTTTTTCCCATCGCAGATTTAGTCCAAACAAAATCTTGTCTTAATATGATTATTTTTTGCACCCACGCCAACTGTTGTTGAAGAAGTCTTTTTTGGATACGTTTCAACAATAATAACGTTTTTTATTTATAGTCGGTTTGACGGGGTTTCTTTTTTTATCCCCTTGGGGTATTTGGTCCTCGAAAAAAGGTAAACAAGTCCTACCTGACCGATCCAAACCCAAAACAGGCACACCGCGGATAGCTCCGTTGCAGTATCTCCCTCTTTCTCATGAATGACGCATGTATCAGAAAGAAAGGTTACAACGGAGCTCTCAGTGGCTCAACCATGCTCGCTCCCTGCGTGTCAACTTAATTACGCCAGGTAAAAGCAAATCAGCCTGGTAGCGACAGAATGCGTAGCTTCTTCCAGTCAAATCATAAATACGGATCACGGCAACCCTTACCTGCTCTCTGTGGATTGTAGTGTATCGCTGAGGTGTGACGTAGGCGCTTGACTGACCCCAGTTATGTATTCTGTATAGGAAGCCTGAAGTTCCCAGGAAGACGTTATTCTATTTGTATAGAAATCTTATATCATCTGTGTATGTTATTTGATGGTTAACCGCTTATATCTATATTGACATTCTTTGCTCGTCATTTAATCAATGTAGTCAACGGATACGATTAATTTATAATAGTAGGAACTTGTGTACCCTGTATTTTTCCTCCACCTATTTTTTTTTAATAAATGTCTTTGTATTATTTGTATTTATTTAGTTTATTTTTTTTCCTGATTCTTTGTGTGTATCTTTCCCATTTATAAAAAGGATAATCTCTGCATACCTTCTGGAATAAATTCTAGAACAATTCTCCATTATGCCTACCAATTTAGCAATTAAAGCTTTAACATTTATACAGAAGTGGACATCTTTTAAAGTAAATCCATAATATTCATATCAAAAAGTTGCCTACGTTGTATGGAATAAAGCATACATTCAAATAGATATTGCAGCAAGCTGGAAGACGGTTGCGCCGTTCAGAGAATACTGCTCGCCAGTCAAAGGGATTACAACTGTGCACATACCGACAGGAATGTGCAGGTGACTACAAACAATAAACTTATTTGTTCCTGCGGATTATTCTTAAAACCCCACGTTAAAGCCGTTACAAAATTCCTACGAAAAATAATTTAAGCCTGTTTCGAAAATACATGATACAATTAAATCTGTTTTGTATAATACCATTGAAAAGTGTCGAGTTTTTCTCTTTCCCACGCTGCTTTTGTTTATTATCAGAACAGATTTCTTTAATTAAGATTATTTGCATCTATTTTCATTGTTTTGTTATTGCAAAACGCTTAGACAAAGTCTAAGCGTGGCCGCCATTTATGTAAGAGCCGATAATCGGGCACTTTCTAAACAATACCCTTTACCTTCTAAGTGAAAATAACATCGTATTACAGTGTGGATGCAATGGCGGACCTTTCGGGGGGAGAACTGAACCGTGACTAGGAACCAGTTCTAGTTTTTCGATTCTGTCGAGTCCAGTTTATAATTGAGCAAAAAAAACTAAAGTATAATGATACGGCGGCCGGGCCGGCTACCCGCCCTGCCTTTGTTCCGAGCAGCGCTCCAGGCTTTGACCAAGAAAGGTCGAAATCATCTTCAAGAAATTGAAATAGTTTTGTTTAATGATTCTTGTTGGTATTCACAGGGATTCAAGGACTTCTTCTTTCATCTTGTAAGGTAACTTCGTGTGTCTGACAATAGTTTCGTGATGCATATTATTATTATTTATGATCTTTAGCTTTCTGGAACCAAATCGAGGAAAAAGTTCGTGTTTACAAATATTTTTAAAAAATCAAAAATTTCGTAATATGAATTCAGTCTTTCCGCGAAAAGCAGTATCACGAAAGTATTTTAAATTCAAATAGAAATATATTACATGGTATATAAATAAAAATAAATAAAAAATAAGTGTGAGTAAAATAAGAAAAATAAAATAAGACAACAAGAAGACGAGTCTCGTTTATAAATCATCATCTCGTCAGTTTAGATATTCTTTTAGGAAATATTATTTTAAAGCGTGTGCCTTTTTTATTATTTTCTACTGGTAGTTTAAATTTATTAGCTAATTTATTAATTAAGGTCCCCTTATTACGTATACTGTTTCCTATTTTGTATGTTGTATTATTTGAAATATTTTAATCTTCTTCAAGAAAACGAGGTTAGCTGTATTTAGTTTACCACCAGTACACCGTGTACCTATTCCATAAGATCCAAGGCCTTCTTCTTTCTACATACCTCTTTAAAAAGTGGTTACATGTAACTGACAACAGATCCCTTCTATTTGTATTCTCCTTGTAGATTTCAGATAGATTTAGATCTCCAACTTCTGTTTCGCATCTTGTCCGAGTATTCCTTGTAAGGGTTCACAGCCTCCGCCAACGGCCGCCACCACCTTTCCGATCAATCCAACGTCAATAAGGTTGGCGTGATTTTTTGCAGTCGATATTTTTTGTATTAGATCTGAGTCATGCTGTATATTATAGTCCGGCGTCAGAATCAATCATTGACAAAAGAAACAAAGAAGATTTGGCTTCATAACGTCGAATAAGTCACAAGGAAGAGTTCTAAAATCATTGTTGATAGTAACTATAGTATATTTTTAACACTGAGACAGAACATTTTCACATAAGTATATAGATAATTTCGCGGGGTGTGTTGAAAATTGTGGCAATCTTCCGAGACTAGACAAGAGTCTCTCTCCTCTTTACCACAATGCAATTAGGCACCTATAAGTTCTTTATATTTGTATAGTTCGCACTATGGAACAACCCAGAAAAAATCGTTTAATTTTACTAAATGCAAGCATCTAAACAGTTTAAAAGTCTGAACAACGATGATCTTGATCTTGACTGCAGAAATGATAACTTCTAGACAATTTGGATATCGATTTATGTTTACTTTAGAAGAAAAATAACTTATTTCTAAAGGCAACTGAGAAATTAAATATCACATACTGATAAAACAATGCCTAAAACAAAATCAGCAATAGGCCAGGGTCATTTTAAATATGGGGTAACACAAAACCGCAAACGGAACTAAATAGATTAATCAATCACGTATTTGGGCAGTTATTCGTACTTTACCAAAGTTCATAGCTGCGCTGTATATCGCAGTACAGTTCTACAATCTAACATCTAAGGAACCAACGAAGTGTAACAATCATGTCTCGGAATGAGATCACGCAATCACAGCCGGCCTGGACCAAGCTGGCTGTGATTGTGTGTGAGAGTCAACGGCAATCAGCAATGACTATGAATCGTTAACTGGTATGGTGTCTGGCATCAATGTTAATGAGGAGTGCGGGTGGGTGCGAGGGTGTTATTGCCTTTTACCAAATCATAATATTAATTCTGCCGAAATCAAACGCCGATCTCAATCATCAACTAATAAATTCAATATGTTAATAGTGTCAAATTTATGGGTTAATGACAAGCAACTATTCGCGACGACCATATACACACATGTTTTAGTCTCAAGCCTCACAGTGTTAAAACTCGCAGGTGTGTGAGCACGAATGTACAATAAAATCATGAGAAATAAACAATCAGTTTGATATATCCTTTGTCGCCTACTTTACTGCCCTGGGGAAGCTTGAGTATAAGCTAAGGCTATACACAAATCAATAAATTATTGGTTCGTTCAATGTGATATTTTAAATTTAAGATTTTATTTTATTATAAAATAGGTCTTCGACTTTTTTTCTTAATTCACATTGCAAACTGTGGAAGAAAAAAACAACATAACGTCTTGACCTACTTTTTGACAGATATTTATTTAAGATAAATGGTGGAGATGACGTCGCGGGTTGAAATAGTTGCATAGCAGACTTTTTTTTAATCTGTGCAAATTTCATGACGCCATAGTTCTAGTTTTTGCTTTTTCGGGGCTCTCTGAGCATGTTATGTTTGTTCTCATTTTATAAGTGATCTTCTTTCTCACCCGTTTACTTGTAAGTGATGAAATAGCATGACATGTTTTATGGAAAGCACCAGATCTCAAAATGTAAGCATTCACCTGTAAAAATAAAAGTAATTAGCGTTGCGTAAACCTGATTTATCCAAACAGTTAACTCAAACTTAGACTAATAAATAACGTAAGTTAGTACTTACTTCAAATTAAGCGTGTCTCTTTGTGCAGGGCCTCATTATAATGTATAACCGGCCAGTCAATCACCTGTTAATATTCACCGTAACACTTAATTGAATATTGATACCAATTCCGATAATAATACCGTTACAAAATATCAGATAGCAATTCCGTTTTCATTGTGTCTAATTTCGGCACCCTGTTCCCACTTCAGGAATTACTGACTTTTTACTTCAGTAATCACTAAAAATAAATATTTGATAGATTACCTTATCACTTTGAAATTACTAGCATTTTTCGGAAGGGCGCGTTGACCTACGTGATGCAATTAATTATTTTTATTTTATTTATTTAATACATGTTATGCAGATAAGCACTATACTAACCTAGAGATTAGAAATGAGAATAGAGCTTATCTTTCTAATCATATTAATATTTCTAATAGATCGAAACAAAAGTATTTTATTCGTAATAGCTGCCAGTGCTCGATGTTTGAATTCGCTCAAGGTCGAGAATTCTAATATAATTATTTTGCTTTATATTATATTTTACATATCACTAGACAATCTTGACATACTTAATTTAATACAGGACGACATTTTTTCCATTCATTTTTATGACCTTACATAGAGTTTACTTGCATGTAAGTAGGTGACCAATTTCGCACATATCTTCACAACTAGACTCTGGTGTTTAGTACTAGGTTTAAACTCTTGTTGGAAACATAAACATACGTAATATGCATACGTATTTAGTATGTACGTGTGTAAAAGATTGGTCACGTACACGTACATGTAATAAATAGAAGATCATTGAATTAAGTACGTGATTTTTAACAAGTTGTTTTTTCTAAAAATCAATCACACATAATACTATCTACTAATGGATATAATAGTAATAATACTCCATTTACTCTTAAACAACTCTTTAAAGATATTGATTTACCCTGAGTCTGTGTATAATTTTAGTTTAGTTTAGGACGAATCTTTTTACATATAAACATTTTAGACGTCATTTTCATTCAATGTAAATTCCCTCGTTTTAAAACAGTATATTCATTTCAAACCGTTTCAGAATAGCCCCCATTTTTAATACGTTTTCAGTAAACCACTTTATTTTCCCTTAACTATCCTTTCCCCTTGTGGTATTCAGTACTCTCATTTGTGTGTGTATTTGTAGTTGGTTTAACATTTAATCTTGACTAAAACCGGTCGAAAATTGAAATAAATACTATATAAAACATACTCAATTGTACTTGTACTAACTAAATTGATGTGTTCATTACAACAAAAGCCATTTGCTGTGTGGCCTTAGAACGGGTTACACTTTTTTTTAAGCTGTAAAAAAAAACAAATAAATTAAAAAGATATATTACACTCTATTTATTATTTATAAGTATTTGAGTTTTTTTTATTTATTTCACCGTTAAGTCAATATTTTTTCCAAAAAACGAGATTGATATACTTGTAGTTGTTTTAAACAAATTATTTGTTTTGATTAATTCAATAATGGCAAGGCAATTCTAACTGCAATTCAAGAACACGAATCCTTTAAGTTTTGAATGGCTTTATTTACCAATATCGATAAAATGATAAAGAATATGTTTGTTAAGATTCAATGCGTGCAACGGTTTATTAAGTAATGTTCAAACCATAATATTCAACAGTAAATAACTTTTTTTTTTCAAGAACACACCTAGTCGTAAAATTTGAATAAAAAATAAATCACGAAAACAACACACCGACGTCACTTTTGCAACGTGAGTTTCCCATAATAAAACAATTACCTGTTTTTGCTTATAAATTGTAAATAAAAAATGTTTACAAAACGTATAACAAAACATAGAAACACTTAACATGGAGAAAAAACCACTACACACGCTCCCTCTTTCTCATGAACGACGTATGCAACCGAAAGAGAGGTCGCAACGGAGCTCCCAGCGGCAGCACCATAACTCGAGGCTTCGTGACGTCTTGTATAATTTGCATGCGAAGTGTGAATGTATAATAAATCTTTGTAATCGGCCAACATTAACCAGGCTTTGAAATGTACCAACATAGATTATTTATTTTTTGCAGAACGTTGGTATTATGTTGTGTACGCAATACTTCATTTTCAACCGGCAAACTTTACGTGACTGCAAATTTTACAACCTGAGACAGTAATTTGTAGCGTTGTAAGAAAGAACTACTTCTTTTGGCAGCAGTTCTTACTTCATTCATTGTTCATTGAACAAATACTTCAATTGGAGTTGTTAGTTCATTTTAGCCTTCATTCATTTCACTAACTTTATTTCATTGAACAATGGAAGTTAGATTACAAAGAACTACTTCAATTTGCAGCAGGATAGTTGTGAAGGTGAACTTCAAAGCCTATAAAGAAGTACTTCATTACAAGTACTTCAATTGAAGTCCGACTACAAAGTACTTCGATCTAAAATAACGTGATTTTTATTTTGGTGAGGAACCGGTTCCAGTTCTTTTCACTTTCAAATCTCTACCGAGTAGTACGTGTTTTTCGGCTAGGAACCAGTTCCAATTCTTTTCGTGAGGAACCGGTTCCAAAAAGAACTGATCAAATAACCGGATATATTCAAATCTGTTTTTTGCGAGTTCGACTTCAATTGAAGTGTTCACTGCGAAGGGTTTATTTTAAAGAATTAGCAATTCGTGAAGCATTCATAAAACATTGAAGTTTTTCCCAACGCTAGTAATTTGTATGCATTGATTTTGAAAAATAAGTGGTGTCTCCTATTTTATGTTCGCGATAAGTGCGCTAATCTCAGGACAACGTTGGCCTTCTTCACAATCTCGATACGTTCACTATAGTTCAATGCGTGTATACGCTCGTAATACAGCAATCCAGAAACCTATTAATCTTCATGTGGAAAAACTTTAATAAAATAGCATTCACTTGCGTGTTTGTTTTACCGATGTTTTAATGGAAGGTGCTCCGAAGAACGCGCCGTTGAACGTTGGCTGGGCAGTCAAAGCTCTTTTTCGAATCAGAAACAAGTCGAACGGTTTATATTTGCCGAACTTTCTTGTGCTCAACATCTCAGCTGTGGAATGATTAAGCAACTTTTATGTTTACTCCCTCCCGTAACACTGAGAAACACTGCTTCGTTCCTCAAAAGACCCTCCACAGTCTGCACAGCATCCCCAAAGATGACTGTTTCTAGTTTATATATATATTTTTAAGAGTTCAATATTGTGTGAAATAATAATATGCTGTACACCGTGAGAAAGGTAGCAGACGTAAATAACAAATACATGTGATGGATGGGGGCTATCATTTTGGAAATTCAAAGCGTTATTCACAAAGTTTGAAATCGGTGAAATCAAAGCTTACGCGCCTATGCTAACCTATAACTCTGTATACCGGCCGATCAGACTTCCAGGAAGTTGCGGGTTTGTTGAGATTTCCAGGACAATGGCAAGGGGAAATACGCCATGACGACGGCACCTTGTTCTGCCTACCTCAGTCCTAGCACCTCGGCTAACAATACGAGTATTATGCAATATACTATCCACAATCGTCCATTCATGGAAATGCAGTAATATGCGATGCATTTTTTTCCATCTCGTGCTGTGAGCTTGCGCTAGAAACTTGTTTGTATCAACTTCGTCGGGAATCAAACTACCTTACTGCCGCAGAACCGTGTTTGAATCAAACGGGCATTAATAGTGGTTTATTACGAAACTCTCGAATCTAGGCACCAGGCACCATCTGACATTCGAAACTTGGCCACCTTGGATGGCCGCGACTGCATGTGGTTTCTTTACCGAATGACACTGTTTCCAGCTTCACTTAATTACCATACGTGATTATTTGTGACAGGGGTAAGTGCCGTTTATTGAAAACATTCCCCGAAGGTCGTCGGGAAGTAAGTTGTCTAAAAAAATCAAAACTTTTCTTGCGGCCTTCTGATGACAATTAAATAGGTACCGACAAAGTAAAAGGATTTTCTAGTAAGTACATCTATAGGCAGGTACAAATTAATATAATGCACGGTAAAAAAGAGTCATTCGCAGAGTAAAAGCTTAATTGCTCCTAAGTGCTTTGTAAATGTAGAAATGGGCAATCATTATCCTTAAACGTTTGCTTGTCCTTATAAGCTATCAATTTGAGCTTGCGTATGACTGGTGAATAAAACTGTTAATTTACTCGTGAAGTTTGTGACATTCGTATGACAAAAATAATATAAGCATTTAGACATACAGCGAAATAAATTTATTTACGAACAGTTGGTTATTATTATTACCCTAATTCATTTACAACTATCTATCATGTTGATGGCTGATTGTAGATTGTTTTGATTTTGTCGATGTTAATTATTGCTTTAACTTTAATTAACCTACAATTACTCGATCGACTTCTTTATCCACGCTCTTTGTCATGCTCACTGGTTTCCAATAACCATGCATTTGCAATCATTAAACATTCTGGTTTGACAGGTTTTTCATTCAGAATTGTAATAGGATAAGCGCCTTGCATTATTTCAACATCTTTATGAACCTAGCGCGGTACAACAAGCCTAAGAACATGGCGAGTGAGAAAAACAAATACAAAGTTTCAAGCCATTTGTGGCTGGCTGAGGAAAATGCTAAGGCAATTATTTTTTAAATGCCCATTGTAGTATTGGTCGAAGCCTCTTACGTAAAAAAGGTTAGTTGACGATAACCGTGTTTCCGTATTCGTTTTCTTTCGCGCGTTTCTTTCTACGATATGCATTAAATATTATTTTTTATATCGTTATATTTCAAAACGTTATGATTGCGCGATTATTTTTACATTTTCCCAACAGTCGACGCAAATCAGCTGTGAAAACAATAGAAGAGAGACTTCTTGTGTATACGGTAGCACAATGCCTACTTTATTTGGAATACGATCAATGGCTATTGTAATATGCGGAGCTAGTTATAGGCAAACATTAACAATCGGCGGAAAAATCTTATTGCTACACGCTTCTTTCTCTAATAGCTTCAATTTCTAAATTTGTATTTTCAATTAGTTGGTGGGTGTGTGGTACTATACCGATGGAATTACATAGGCTATGAACGATTTACCAAGTGCCAAGAGAAAATATGCTAGTTATTTTTACTTCAGCATTTATAATTTTTATATTTCTTGTTTTTACTATCACCAAACTAGGCACATGCCCGTATTCGGGATTGGGTCACTATCCCAAATGCCTGACGTCGCAGTTTGACAATGCTATCGGAAGGTAAAATACTTGTCACGCGTAAAAGTAATTATGGGAACAGCAGAACTTTTTAAATTAAAACATACAATAATTGAGCTCATCAATTACCACACTTGCAAAAAATACCCTTTTACTGATGATAAATAATTAATATAGTAATAACGGCCTGCGTGGTCGAGGGGTAAGACTACGAATCCAGAGGTCGCTGGTTCTAACCCGCCTGCGCAAACAAATTGTATTTAATTAATATGTGTCATAAGTCATAACACATTTCCGAATTGAAACGTTGCTTGAAATGGCTTTAGCCGTGTTTATTGACCAGATCTGAATAGCCAGGTACTTCCCAACCAACCTCTTCCCCATCTCCTTCCCCTCCCCATTACCTTCAACCTCACAACATACACCAATGGGGAATGCCATAGTCTCACTGGCTCTAGACGGTCGAAGAAGACAGGATTCTGTCCGGCACTAGCCCATTATTACGGTTGTTCATTGAAGTATTTGTGGAGATACGTCTCAACTATGCAGATTTTATAAAGTAGCAGTGGATATTTTAGAATACAGTAATTTAAATGACATCCACATGAGACGTTTAACAACTTAAGAAGATTAATCTTGAGAGATATGCAAAATACTGCTCTTAGCAAACTCAGAGCAAGGATATGTATGGAGAGAGAGCTAAACATTTATACCCAACCTATTCAAATTTACGATAAATCACTTTCTCCGGGTTTTCACTTCGTAAACCGTGAGAGAAAAAGAGATAAGACAAGTTCTCACACAATATAGCACCGCTTTTAAGCGTGTAAACATGTTCTCAGGACAGAACTCAATGGTTTTTTAGGTTATATCCAACATTTTTGTTTATAACAATACTGTGAAAAAGTGGTTTTACAAATGAAAAAAACATTATGTCGACGTGTGCTATGAATGGATGTATAAATACCCTATCCCCAGCCACGCCCCAGTCAGGCAAAAATCATCAATACTAACTACACTAGCGCTCCCTCCTGGTATATTATTGCTCTGAGTTTTCAAACGACAACATCTTACATATTAATTAATATGCAGAAGCTAAACCTACTTTACTCTACCAACTCCACGGTAAGGCTTCTGTAAGTAATTTCACTCTGTATTCAGCTTGCAAAACCCTGAGAGAAGGATGTGTTTGTTCCTGCGACAATGTACAACTTACCATGTACCACGTTGCCAAGTATAGAAGCAGCTGTATGACTTCAATTAGATTCACGACATTTATGCGCCTGTCTCGTGGGTTATATTTATCACCAGTCTACAGCCATATACTTTATTGTATTCTACTTGTATGGAATAATAGTACAATGATCACCAGCCTTATGATTCCACATAGGTACCTGCTGATTGTTAATGCTGAGCTATTCGTCAAAAGTTCTTGAAACAATAGATACTTCATTAAAACTACATTTTACCGTAATATATAAGATCTCATCATGAAAAATAAAACATTTTGTTTATGGCTTTCTAGTTTGAAACAATTTATTAGAATTTTATTAATCGCCAGTAATTAATGAATTCGTCAAATTCCGTAAAATCATTGTCATTTTATGGAAACCACATTTTTTAAGGTCTCAGAATGACATTTTGACATACTATTTATGTTTTTGTAGTTTGAGTCAATTTATATATGAATACGTCGTCCTTCATCGTGTACCTAATTGATTCTAGTAAATTACCAATCTCATTTCTGCCGACGACTTTAATTATGGGTTTAGTTTGAATATAACTTACTTTAATGCCAACGGGTTTTTGTCTTTAAAATCTTTGATCGGTTTTATTGATAAAAAATAAAATCCTTCTCAATTACACACAAAATTTAATAATTTAACTGATATATATTATGATTATGGTGAATATGTAATAAGTGGGTACTCATAATTTCCATGCTTTTCATCAAGTTTAAATATTATCCATTAACGTCTCGACTTGGAAGAGAAAAACAGAGTTTGAGTATATTTATAGCTGTCAAAAGGCTGATACACGAGTACAAATAAAAGGATGTACGAGTACCTACACGAAGTTAATTAAAAGCACTCGGTAGTGCGGAGCAAGCTTGGAAAGGCTTCTATCCAAAAAATTACTAGGTAGTCGCTGGTGATGATAATGATGATATTAATTATTTCAACGTGTCGGTAGTAGAAACCCAATAGTATGATTGCTATCAAATAAAATTCAGTGTGCTAAAAAGCTTTTGCTTTCAAATAGAGTGCGGCCAAATAAAAAGCTCGCTCAATCTTCGAGCCAAAAAAATATTATTGCTGAAAGAAGATTGATTGAAACGGGAAACATCGATTGAATCAAGCGAACTTTGGACTACAATAAAGTTAATCGTGCTGTGGAATACGTACACACTACTCAATGCTAATCCCAACGTTTGATAAGTTATCTCCTACCAAATGCGATATTATACGCGTTTATTGAAATAGTTTTCATAGATCGTAGCGGATCAACGTAATTTAATACATGTGGGTCATTACATAAAATCCGAATCAAATTGTGTGTAGAAAAGAACTATGATGTAGTCCACGAGTGAATTATTTATATTTTTACATTTCCAACTAATTCATCATAGATTCGTTTTAAAAACTATTAAATCTTTTGAAGTAGACGATTCTTTAGCACTCTGGCGTAAAACACCCGCTTAGAATCTTATTTCAATCAGAAAAACAATTAAGTATTGGTTTGAAATGGGTGTAACTAATTTTAGTTCTTAATGTAATAAACTTCATAAAAAGAGTTTTTTGTCGGTTTTACTTTCCTTTTCCTGCAGATCTTGCCTCTCTCAATATTGGGGCTGCTATATTCCTACTGGCTCCAGGCAGTTGAGACCCCCATGAGTTTATCACAAAAATACATGTTTTAAATGTTTTTATTTCACAATAGAATTTTCTAGGAGCATTAAAAAATTCCATTACCATTGTTTTTGCGGAATATTATTGTTGTTAAGATTGTCATGCAGTTATGAATAGAAAATTCTACCACTATTGTTGTTTAGAAATCATTAAAATTTGCTTTGACGATTTTTTACATTCTCGTCGTGTTGGTTTGTTATCATATAAAATTGCTGTCGACGGAATGTATTCATTAATTTCAGTGTATCGGCATTCTGTGAAATGCAGTCCAATACAACGATTATTGTGAATTTAAGATACGCAATCGATTGCTTTACTCTTTATCTATAATTAGGTTACATATTGCAACGACTTCGTTATCATTGTATTATTTCATGACAATGCCTGTTTTTTTAATCAAAATAGTAAACGGAATTGCTGGAACGCCTAACTTACGCAATCAACCAAAACTAACTCTAAGACATGAAGTCCGTTTGCGAAAAAATGTTTCGATTCTATGGCGGAACATTGTATTCTCTATAATTGGGCATCTTTGAAAATCTCCACGACATTCTTTTGAAAATCTCCACTACATGATGAGCCAAGTAGATTGGCAAGAACTTTATACTTTTCGCACTATAAATGAGGCGGTACACTATTTTTATTATTGTATTTACAGTATTTTTGACGCATGTTTTACTAGAAAAGCTTCTAGTAGAGGAGGCCGTCGCTATCCGAAGTAGTTCTCTGGAGATATCATCGCGGGTATTAGGGTGAAGCATGCTCTCCATAAAAAATGGAAGGCTACTGGCTGTCAGTGTGACTATGACTTATTCAGTGCATAGAGCCGTGGTAAAGGCGTAATATTCGCACTGCTTTCCAAGCATATCTGAATTCCATTGAACACGATATCAAACATGATTCCAAGATGTTTTGGGACTACGTCAAATCGCTACGTAAGGATGGTGGTATTCAAGACACCATGATGTACGGGGATCGGGAAGTTCGAGGAGTGGATGTAGCTAACGCCTTTGCAACACATTTCCAATCCGTGTATAGTAATGAACCTCCATTACTAAATCCTAACACTGCTGCCAAGTTGAATGTAAAGGGAGCCCAAAATATCGATATTGGTCATATTGACGAATCAGATATAGAATCCTCCATTAGAAAAAATGAAAAATACTCATTCACTTGGCCCAGACTTTCTCCCGGTGTTTTTCTTTTTAAAGGTTGTGTCGAGTTTTTAAAACTTCCACTGAGTTTCTTATTTAACCTTTCCATAGAAACTGGAGTATTTCCCTGACTCCTGGAAAGTATCAAAAAATTTGTCCGATTTATAAAAGCGGTGCAAAGACTTCAGTGGAAAATTTCAGACCAGTGGCAATATGCACCGGCTAAATTGTTCGAATCGATTCTTCCTAAATACATGCTACCACAAGTGGACCTGTTTCTAATTTCGAACAGCATGGATTTAGAAAAGGTCGTTCAACAGAAACAAACCTATTGGTGTTTACCGATTATGTATCAAAATCTTTAGATAAAGGCCAGATTGTTCATATAATGACTTTTCTAAGGCCTTCGATACCGTAAATCACGACATCTTACTTGATAAACTGTCTACACTAAGTTTCTCTATACGACAGCTAAACTTTTTTGCTAGTTACTTTGCGGACAGAAAACAATTCGTATCACATGGAGTATTCACATCCAATTTGTTTTTTGTTTATCAGGAGTACCCCAAGGTTCTAATTTCCTAGGCCCGCTCCTCTTTCCATATTTATAAATGATATTTCAGAGGTAATTCTGCATTCTAGGTCTCTTCTATTTGCTGATGACCTAAAACTTTTCATTGAAATACAAACTTTAGAAGACTGCAATCGACTTTAAGATTGAGTTCAATATATCTAAATGTTTAATTTTGTCATTCACTAGGGCGTTTCATACCTGGTACTACCGGTATACGATGGACAACCTATGTTTAAAACGTGTCTCCACTATGAAGGATCTCGGAATCATGTTTGATAGTAGGCTGACATTTCATGCTCACATTGAGATGGCTTGTGGCAATTCATTGAGAATGCTGGGTTTTGTCTTACGCACCGCAAGGAAGTTCAGAGACACCCGGGTTCTCAAAATTTTATATGACTCATTAGTAAGGAGTAGACTTGAGAGTGGGTCGATCGTTTGGAGTCCACACGAGGTCAAGTACTCCCTCATGTTGGAGAAGGTTCAGAAGAAATTTCTGAGATTTCTTTACTTGAGGGAGTACGGTTACTACCCGTGGCTCTATCCTACCGACTTTCTCTTGGGTATGCTCGGAACATACCATCTAGAGGTCAGAAGGGATGTGTACATTGCAACACATTTCTTCAGATTGATTCGTGGATGGTCTGAAAACTCAGCTATCATGGAGAGCATTCATTTCTATGTTCCAGATGGTTATCTTCGCCATCGGCAGCATAGGTTGTTTTATCTCTCGGCCTGCAGGACCAACTTGCCAATGGTCATGCCGGTGGGGAGGGCAATCATGTTGTTGAATCGAATCGCTTCGGATGTCGATATATTTTGCATAAATGAAGCTTCGTTCAAACGACAAGCATTCCTGCTATTTGTATAATTATTCCTTGGTTTTATTTTATTTATTTTTTATACATCATTTGGATGAAAAATTATGTTTAAATTGTCTAATTTTTTATTGTTTTATTTTTTACTGTCTTTACTTTACATTCATTGCAATTTATATTTTTTTAGAATTAATTGTTTTATATTTATGAATATTGTGTATTAATACACTTACTCGCTCTATTTAAAAACGCCTTAAAAAAAAAATTTTGTAATGTTTTTAAATTAATAAATAACTGAATACTGAATACTGAATAATCTTATTTTTGTTCTCTTTTGAATTTTGTTAGGTTTTGTATGTGCCTACTGGTATTTGTAATTCAAATGAATAAATGCATTTCGTCAATGTGGTAGGGTGTATGTTATTGTACAGTACAGCGTACACCCACACAACCCCACTGGAAGACAATAAAATGCCTTTTTACAATAATGTATTGTAACGCCTCGATGGGAAGAATGTTAAGATATTTGGGAAGTGATGTGAAACCGGAGACTTCACCAAATACCCTAGTGAATTATATTAAAGGGACTGTGCTACTGTCAAGGGAATAAAGTGAAACAGATAGCACAATAGGACCATGGCTTGAGTTCTTACGGGAGCTATGCAGACCGTCTCCTTATCAATAGTAAATACATTGTTATTGACAAAATATGTCTTCATGATCAATTTATTTAATTCAAAATATTAATTTGGTTCCAGGAGCCGGCAGCCATGGCGGCCACGGTGGCGGTGTCCTACCCAGAGCCCGGGGGGGCTGACCTGGCAGACTATTGGGCGGAGTACGGGCTAGCCACCACCTTCTACGAGGAGCCGCAGAACTATGAAGGTAAGTCAACTATTCTCAGTATCGCCCTGGTGAAAGACCACCATTTAAAATCGTGAGCAGATCTGACTAGTCAGTTCCCCTTCTATGTTCCCTTTCTTACTTCATTCAGCACCACAACATGGGATTCTTAGATTCACTGGATCCGAATAGTTAGAACTCTTATTAATAAGTTGGATACCTCTGAACAGGGACGGCTCGTAACTTTTTAGTGTGCAAGAGAGATGAAAAATACAACGTAATTGATGTTGTTGTAGCCTAAAATGATTTTATTTATTTTTTAAAAAAAATATTTTTTTTTGAAAAAATATATTTTTTTACGAATCTTTTTCGGTTTTAGTGGGTTTTTTTTTTTGACCCACAAAAACTGAAAAATCTTAAAAATCTTTATACAAAAAAAATATTTAAAAATAAAACGTATTCGGGTACAACAGCATCAATCACGACGTTTTTTTTAATCTTAGCACTCTAGCACACTAAAAAGTCACGAGCCGCCACTGCCTCTGAACGAGGCTATTTTTAGTGATTTCGGTTTAAATTCATTCAAATCAACTGGTATGAATTTATCATGTTATAAATAATTCCCCAGAGTTTCATGCGGCTATCCAAGTTATTCAGGCAAGCGCTGGTCATCCAGTCATCTGGAATAAGCTTCCCCCAAAACTTGCCAATATACAGAACCTAGCAGAGTTCAAACGGGTCTTAAAAACCAAATTGTTTAATAATCCTACATACAAAACGTAACTTATTAAAATTTAATTTCTTTAAAAACGTCTCTAATTTGGTTTGTTTCGGTTTTCTCCTTACTTCTATTATTACAACTCAATGTATTCACTATTTACTGAAAACCATATACTTATTGTCATAAAATATTTATCGTTACTTGTTATGCTTACACTGTTGGCATTTTTAGAATCGTTTACTTATAATACTTGAATATTAATCTTTTAAGTACCAAAATATTACTGTCCTCAATCTAATTTTCTTTGATTTGAAAAATATGTTAACATGAATTCATACGTTTCATCTGGATTTTTATACCCTTAACTTTTGGTAAATTGTTTTTTTTTATTCTGTTGATGTACACGTGCACTGTTATACCCATATCTGAACCTTTTTCTCTCATGATTTATGATAACGATCATGATTTTAGATAGTTTTAATTTTTATACATTTTACGTTTTTTTTTTCTCCTTGTTAGTTAGTCTTATTAGCATAATTAATTTAGTATGAAGCGCATTTGAGGTGAAATATCACAAAACTGCGCTATATAAGTTCACTGTTATTATTATTACTAAGCGCTACTCCACTGAACCTAGTTTATTTGAAGGAAATCTTCATAGAATAACATTATTATTATGAATGAAGATCTTCTGAAAAAACAATTCTTGAAAAGGCTTCAGACGTGAACCATGACCAGATAGATAGCCATAGCCCTCCACCTAACGGAGGATGTCATTTTATTGCCGCATACAATAGATAAATAATAGCACAGCGTGACAGAACCTTTGAAACTCCGTGTGGTCCAGTAACTTAGTTATTTATAATAATTTATTTTTATTTGTATTTTACACATATTTCTATTTTATGAACTTCAAGTCTCAATGATCACCGTTTTCTACGACTTGATTTCTGCATAATGTTACTATTGTGTTGTTTATAATATCTCGAACGTGATTAATTTATTGATAAAGCACCCACAGAGAAATCACACACAAGTACTCAATTTCCATTAAATGCTGATAAGACGATAATTTCTCTGTCTATATTGGTACAGCAGGTAATTCAATTTCACTGTGATATTGTGCGCTTCTAATAAATACGAGTATGTTCCTATGTATGTACGTTTGTATTGATATCGCAATTCATCAACTTGGAGACTTTACAAAGTTTCTCCGTTTTATTTAAAGCTACCATCTCTGCATTAGAAAATGTTGTACAACAATGTTCGACCAGATTAATAGATTATTCATCGATATAATATATACTTTGTCCATGAAATTATCATATTAAAAAACTTACATGTTGCTTGATAGTTTTTTATACAATATTAAGCAAAAAAACAGTGAAAT
Source organism: Drusus annulatus (assembly GCA_022651775.1). Taxonomy (NCBI): domain Eukaryota; kingdom Metazoa; phylum Arthropoda; class Insecta; order Trichoptera; family Limnephilidae; genus Drusus; species Drusus annulatus. Next base: position 617,745 of record JAGWCC010000390.1, on the reverse strand, counting down.
TTACCGAAATCTTCCAGTTTCACCAAAGAGAATAGCATATCAAAACGAGCACACCTTACAGAGTTTAATTGTAAAGTCACTTAACTTGTTGAAAAATATTCTCCCCTCCTGTCCAGTGAAATAATCACTGAATTCGACCGAAGTGTCCGTAATGGATATTTGTCAACCGATTTCTGTAGGTAAATAAATGTTGGCAATGTTGCAATTCGAGGCAATGGTATAAGACGAATTTATTTCCAACTGTTTTATATAAATAGATAAATGTCTAAAGGCATAGAAGTTGTGGGTATAGCAAGCGACAGTTGTCAAGTATAATGATTCTGTTTCATGGTATAATTAGTGAGTGATGCGAGCTCTAGTTTGCGTGGGAACCTCTTGTACTTGACTATTATGATCGTCCTGGTTCAATCGTTCAATGATATGTCTCTGACGTCTCAGACGCCTCGGCTCTGTTCTGGTTCTGGTTGCACAATGGAACGAGTCAATGCTCTGGTATCCGTAAAACCGGGCTATTATTGTGCCGCGTATACTTTCGCTTTCGCGAAATCATCTCTTCTCCTCATCGACAGCAACAGCATCGCCAACTCGATGGACCAATAAATGTTATCTGCCATTACCACTCTCCGGGTCAGCCGAGCTAGACACAACCTCGGGTCATTTTTCACCGAATTACGCAATACATTAAATAGTATTTACTCATAAATCATTTATAGTACTTTTATATGCTAACAAGGCAGATTTTTTTATGTAGCAAGGACGACTTAGAAATTAAATAAAGTCATTATATATGCAAACACTTCCTAGGCAATAATTCACGAGTACGAATAATTTTAAGTAGTAGATTAATCTGAAATCAATTGAATATTGAAATATGATATGGATATAACAATATAATAACTCTGTCGGTGTGATTTTGCCCAGCAGCACTCTCTGTATTTTGTAGGTTGGTTTATAAATATGTATAATTGTTAGCAACGGGTATTTTTTCATGGCACCTTCCAACCTGTTCTCAAAAATCCAGTCAATATACCTGCCCAGTAAATTGTACAGAATAAATTATAAGCTGTACTTAAGTAGATAAATTAACATCTATTTCGTGAACATCTACGGCCCAGTGTTTTCTCGTCTAACCTGTTTTCTTTGGATTCTGCGCAATATTGAGAATCGGCCAGGCTATCGATATCACAAGGCTGGTATACCTGTAGGTGCACGGTGGCCTGTGCGTACGGCATCCTAACTAACTTGTATCGAAAATGCTGATTCGAGACCAACCTATAATTAAATATTATAAATCTAGCGAAGCCGATCTCTCATTATACTGTCAATTAAAATATCTCTATTCTTTGTGAACACGATAGCTAAATTCCTAATTGATAGAATTCCATGACATATTTCAATATTTTCAGAAACTGGCCATATTAAAAAAACTGGTTGAATGAATTCTTTGTTTCAATTCCACTTGAATGTCATTTTTGGCCGAGGCAATCTGAACCAGCAGGATACCGGGAATTTTCTGATGGGCTCATATTCAATGTCGTCGGAATTTGTGTGTAAATACTGTAAATAATATTATTTATATCGAAATCTTTTGAATCAGAGCCGTTTTATCTGACTAGGTATCATTATCATCACCCAGTTTTCCCAGTCGGTCCGGGGACCCTTTGACTCTGTCCATTGCAAGCCCAGTCTCTCCTCACACAGCTTCTGGATCTGTTTGTTGCTGACCAACTTGCGTTTTTCTCATTAAAAAGAAATTATAGACTACGCAGTAGTCGCTCTGCAGGCATCGTGAGCACATATTCAAACCACCTCTCCTGGGATTTTTCTGTAAAAGTTGCAGGAGTTGGATTCCGATCGCCTTTCAATAGTATAAATTATCTCACAGTATTATATTTTGACTCCCGCTACCTTCTTCAAAAATCCAATTTCGGTCGAAGAAACCCAATAACGCTCTCGCCACCTAACCATCTAGATTTGATGCCCATAAAATCCTATCTGTAAAACCTTTGTAAGTGTGAATATCTTTGTTACTGTATTTATGATGTTTATCTAATTAATCTCTCTTCCTACGAGTCTCTTTTTAATGTATATTTTCGCTAGTTCCCTCTTCTTTTATACTTGCTTTTTTAAATTTGAATGTCTTGTAAAAATATTATTATTTTATAAATTTGTCCTTCTCAGAATGAGTTTTTTTTAAGCTTCTTGGGAATAATATATCAATAAATGTTTTTTTTTTTGGTACTATATCAATATTTTAATAAATAAAATCTGACAAGAATTAACTATATTATAATAAATGTGAAAGGCCTTGTATTCCTCCTACCTATCGAAAAATGTTTACGATATAGGAAATGCTTAAAAATTTTGCATATAGCATATTTAGTAGGTATTTACACTTAACTTGAAGCTAATATTTAGCAGAAAAATTTAGCCATTGCCTAGATTTGACTAGGCGAATAGCGACAAAACATGTAAAACTAAGTGTGTATAGATCACCAACTTAGCTAAATATTACACCAAATGGATTCAAGATGTTTAACAAACAGATAGGAAAAAAAACTTTACAAAAACATATCGTCGCCGGAAACGCAAAAGGGCTGAAGCGCCATTTTGAGAAGTTTACACCAGAACACTTTAAAGTTTTTTGTTTGTTTTACAATAAAATTTATAAGTGCACCTGGTTGGATTTAAAAAAAAGTTAACTCAGGTAACTCAATGCTCTCACTGAGTTACCTGAAACGACAAAAAGCTAAAAAAAGTCCCAGACTTATGTCGCTTGAGTCAAGCCTTCTCCCAAATAGTAAATATATTTTAGATGGCTGGAGGGCCACAAAAATTTTGAGAATCAAAGGAGTGTCAGAGCATTCGATGCAGAAAAGAAACTGATCAAAACTGCATATTTAACTATTTTTTTACTAAAGTGTCGCTTCGGCTCTTTTGCCTTTTCAGCGATATCTTAAAATTAATTGCTATTCCACCCCCATTTACAACAAATGAACTACGCATGCGTCGTATTAATTATCCATTCCAAATATCAGACCAGTTTTCGCTAGTGTGACAAGTATGATTGTTTCCCAAAAATACGCAGAAACAGTCAACATATATTCCAGTAGGATTAATAATGATTCCTTCTCGCTCTTCCCGGAACGCCACGAGATGCACGTGAGAAAACAAAGCTAATCCGCAGATGGGAGATTACCATCTGAAACACTTTAGAGTGTTCTCCAACCGATGCTGCTGATGCAGCGATTATAAATAGACTCCCTTTCCGGCTTCTGTTCACATTTCGAGGGGAAAAACATCTTTCAGTAATACAATGAGGAGTCGGTGGGATACTCCAACTGAATAGTTTCAAGACCAGATACAATTCATCATTGATTATGCCGATTTACAACAGAGATAACGCTTTATGGAGCTATCTCACGATTAGCCATAAATTAAATAATGGTGCTTCGGTGGGCACTTGATGTGATTATCACAGAAATTAAATGCATTTTTGAAGTGATTTAGTATTCCAAACTGTATACAGTAGGTACATATTGTTCATCGAATAACTTTATTCGGGTTATTCCTAGCTTACAGGCGATGCAATGCAAAATCATGCTAAATTATGTGTTCTTAGTTTGGAAATTCAATCGCCTAGAAATGTTATAGATGCTTTAATTAATTAAAATTAAGTAAAACACATTGATGTTAGCGAGTCTATTTATAAGCCTAGAAAAAGTATCAGGCATATAAAAATACTTTGAAGTGTCAAATCTACTACTTACGAACTTTTTTGGATTTGCTTTTATTTTACAATGTGTAAAATTAAGTTCTTTATAGTAGTATGATAGGAAAATATTTTTATATTTGTGCCCGAGCTTCACAAAATAAAATAAAACGTGCTTTTTGCATAAATCAAAACATTCGGCTGGAGTTATCGCCACCAGCGTAAGGAGTGCATGATTTCGTTCGAATTTTACGAATTGACTTGTCCTAGTCTGACAATCAGGTATGCAAATGCAAATTGGCCAACCTCACCCTGTCTTGTAGTTAAGGATATTTGGGATAAGTATTTACGTTAAGACTTAATAATTTACATAGAGCAATTATATTATTATATATATCGTCGCTGAAAAGGCTAAAGGGCTTAAGCGACACGTTGGTCAAAAATTATTTAAATTTGCAGTTTTGATCAGTTATTTTTTCTGCATCGAATGCTTTGTTGACCCTCGTTTGATTCTGAAGGCTTTTTGGCCCTTCAGCCATTTGAAATATATTTATCATTTTGGAGAAGGATTAACTCAAGCAACACAAGTTTGGGACTTTCTTAACTCTTTGTCGCTTCAGGCAACTCAGTGAGAGTAGCGTTGGGAAAAACTTCAATGTTTTGTGAATGCTTCACGAATTGCTAGTTCTTTAAAATGAACCCTTCGCAGTGAACACTTCAATTGAAGTCGAACTCGCAAAAAAGAGATTTGAATTTATACGGTTATTTGTTCAGTTCTTTTTGGAACCGGTTCCTTGATGTTACTCGCCAAAACAAAAGTACTAGTCGGTAGAGATTTAAAAACGAAAAGAACTGGAACTGGTTCCTCGCCAAAACAAAAGTACTAGTCGGTAGAGATTTGAAATTGAAAAGAACTGGAACTGCCAATTGTTTCTAGCCGAAACAAAGAGATTTTAAAACGAAAAAAAATCACGTTCCTTTAGATCGAAGTACTTTGAAGTCGAACTTTAAATTAAGTACTTCTTTATAGGCTTTGAAGTTCAACTTCACAACTGAACTGCTGCAAATTGAAGTAGTCCTTTGTAATCTAAGTTCCATTGAAATATTTGTTCAATGAAATGAAATGATGAAGTTTGAACTGCCGCAAAATGAAATAGTTCACACGGAGCAGTCAGAACGCTAAAATTAACTACCAACTTGAATTGAAATATTTCTTCAATGAACAGTGAATGCAGAAGGAACTGCTGCCAAAAGAAGTAGTTCTTTCAGAGCGTTCACAACGCTAAGTGAGAGCATTGAGTTACTTGAGTTAACTTTGTTTTCTAAATCCAGAAAGGTACTGAAGACTTGAAGACAAAAAAACTTTAAAGTGCTCTGGTGTAAACCTCCCAAAATGGCGCATCAGTCCTTCTGCCTTTCCGGCGACGGTATAATACTTAGGTTCTTAAATGATTGTGTTTCCTTTATACTAATTGACATCGAAACTTCGAGCATTTGTTGTGGAACGCTATGTGCATTCAGACACGTTCAAGCATAGTAACTGTGAAACTATTAAGTATTGATACAATGCCATTTTCTTCTGTAAAAGATAACTGAAAACCGAACGACACAAACATTGTAATAAACCTGGAATTATGTCATTCTCCAAAAATACACGTCGTTCTACATACAGCTCGCAGTAGGATTGAACGTTTTAAAAATAATGTTACTTTTTAACAACATTTTTTACGACCCGAAAGCGTAAGTTTTAATACTGATTATCATAGTAGGAAATCATGAATCAACTGGAAACAAGCAGACATCAACCTACGATACAATTATTTTTAGTGTGCCCGCTAGCCCGCCTCCTCTCTAACTAAAATCCAAACACAAGTTTGAGTGGTCGGCCACTACCACGCCATTGCAGTCAGAGATCTGCTCTCCCGCCGGCCATTGCTCGAGTTTAAAGCACCAAGTGGAAACACATTATTGTGAAAAATATAAATATGCTCGACTTGTGTATTAATAGAAACTCTGCCCTGAAAGATCCCAGTATGACGTGCCTCAGTTTGTAATTAGTCAGTTATTAGTATTACAGTGCGGAAGGTAATACAACTCATGCGGCAAATATGGGTTGAAGTGCGCGTATATAGTTAATTGTGAACGTGGAATGCAGTTTCATTAACTATGGGAATGGGTGCCTTATGTTCGCTGCCCACCAACAGCTGCTTTGGTTAGTTATAAGTTTCAATTGTTACGAGTTATGATTATATAAAGTACCCATTCAAATGAGTAAAAGTACAGATGTTTTTTTTTTAAACATTAAGATATTATTTATAATAACTCCTTATGAAGATATGTTTATTTCTACCATATTTTGCCAATATATAACTTTTAAGACAAGGTATTCACATATAAATCGTTTAAATTGCCGAGTGCCTTTCCATGTAAATACATTTACCGTGTTTGTAACACATATCTCAAGATGATTTAAATGGTAATTTAATATTTAATGTGAACGTTACATTACTTAATTCATTTGGGAACATATTCATTTATGATTAAAAACCTGTATCGCTTAATTCCCAGGGAAGTTAATTAGAAACTGAAATTAAAAGTATAATATTAAAATGCAATTCCCCACGAGCTGACAGTTTCAAAGTTAGAAATAATCACTCAGAACACCTTAAAATTAATATTAATATTAAGAATTTAAGTTTTCTTATTCATATTTTCAACTTAAAGCAAACTTTAGATTTTTTTTCCTGGCACTTAACACATTATTTTTTACACTAAGTCATCAAAATTATACTTACATTATTTCTAGACATATCACTCCTAAAATGGGGGATTTGCTAGAGACTAACATTTTTTAATTATTTCTGATGAATCTGTAACAATAATATAAAATATTTTCTGAGGATGCGTTTGACATCGAAATAATTTATATTTTAGATTAGTAAAAACTTAGCTTTGAATTCTCACCGTAAAATAATTTCCAAATCAGCAATAACATTAGCAGTAAGGACCATTTTTTGAATAATAAATTAGTTATTTCCCAAGTTCTTCCTTTGAAAATTATTTAAAATTTACACCTCGTATGTTATTAAATTTATGCCCATTCTATCCGCCATGCGACAAGCATTATTTTTTTCGTCTCGCCTTTCGAGTTACATCGCTTGTGATTCAACTGCCGCTGAACAGCCGGCCGATAAACATTTCGACTGGTGTCTGACTTCACGATGAATTTTTAATTTATTTTAACAAATACAATGAAATCTTATGTTTTTTTTACATTTAAACTTCACGTACTTGTAAATAAATGGTTATTGTATTTTTCCGCAATTTAATCGAACATGAATAAATGCAAATGAATTTGTTCTATTTTTTAAGTCTCCTGCCATTTTTGGGGGAACACCCGTCACCCAATTATTTCTAGGGTACTGTATCCTCTCAAGGCATGATTCATAACCTAGGCCGGAAGTATCGCATTCGCACCGGATTTCACCTAACAGCCTTCAATTTAAGTATTCTTAGAAATGTTTGGATGGTGAACGTAACAAGTATTGACCTAGTCAAGCAATTACTCCCGTAATTATTAGAAGTAGGTACCTTTGTTTACAAACAAAAAACTGTCATTGGTTTGTTTTCCATTGTCGGTTAAAACCGACTTAATAATTTCACGGACGTTTTGTTTTGTTTCGTATCGAGCATTGGCGGATTATGAAATGCCTAACGACCGTGCAACTTTCACAACACTTGTTCGTAGTACCTACCTATCAATAAATACATCAGAAAAATACAACTATCTAGCAACACTGTCGTATCTTCCAAATTTGTGAGCATTACTTCCAGATAACAAAGGTTCGAAAATGTATTCATGTAATTTTAGCTCAACACTTTCAAAATAATTTGAAAATTGTAAAAAAATGAGGATAAATAATTTTTTAAGAAACAAAATACGTCAAAAGTATTTCGACAGCAAAAAGGTTTTTTTTTATCAAAATTCGAAAACAATGTATTCATGTAATGAAATTTGTTTTCGTCGCTAGGGTTGTTTGTGCAGTCGCATAAAACAACCATTTGAAAATTGTAAGATTATAAAAAATATGATTGATATTTGAAATTATAAAAAACCGACACGGGTCAATCTTTTAACTATAACAATTGAATATGTATATCCAAGTTTTAATGGTAGACTTTCAAACAATTGACAAATCTCAATAAAAATAGTTTTATGACAAGTATATTTTTATAAAACAAATCACTCAAAATTCGAAAAAAAAATGTACTTTAAAAAAACATAATAGCTCGACAAGGTTAAATTTACAGTCGGTGGCGTCGCTAGGGTAGATTTTGTGCATATAAAAATTCTATGGATTTGAAAAAATTATAATGTTTATTTTTTGGGCACCTGCAAAGTTAACCGTGTCAATTTGTACCTTGGTATCCATAGAAAATAGAGTATTCTTGAAGTAGGTAAGATTTCCGGAATCCGGAATGTCATTTTGTTCAAATATACATATTTGTGATATTTGACTATCCTATCATTTCTAATTTTGAAATTGTTGATTCGTTGTGGAATTCTATTCTAATGATTTAATAATACCATTTTTTTTTACTTTATGCCACTATTTTTTATTAAGGCCGGTTTCCCCTTATAACGGGCATCTTCAGACTGGTACAATTTTAAGTGAATCTATAGTATACTATACTATCTATATCCGGAATGGACGCATCATATTGAACATCTGTGACTTGGTATTTTAAACAAAAAATATATTTTATTTAGTTAAAAATTTTGTATTATTCAATCACTATCCTTCTTTCGATATATAATGTATTTAATCTGTTTTAATATTTTCCAAACCGTGTGTTTGACCAGCTAAAGTTGCGATTCGTACGTTTGTGCGATGACGAGACGTGATGTCTCGAATCGTCGGTAAAGAAAAGCATCGCTCAGTAGGTATAGGCATACCGCTGACAGCTCCGTTGTAGCCTCTCCCTCTTTCTCATAAACGATGAATGTAACAGAGAGAGCTAACAACAGAGCTCTCAGCGGCAGGAGCGTACCTATTACCTAAATACACGCTATGTCACGTTTCCATTTAATTTTATGCAAGATGCATTAAATCAACGTCTGTTTTGAATTAATCTATAAAACGAAATAATTATATTCTTAGCACGCCCCTGATAAAAAAAGTATTTTAATTACGAATTAACATTATTGAGTGCGCAGTTTTATAGACTAGTTCTGAACAAAAAACACTCAGATATTATGATCATAAACATCGAACCAGTTCAATTACTTTTTATCATCCTTTGATTCAATCGCATTGTAGTTACACGCCGCTTCGCCCGAGAATTCAACGCTCTTTATATGACGTCTTGTTTTATTTTGTACATATTTTGATTGATATGTCAAATATCCATAGTTCATGATATTTTTTTCCTTTAACCTTAAAATTCCAAACAGAAAATTTGTACAAATTGCATGATGCCAGATCTTACCGATCAAGAGTTTTTGCTGCATCTTTTGGTGAAATTGCAGAAATGAATGGAATGGAAAGGATATTTGATAGGTCCATAGCTCACGATGGAAATTGATTGTTATGAAACAGGTGTAAGAAGTAAATTAAAATATCTGCGTTGACCCAGAAATTCTTAACAGAACTGTTTAGATTTCATAAAGCCAGAGTTTACCGTTCAAAAATTTTTCCTGCTTCAGATAACAGATTTTCTGCTTTATTCACGACTATAAAATTACAAACAAATAAAAAAAAATATTGCTCAGGGCGCAACAGCCATTAAAGTATAAATTCGCAGCTGGGAATTAATCGTTTGATTACATTAAAACAGGTAGGTACCTACCTATGGTATATGTAGAAGATAAATTTTCCGTTGAATCACAATTCAAGGCTTGTTCTGACCTCGGAATCCAGATTCAAGCCTTACATTCAGTTCGCTCTCAGAATAATTCCATATCATTAACACAACCAGGAACACGATAAAGGTATTTTTTATATGCAAACCAACTAACCTACGTAGGTAACTTTATTCATGTAATTATCTAGTACCTACCCGCTCCCGCGTAATTACCAGCAGATAATAAATTTATTCTTCACCCGAACGTAGGTACCTATTTTTTTTATATTTTACCAGTTGTTACCCGTTAAAAAAAACGGGATGTAAATTGACTTACCAAGAAAAGGTATTAGTTGCTTTAATTCACCCATTTCAAATATAGAATGATGTCTGCTATAATACATCATAGGTAGGTAGGGATTTGAAAGGATTTTGATAATTTTCTGAACACTTCCGTCAGTTCAAATTTTGAAACATTCACATTCTTACGTACTCACAAAGGAAATATATTTATAACTATATATATATATATATATATATATATATATATATATATATATATATATATATATATATATATATATATATATATATATATAAATATATACTCGTATATACACTACAACAATAAAAGAACGGTGTCATAAATTCATTATATATTCTGAAAATAATAATTATGTACTTTTGTATTTTAGATGTTTACGTACTCACATCACATCACATCCGAAATTATATTGTTTTATTATTATTGTATTCTTCACCTCCGAAATGATTGCTAGAGTCAGAAATGTATTATTTTAGAGAAAGAATTCATTTAGGAAGGTCTCTACGCAGATTGAAATGCGAGAGGGGCCATTGATTATTTCTTTAAAGGGGGAGACAATTATTCCCGGCTGAATAACCTGTCAATATTTGAATTCCTCCTATTTTCATTATTACAACCGGAAAATGTTGCTTGTGCAATGATTAAGGACTAAGTTAGCAGAGGATTGAACTCGCGTTTCCTGGGTGGTAACCCAACGTATTTGTCCACTCGGCTACTAACGATATGTATGCCGTAACCTATGTGTATAATATTTGTCTCTTTATTTAGGCTAATGAGTACATGTTTTGGGGAAGAAATTTTCCAGTGTCTACTTATATAAAACTTTTGCATTTGTAATTTGCAACGCTCCGGGTATCTCCTGCTTAATCTAGTATTTATATTTGAAAACATCGTGATATCTTGATTTTTTCTATGCTTCGTGAAAAGGCTCTCTCAATATCGTCCTTATGAGACATCACCATTCAGAATCGAAATGTTGCTTAAAATTGCGTTAGTAACCAGATCTGAATAGCCAGGTGCTTCTCAATCTTCCTCTCCCATTCCACCAACTCCCCGCTGCTTTCAGCTTCCAAACATTCCCAAAATAGGGATGCCATATTCCAACTGAAGCCTGATGGAACTGTTATGCTGGGGGGGGCAGTATCACATAAAATGTATCAAATATGTGCTATTGGTTTTTTTTTCAAACTGTTGTCCTTTTTTCTGGTGTTCGATATCGGGGGCGGACTTTAACAGGCTAATCTTCACTCTTTAGGCCACTGAACAGATAATCCCTAGAAGAGCGATTAATTTCACCAGAAGTGGGGACATTTTTTGATTACTTTGGGCACCCAGACACGCCCACGCTTAAGTTGTAGCCCGGAATAGCACCAGCTTAGGAACTTAATAAAAAAGATATATCGTAAAATACTAATGGTGTGTTTGTTCTTTGATCTAGAAGGCGAGCAGGAAGCCGAATGGCTGGTGGCCGCGGGGCTGAGCCAGCTCGCGCTGCCCTTCCTGGCGGGGCGCGAGGTGCCCGAGGCGGAGGTGGCCGCCGCCCTGCGCCGCCTGCCCCGGGCCCAGGCGCAGGCCGCCCGCCGCCGCGTCAAGGACCTCAACAGGACCCTCCGCCGGCAGCGCGCGAGGCGCCCCGACATCAGGGACGTGTTCCGGGACCACGAGGTGAGGATTGCTGAGTTATATGGTCTTGTCGATTAGAGGCCCTCTGTAACCTCTCTTTCTAATGCGTGTGTCGTTTAGGAGAGAAGGGAGGTAAAAACTCAGAGATACACCCTTGGAGTAACGATATAAGGAGGTATAGCTAATATTTTTACCCAACCTTTACAAATTTGCGATAAATCACTTTCTCCGGGTTTTTACGTCGTATACCATGAAAGAAAGAGACAAGAAAAATCGTCACGTAATACGCAGCACTTCTAAGTATGTAAGGATGTTATCCGTCCGCGCTAAGTTCACATCATCGAGTGGCATAACTTACGTCAGCGGATTTTCAGGTTATTTCCTATATTTGTGTTGATTGAAAAACTTGCAGTAGTTATACAAATAAATCAAACATGGTGGTGATATGTGTTATGTGTGAATCTTCAAATAAGACCAAACAAAGATTATAAAACATCACTTTTCAGAGGTATTTCAACAGTTTTTAATATTTTTGACCGAACTTTAAAATTTTCACATTTTTAATAACATAAAAACAACAAAAAGGTTCCATCATTATTTAGGCAAATCTTCTGTTATTAGTGTTTGTGTGATATTTTGACTTTATAAATCATTTTAATGGTATATATAATAATAAATGGATAACTTTTATAGCGCCGTTTTTATGGGAAAATCACCTCAAGGGCGCTTTAATATATATATATATATATTGTTTCATTTAATGTGTTCGAATATGTTTATTAAAAATGTCCGAATTCCATGTGGGCGGTAATTAATAGGCTATCCAACATGTCTTTGTCTCTTTCTATCGAGTCAGTATAAATTCAACCGTCCTGACTACACTGTTTCGCAAAGGTACCTCTCCGTATCTTTCAAGGATATACCTTTAAGTAATAAAGCAGTAAAGAAGAATTTATTTCAGTCGCTGTCACTGAGATAAATATTGTTGTCACTATCTTCTTGAATGTGGGCTAGTATGGGCCGATTGCAAAAAATCCCTTCAGCTCGGCCCCCTTTAATTGTAACAGGTAAACGCCATTCTATCACACATTTTTAAACGATTATACAACCAATGTATAAAAGGCTTATCAAAAACTACAATTCCTGGGCAGTCATTCAATGCGCATAATGCTGAATCGGGAATCCTTATAATTATGTCGGTAGGTAGGTACATTTGAAATCACCTTAGGAGCATTAATACACCTGCACGTACTGTTTACCTACGCGCTGAAAACAATGTGTGGAAAAACAATGAATAATATATATACCAATTCTAAGCGTGGCTATTCCGCGCGTCAACGGCATACCTACGTAATATGTTTGTTTACAGATGGTTTACTTCACCTCTTTTACTCTGAAACCAATGACTCACACTTACCTGAGAACTTATGACCCATGTTACAACGATGGTGCTGCCGCTGAGAGCTCTGTTAAAACCTCTCTTTCTGTTACATGCATTGTTTATCAAAAAGAGGAAAAGGTTACAATTAATATATGAACAGTGCCTAAGCCCAAACCCAACCTAACTTCAACCTACAAATACCTTTACCTATGAATTGCCTTCAGGTAAAAGGTAGATATGATCCTTGTCTAAAATGAAATCCATTAAACCTTTTTGAAAGGAATATGCAACACGTTAGAATGCGAAAAGTATCTGCCTACTGGAATTTAGAGAGATTAGAAATTTCCTATTAGCATTTTGGCTGTCAAATTTCGAAAGCTGTCATTATTTTGGTAAAAAATTGTTAAATATTTAAAGACGTAAGAACTACAATAGCATTTGTGTTTTCTAAATTGCTTTCGGGAAGGTACCTGCCTGAGTGGTGCAGTGCCTACACTGCCTACGCACTCAGCGCACTTATGACTTATCGCACCTCAATGGCCAGTGGTAATTAAAAAGTAATTTCCGAAGAAAAACACTCGGGTCAGTAATTCAACAGTAACCCATGACTTTTGGCATGTGCCTACCTCACACTCCAGTCAATAACATGCTTTTAGAGCGCACACACTCAATTTTATTGCTGGCGGAATTTGTGGCTGTTTGATATTTAGTTTGGTGTCCTAATAATATTCGCGGCTCTTTCGAACGCAGACGAGCAAACAAGTGTTGCCATACAATATGGTTTTGACACACGGAAAGTTTACGCCGAGGATTTATCGATTTTCGGTATGTTTACTTTATCATAAATCATAAAAATGTTTTATTAGAATTTTGACTGCATGAGAATACGTAAGTGTGGATTTCGAACATGTTTTATTACGGTAATATATCGTAATGTTTTCATTAAACAATTATAATGTCAAACCAGAAATAAAACCGTTGTCAGTGGGTACTTCATTAGAGTAGGTAATATTACACTGGAAAATAGTAATATATGATAGATGTATCGTTTATGAAAAATACGGAGTGGTTACAGTGGACCTGTCAGCGGTATGGCTTCAAACATTTTATTTTAGTATATTATGTAAAAACCCTAACTTTCATTTCCATTCCAGAATTCCAGTGGCAGCGAACCCCGATCCCGGAGCGCCACCCCCGACTCCTTGGATTCCTTGCCCAGTGGCGGCTCGGCCAGTCCCCCCACAGAATGGGCTGACCCTTCTCCACTCATGTAAGTCCTCATAAACACGCTCAAATCACTTCCATTACCCAATGGTGTAACGTAAATATACAAATTCACAATTCGAAAAAAAATCATCGGTTGTTGCCTCAGAGGAAAAAAATCGAAAATATGTAAGTATTACAGATCGACATACTTAACTTTGGAGTTGGAGGCGCCACCTCTGTAGATTTTAGTTTGTTCGTTAGTTCGTCTTTTGACCGCCTACAAAGTTAAAAATATCAAGCTGCAACAATAATTTAGGTTGTACTTTACAGAATTCACAAAAAAATTGAGATTATTTAAATAAACAAACATATCATTGATATCCAAGAATCGTAAATGTTTACTTTTGGAAGTAAGCAATTACCTAGAATATTGTATTTGATTAGGTGGGTAACTACTGAACTTTTATAAAAATATTTAGATGACTAATCATTTCAATTTTTTATCATTATTTCACTTTATACTGCCCACTTTCATATTGAGAGGTAGAAATTGAATGAACTTTCTAAAAATTGAGGATACATTACTCTTAAGCTGACATGTTCCCTTGGTTCACAGCGAAAAAGAAACAAAAAATAATTATTCAAATTATTTTTTCAGTGACAACTACCCTATCCCCATTCTGAAGCAGAGCCTGTATCGGACACCTTCTGCACCCCCAGCCACCTTCCCCGGAGGCTCGCCGCCCCTGGCTCCCCTGCCCGCCAGCCCCCGCCGCGAAGGAGGCACAGGGCACTCTCCCCCAGAGCATCTGCCCTACCTGCAGGCACACCATCAGGAGCTCTTCAAAACGTCCGAATTGCACTGGGCTGATGTAGCTTCCAATACAGGTAAATTACTATTATGGTCCTATTACTGAGAGCTCTGTTAAACCTCTCACTCAGATCATTTTAAGTTATCTGTGTTGACAGAGTTCGATAATCACAATAAAAAGCATTAATGTTCATCATCTATTTTCAGAGGGCATAGAGCTATTAGGATATCAAAGATTTGGAACCATCCAAGGACCTAGATTGGGAAGAGAAAGAATGGCAACAGCGTTACTACAAGATCATCAACCTTTCAGGTAAACACTTAGCCCCTTTTCATTATATTTGGACAGTAAATTGCATTATATCTGTCAATCAAAAAGATATCATTAATAGTATGTTTTATTTATGCTGTCATTGATGAGGATAATGATTTATTTCCAACAGACGGAAACAATCTCACTCATCCATCACACGTGCTCACAGTGTTGCGTCGGAAAGATTCGGAAACGATAAAAGTAATCTCTCCCGAGCTTCCTCGCATGAAGTTTTAAGTTTTGAGCAGAAATTCAAGAAAGACACAGAGAACTTCGTAGTTGATGAGGTAATTTACAAAAACAATCAACCGCTCCCATCATTTAAAAATATTATCGATCAATGTTTTACAGTACCTACATTTTATGACGAGAAGAAAGTTTGGAAAATGTACTCTAATTTTTTAATGCTTTATTTACAGATGTGGCCAGAAGATGGCATTGCCGTTAATATTGAAGAACTCTCAGAAACCCATCTCCGCAAGCTCATGCCGTTACTGTGGCTCGATCTGACCGCATTATATGACAGACATAATTTGCCTTTCCAAAAGAGGAAACCTTATAAGAAGAAGCGAAAAGAAGGTAAATTGCTGGTCTCAAATTGATAATATTTATTTTTGATCATTTTCCTCAATATAAACATTTGAAGAAATTATGTTTTATCTCTAACCGTAATCTTATTTAATTCCAGAAAACAACGTTTTCGGCGTGTCTCTTCTGACGCTAGTACGAAAAGACCATTTGGTAGCTGGAGAAGCAGGAACTGTTGTCCCAAAAATATATCGCCTTCTATTAGACGCACTTATTAATAGAGTTTACGAAGAAGGCATCTTGAGAATTGCTGGAAACAAACACAAAGTAAGTTATTTGATGTAATTATTTATGATTATTTTATAGTCAATATTTAAATAATAATATGTTATTGTTAGATGAAATTGCTAATAATATTTTTCTTTCAGGTGGAACTTCTCTGCAGTGAAATAGAACGTAGCTTTTATACTGAACCTCGGGTGGTGGAAGAAGCTATCGCAGCTGCGGGCTCCCATGACGTCGCTGCCACACTCAAAAGGTTCCTCAGAGAACTTCCACAACCAATTCTCACTACAGAGCTAGTGGCTTTGTTCTATCAAACTCACGGTAAGTCACAGTTCAAATCTAAATATTCATTCTACCTACGTCTTATGATCACATGCCTTATTTCCACTGTTCAAATCTCTATCTTTTGATTTCTCACCCTCTTTGTCATTGTGAGTTGGTTCTTCTTATTTGCATAGTTGGACAGTTGATGGTGGCTATGAATATGTGATGCTGAGGTTTTTCAGCCATTCAATAGCATCGACAATTAATTAAACTCCAAGTTGCGAACAAAAAAATATTGGCCAAAGCACTTAAAGGATATTTTCTCAACAATTTTATAAACCAGTGATATGTATGTATATCGTTTCTGTATGTGAATATCTTTCTTATTGTATTTATAATTTTTATGTAATTAATCTCTACTCTTAAGAGTCTATTTTTAATGTTTTTACTCATTTGTTCTAACTTCTTTTGTACTCCCTTTTAAAATTTGTATGTCTTTGGAAAAATATATTTTTATTTGATAATTTTGTCCTTGCCGGAATGATTTTTTTTTACTCCTCAGGAATAATGTACCAAAAAAAAATTTTTTTTTACCATATTATATAATAAAATGCGTTGTGCAGCATTGGTGTGCCCCGAGGAATCTGGTAGAATTAACACTCTTCAATAATGTGTTTCATGGATTAAACCTTTCCACAATCACACAACGTCCTTAAGTCCCCATTTGAACATCATGTACCCAGAGCGAGTGTTACTGTATCTAATGTGCTATAATAACATCCACGCTTTTCGAGAGATCCTGGCAATCACAATTAGTGTGCATTGGTGATGTTCTTTCATTTAAAATGATCGTAGTATCTCATCTTGTTTTAGCATTGGATGGCCCTGCACAAGGAAGAGCTTTGAATCTCTTAGTTCTACTAATGACATTTGAGCACCGCGCCACTTTACTGGAACTACTTCTCCTCATGAACCAGATCTGCAGATGCCAAGCTTCTAATAAGATGTCCGAGCACAATGTGGCCATGATCATCGCTCCAACACTATTCCCTCCCAGGTAAGATTTTTGTCTTATTATGAAGATGACCTCATTATCATATCAAAATGATTAAGTTAAATTTATCTCGTGTTTGTAAGGAAAATATTATAAGTACATTAGGTTATTTCGTTATCTGTCAATCTTACACAATTTTTTATTCTATTTTGAGCAGATTGTTGCAATAAAATTAATAGTCTGTGCCTCAATTGCTATATCAAATCAATTAATCAAAAGCAATTGAAGATAGCAGAATATAAGACAAAGGCAATATTTAAGAGATGTTTGTTTTTTTCTACATTGCAGTCTTGTTATGAGACCGAGCGATGGTTTGGAGGCTCAAGTGCAGATGGCTGCTAACAGTTGCCGTGTGACAGAAGCCCTCATGAGGTACAGCGATACCCTGTGGCTTGTACC